>JAKTTJ010000032.1:19709-151619 GCA_030581495.1 Waltiozyma xylosica | reverse complement strand
CATGTCCCGAAGGCCGGCTTTTCTAAAGGAGAAGACCTTCCCTAAAGCAGTATGGTATTCTTCAATGTTTGGACGGGCAACTTTCAGGAAGATGAGCCTTTGGTAGTAATCCTCATCCTTATTTTTCCATTTAATATGGAGGAGTAGATTTTTGAAAGGCGTTAATTTGATCTTCATGGCGCCTGGTTTAGAGATGTGGTGTAGAGGATGTTTGGAGCTAAAATAATGGCGGCAAGTGGCCTTAGGATCTTTAGTTCTAAGGGTTTAAAACACCTGTTTTCTGTTGCTGTGTGCTCCTTGTGTGCGTTGTTTTTTTGTGTTGATGAATTAGTTGCACACTGTGGATGCCACAAAAACAGAACTTCCCTGCAAAGACACGCGCAATCTAAAACTACAATGCATCGCTACGTATCGCATGCTAAATTCTAGATTTAGATTTGGTAGGTGTACGCCAGGGAGAAATTCTTGTTCTACTTCATCCAGGAAGGACTTTTGGCAGACAGACAGATTAGCTGCCCAGATTAGCAGTTTAAATTCCCTGATCTTTTTACAAAACAATATGAACTGTATACCATTAAAGAAAAATTATCTAAGTTTGCAGTCCTTGACTAACAACAAGACGGCGTCTCTAATAAAAGTCCAATGAGGTAAACGATCATAAACAGGTTCGTTTTTCTCTCTCCGTTTAATCATGTAATCGATGATTTTCACTTTGATATCACCGAGTTCAATGTCTTTGTAGCTAGGATATCTATGGGGGTATTTCGTCTAGATGTTGGAAAAGGAACCACCTAGCGGAGTTGGAAGAACATAATCTTTGAAGAAGGCGTTTTTAAGGAGAGCATCAAACATGATTTGTGAAATGTCACGTTCACTGATCATTTCCTTCATAAATACAAACTTTGGAGTTGTACGAAAGTATATGACTGTACTGTACTCGGATTGGAAAAGCTCAAAGTATTGGACTAGTAATTTGTCTTGAAACTGCCCATGTTTTGGAGAATGCTGATTGAACGGACCAATTGAAAGATTTTTCAGATTTAATAATAAACTTGAAGTAGTCAAAACCTTTAAACCAAAACTTTCTGCTAAATCCGTCACATTGTTCCTTGATGATTTTCTCATCAAAATACAGATTACTGACTTTGGATCACGGGAGACTTTGTCCAGCAGGACACTGTTGACGACAAAAGACTCATGTTCGTCCCCAATAAATTCATCTTGATAGAAGGGATTCGAATATAGAAACCCCAAGTTTTGGATCGAATAAAGGAAATTCAATAACCAATGTTTGAACTCCTCAGTTATTGGATTTTTTGGCAAAGGAGGAGTTGAGTTCTTCAAGATTGCAATGTATTTGTTCAGTCTTTCCAAGCCCTCTAAATCGTCGTTGGTTTTGTTAAACCCAATGTTTCGATTTTTTTTAAGATCATGGAAAAAGGCCGGTTTGTTGCCTTCCAGGATATTTCCTAATGCGTAGTTCAAGACCATCTTACAGTTACTTGCTGATCTTACGTTTCTTCAAAGGAAAAGTTCTGATAGTTTTAAGACGCAGTTTACGACATGTTTTGAGTTGGGAAATTATTTCTTCAGGTTAAATATATATAGGATTCGTGTTTTTGCCTTGTTACATTAGCGCTGCTGCACGTCCATCTCTTTCGAGGGGGTACGCGGATTTTCTCATCTTTTCAGCTTGCTCAGTTTCTCGGCCAAACGGTCCATAGAGCTGCGGGTATGCTGCTGCTGCTGCTGATCTTGCACTAGGGGATCAACAGAACTGCCACTGGTACTCTGAGCAACAGGTGGACCTCTTGCTCTCTGCACGGACTCCAAAGGTCCACTGCCAGTCATGAACCCCAACTCTTGTAGTCCCACGACAGAAGCCTTGGTTCTGGACATCGACGGTCTTGGAGGAGGAGCCGTAGGAACAATCGAGTACTTCCGCTCTCTGAACGACAGCCCGGACTCCTTGACTCTCTTCTTGTGCATGTCCTCCTTGTCCACTTTAAAGAACCAGTCCTTGGCCTCGTCGTACTCAAACATCGACCATTCGACACCGTACGGTTTAGGCTCCAACAAGTACACGCAATGCAAGGGAATATCCAAGTTCACAATGTGGTCTCTGTGCAAGTTCATGAAATAGCCCAAAAGGACTCTGGCAACAACTCTATGCGTTATGAGAAGCACGTGATCTGTCGTACGTTCGACTTCGTTGATCACTGGGCGCAATCGGTAGAGAACGTCCAAGTAGGATTCCCCGCCAATCCCCGGGTACCTGTAGTGCAATTTGTCTTTCAATCTTGCAGCGAACTGTTCTGGATGCAAGTCTTGGATCTGTTCGTACGTCAGGCCTTCGTAGTCGCCAGCGCAGAGCTCGTTCAACATGCGGATCTCCTTGACGTCGTAACACAACTGTGTGTTTGCAGAGAACTCAGACGCTGTGGAAATGGACCGTTGGAGCATCGATGTCCAGACATTGAAGTTTGGTTCTTGTGGAATGTTATCGATTTCTCCCTGTGCGACCTGTTGTGCAAACTTGGCCACTTGCTGTTCCCAGAACTGTTTTCTCTCACAGTCAATGAATCTATGCAACGCCCTGGCAAACTTCTCGCCTCTTCCAGTGATCTTGGAATCTCCACCGATCTTACCGCTGACGTTGTCTTCACTTTCACCGTGTCTCGTGATCCAAATCTGTCTCTCAGTCAAATTGAAGTTCAACAAGTAGAAAACAACCTGAGAAGCCAAGAACCCCTGGATATCGTACGCCACGACTTTCTTCCCCACATCGATCATTTTCACGTACTGCAACCCTTCGTCGTCTTCGATAGTCTCATACGCCTTCTCGTAGTTGCTCAACCGCTCTTGGAAATCCTTCAATGCCAATTCCGGATCCATTTCACGATAATCTGGGCCTGTCAACTTCAACCGCACATTCTTAGCAATCAACACTTTGTCCGAACACTTGCTTTCCAAAAAGAGAACTTTAACCTCTGAGGATTTGTCCCTTATTCTTCTCAAGATCTTCCTTCTTCTGCTCTTAGTGGAATTCGTCGCATCAAACACACCAATGGACCCCTTGTCACTCTGCAAGTACTCCATCAAAGTGTCCAGGGTTTCCATCGCCCAGCGGTCTCTTATGGCGTTTGCAGATTGGTTATTAGGATTGAAGAAACTGGCATCATGTGAAGTGGTGTTGTGATGGTCTGTCAAGGGCTGGCTTGAAGGACCAGCGGTCTTGTCGTCTTTTCTCCGTGTTTCGCCAACGTTGAAGATCCTCGTCTCGTGTTGAAGCCAGTTCAAGTATCTTGTCAGCTTGTTGGAGATGTATGATTTCCCACTGGCTGGCAAACCAACCATTACCACTACCAATTTGGAACCCATGTGCACTTGGCTCGATTGTTTAGTTCCTGCCTGTGGGCTTAGAGGTACGGTGACTCCAGGCAGGTCTATAGCTGTACCCCGTCTTTTGTTCAATCTAAGAGGTATGATATTATCTTCTTCTTCGCCTTCTGTTGCTACTGCTGCTTCTTCTCCTTCTCCTTCTCCTTCTCCTTCTCCCCCTGCCTTTTTTCCCTGCTGTACAACAACAGCTCTGAAATCAGGAGAGTTCTCCCTGGACACAACTGTAGAATTGACATTTGATAAAACTGGAGATGCGTTATACGATGTGATTGGTGTGTCACTCAATGGTCTCTTGTTGAATTCGGTGACCGGTGGGGCGGAAGTATCCTTCGGATTGATCTGACCCTGCTGTTGTTCTTGTTGTTGTTGAGTCAAAGCTATACGGGTTGGCAATTTCTTGAAACAGTCTTCGTTCAAGACCAATTTGTCTATACTGCGTGAAGCTGGTGGTGCTGCCGCTCTTTCGGATGGGTTTTGGTTTTGATTTTGTTGTTGCTGTTGTTGATTGTTGGAAGAGAAGGGACTAAGATCATCTTCGCTGGAGGTGGCAATGGCATTATCACTGTAATATAACAGATGCGGGGATTCCAGTTTATCCGACTCCCTGTTGTTCTTCTCAATGTTGTTATTAGACATTTAACAGCTTTAAGTATATGACGATGATTAATTGTTTAAAAATTAAGTAGCTCAATTGCTGATTGAAAAAGAAATTGAAATTGAAATTTTCTCAATATTTTTTTGGCAATCCAAACCAAAAAGTTGATATTCGGTTAGAAGAAGTTTGCAATTTTGGTTTGATTGAATTGTTCGTTGCCCCCCGCCATCATGTCCCAGTCCCGGGTGTGCTTTGTTTGTCTGTTTGTTTTTTTGTTTGTCTGTTCGTTTGTCTGGAAGCATCCCGTGTAACTCCGAACCTTAAAAGTATCACATGGTCCCTCCTCTCCGCGCTTCAGCCCTCGTTAGTAGTCACCTGGCCAAACTATGATACGATGCGATGATGTATTCCACTATGCATGGACACGACGGACGCCTCATGACTACTACAAAAAAAAAAGCAAGAGTCGCGTCGGGCGTGCATATTTGGCCGGCTGGTTGCATCATAGGCTTTTGCTTCTCTCACCTCTCTCACTTCTCTCCTATTTTTCTTTTTCTTCTTCTCAACCGCCGAGTTGGGTTTGTTTACTTTTGCCATGGACGCGAATGGCTGGCACATGAGATTTTAAAAATCCAATATTTCATTTCATATTTCGTTTCAGCTGAACAAGCACAGGTGGCCTCTATATAGCTTGATAATTTGCAAACAAGCACTCTTTCCCCCCAAATGTCTTCTTGCTCTTTCCCTATTCCTACGATAGACAGACCGTTCGGGATCTATCTTTGGACTTATTTTGACCTTTTTGCCAGAACCGTTACTGGTGGTCGTTTCATTCCTTCTGAATTCCAATTCATCGAAAATGAAACCTTCTTATCATCTTTCCAACCTGTTGTCACTGCTATTGTCGTTTACTATATCATCATCAACAGTGGTCAGTTTGTTTTCAACAAATTCGATCTAAAGCCATGGAAATTAACTCATCTTTTCCAACTGCACAACTTGATGTTGACTTTAATCTCTTTGACTTTGTTATTGTTGATGGTTGAACAGTTGGTTCCTATTCTTTACAGAAACGGTATCTTTTATGCCATCTGTAACGCTGGTTCCTGGACACAACCTATGGTCACGTTGTACTACTTGAACTACATGACCAAGTACTTGGAATTCATCGATACTTTGTTCCTTGTTGTCAAGAGAAAGAAGATCATCTTCTTGCACTCTTACCACCACGGTGCCACTGCCTTGCTATGTTACTACCAGTTGATCGGTGCGACTTCCATCTCGTGGGTTGTCATTTCGTTGAACTTGGGTGTCCATGTTGTCATGTATTTCTACTATTTCCTTGCTGCCAGAGGTATCAGAGTTTGGTGGAAGCAATGGATCACCAATTTCCAAATCACCCAGTTTGTGTTGGACTTGTTCTTCATCTACTACGCCACTTTCATCAAGGTCAGACACGATTGGGGGTTATTCGGTTGTGATACAGATGTTTGTTTGAACTGTGTTGGTAGTCCGTTGGCTACTTGGACCGGTGTCTCTATCATCTCTTCCTATTTGGTTCTTTTTGTGTTGTTTTACATTGAGATTTATATCAACAAGGGTAAGAAGGCCAAGGTTGTTAAGAGAGTTGGTGGTTTCGGGAACAAATTGAACGAGTATGTCAATGTTGATGTCAAGAACCTTGCCACTCCTTCTCCTTCCCCAGCCCCAGGTGTTAGAAAAAGAAGAGTCTAAACCCAATTTTAGAGAAAGAGAGAGAGAGGGAGAGTTGATGAAGTAGAAGAACATTATATATCCATAGTTAAATCTTGGATTTGTTTTATAATTTGTGTACTAACTAACTAACCAGTGAAGAGCCAAAGGGGAACGTTTTCGTTTTTTACGATTTCCCTTCATTTGGTTCTCAAAGTCAATATGGACCCTTTGTATATCTAGATCAATATGATAAAAGATCATGTTAATTTTTAAAAGAACCTGGCTCAACCTAACCCAACCCAAATTATACCAAATTATACCAAATTCAATAGCGTTATCACGTGAGAGGATACGAGTATAATGTGCCCTTCCTCTAGGCCACGTGGTATCTTTGGCCTGAATATGATTCCAATTGCGCGCGACCTACGAGATCGTTCAACGATTCAGCCCACCCTGAAAGAAATCTGGACAACGCAGCGAAATCAAACAAAAACAACAAACAACAGCCAACCGAAGCAAAGCAAAACAAAAGTTTTCCAAAACAACAAACCTTCAAGAATTATCAATTGCTAAGTTCATTGCTATGTCCGGTAAGAGAAGACACTATCCACAGGCACAGTACCAAGTGCAGCAAGCGGCTATCCCGCAGCCAATCCCAGGCCAAGGTGCTGTTCCAGGAGCTCCGTTTGGCGGTGCTTATCCTCCACAACCTCAACAACCAGGTGTTTATGGTCAGCAACCAGGAGCCAATGATCCGTACTTCATCAATCCAGCTGCTGGGATCCCACAACTTCAATACGGTGGTGCTCCTGTCGCTGGTTATCCACAGCAACAACCAATCAACGATATCACGCAAGGTTTAGGCGGCATGTCTTTGACCGGTGCTCCTCAACAGCCACACCAACCAGCGTATGGTCAGCCACAACAACAACAGCAACAACCAGCTTATGGTCAACCAGCAGTTGGTTATGGTCAGCCACAAAATGGCTATGGTCAACAGCCACAAACACAGCAGCAATTGCCATTGAACAAGATCTACCAATCTGATTTGTTACGCGAGATTCCGCCACCAATCTCCGATCTGTCTCTTCCTCCACCACCGCTCATCCTCAACCCTAATTTACAAACAGTTCCATCGTCCACCACAGCCAACGCCAGCGCCGACTACTTCCGCTCGACGTTGAACGCAGTCCCATCCTCCCACTCCGTCTTGAAGAAGACCAAGCTCCCATTCGCGCTTGTTATCAGACCGTACACCGCGTTGAAGGACGAGCACGAGCCTGTACCATTGGTCACTGACACGATTGTCTCCCGTTGTCGTCGTTGTCGTACGTACATCAACCCGTTTGTGGAAATGGTTGATGGCGGGATGAAGTGGCGTTGTAACATGTGTTCATTGAAGAACGATGTGCCACAAGGTTTTGACACCGACGTGTTGACCAACATGCGTGCTGACAGATTTGAAAGAAACGAGTTGAACCACGGGATCGTCGAGTTCATCGCTCCTACCAATTACTCCGTCAGACCGCCACAACCTTTGGTCTATGTGTTTGTCATCGACGTCACTGTGAACGCTGTCAAGACCGGGTTATTAGCCACCGTTGCCGCTTCGATTGCTGAAACTTTAGACGCCATTCCAAACAAGGACGAGAGAACCAGAGTGGCGTTCCTTGGTGTCGATAAGGCCTTGCACTACTTCTCTGTGCCTGAGGACTCCGAGCAGGACGGCAACAACAACGGCAATGGCAGCAGCGAGTTCCAGTGCATGGTCGTCCCGGATTTGGACGAACCATTTGCGCCAATTGCCGATGGGCTTTTGATCAACCTTCAAAACTCCAGAGAATCTATTGGTCGATTCTTGCAGCAGTTACCTTCGCTCTATGAAAACAACATTACTCCTGAGTTTGCATTGGGTCCAGCTTTGAAGGCTGCTCATAATTTAATCCACTCCGTCGGTGGGAAAGTCATTGCCTTTGCCTCAAACTTGCCATCCACCGGTGTCGGGAAGCTTACAGTGAGAGACGAGAACTCTGTGGCCGACAAGGCAAAGGAGGCCTCTGCTTTGCTCGGAGCTAACGACGCGTTCTACAAGTCCTTCGCAGTCGAATGCAACAAATCCCAAGTGTCCATCGAGCTTTTCCTCACTTCGTCAACGTACCAAGATGTTGCCTCATTGGCCAATTTGCCACGCTACACTGCTGGCCAAACGCATTACTACCCAGGTTGGACTGCTTCTAACTTGGAAGACATCACCAAACTCTCAAAGGAAATCACCAAGACTTTGACCTCAGACATTGCATTGGAAGCCGTCTTACGTACAAGAGCTTCGTCTGGGTTAAGAATGAATGCCTTTTACGGTAGTTTCTTCAACAGATCCTCAGATCTCTGCTCATTTCCGACCTTCCCACGTGACCAGTCGTATGTTGTCGAGGTTGCCATTGACGAAACCATTTCTAAACCGGTTGTTTACTTCCAAACTGCCGTTTTACACTCGACCAGTTTCGGTGAACGTCGTATCAGAGTCATCACTGCTGCTATTCCGGTGACTTCCAACCCTGTCGATGTGTTTGCCTCTGCTGATCAATTGGCTATTACAAACTATTTGACGCACAAGGCCATTGAAAAAGTCTATTCTTCTTCGTTGAACGATGCCAGAGACTTTATCAACAAGCAAGCCATTGAGATCCTCCAGGCTTACAACAAAGAAGCCGTCAACTCCAACGCTGGTGGTGCTGCTCCGTTGAACTTCTGTGCCAACTTGAGAATGTTACCTTTGCTTTTACACGCACTGACCAAACATATCGGTTTAAGATCCGGTATCGTCGCTTCAGATCACCGTGCCAACGCTTTAAACCTCTTGGGGACTTTACCTTTGCCACACTTGATCAGATACATCTATCCAACCGTGTACTCTTTGCATGACATTGCAGACGAAGTGGGGTTCCCATCTGAGTCTGTCGATGGCAACGGTGGCGGTGATATTGTTCTTCCAACTCCTATCAACGCCACTGGGGACTTGTTCCAAAAATACGGTCTCTACTTGATCAACACCACCACGGAATTATTCCTTTGGATCGGTGGTGAGGCTGTTCCGGAATTGGTCAACGATGTCTTTGGGATCCCAGATATCTTCCAAGTCCGCTTAGGTAAGGTCGACCTTCCGGAATTGGACAACCCGTTCAACGAACGTGTGCGTAACATCATCAACAAGGTCCGTGAATCTAACGACTCAGTTGTCTATCAGACTTTGTTCATCGTTAGAGGTGGCTCTGCCAACGAGCCTCTCAACGATCCTTCCATGAGAGAAGTCTCAAGTTTGAGATCTTGGGCTAACTCCTATTTGGTCGAAGACAGAGTCAACAGAAGTAGCAGTTACAAAGAATCTCTCTTGGCCTTGAAGGACAAGATCGGCAACTAAGAAAGTAAATAGTGTGCTTTTGTTGTATATTAGATAATTCACTTATATTATTTTATAAACCCGTAAAGTTCTCTCCATGCGATCAACGTCTGACTTTTTAGTGGCGTCTGTGTGTGTTTTTCATTTCAATCTGAATCTGATCAGATTTTAGTGGCGCCCCAGAGGACTGTCGCGAACACGTTTGCCAATCATTGCACGGGCCAGTAATATGTCGCACAATCGTCCTCTTCCAGCGGCAACCCGGTAAGGGCCACGACCGCGTTAAAAAAAACATACGGTGATTTTTGCATTGGTTGTCAAAAACTGACGGCGGCCAGCGTAGCGCAAAGAAAAAAATCGTGCAAGCTCTTCGAACAAATTTTAACACCAACAACAACCACAGGCCTGCTAGCCCAACCAACTAAACAAAGGTGCTTTTAACAATCCAAACAACCAACAACATCCATTAAAATGCTTCGTCAAACCATCACCAGACAATCCGCCAGATTAACCTCCGTCAGATTCGCCTCCTCCCACCCAGTCTCCAAGGCCTCCATCGTCGAATTGGAAAACAGATGGGAATCTTTACCACAAGTTGACCAACAAGAAATCGTTGCCCAATTATCCGAACGTCAAAAGTTACCATGGGGTGAATTGACCGCTGCTGAAAAGAAGGCTGCTTGGTACATCTCCTACGGTTCCTGGGGTCCAAGAAGACCAGTCCATCCAAAGGGTGAAACTGGTAAGATCTTCGCCGGTGTCCTCATTGGTTTAGGTCTCTCCTTATCTGTCTTCTTCTCTATTAGAGCTGCTGCTCCAGAAGCTCCAAAGACCATGAACAGAGAATGGCAAGAAGCTACCGATGAATACTTGAGATCTAAGAACGCTAACCCATGGACTTCTTTCTCTCAAGTCCAATCCAAATAAGCTCTATTAGTAACGAACGTTGTTGATTTGATTTGATTTGATTTGTCTTTTTCTGACTGTCTGTGTTTTTTTATCTATATTTGTGTTTTGTTTTGAAGGAATGAACTTCTTGTTTTGTGGTTTTTCCATGGAATTCCCACGATAGGGACCCAATTTCATTATGTTGTCCTTCTTCCAATTTTTGTTTTGCATCCCCACCCCCATATTTCCATCAGATATTGTCATTCATCATCATCGTCATCAACATCATCATTATTATTACTACTATTGTTTTATTTATATCAGGAGAGGAAAGAGAGAAAATCCTATTTTATTATTATTATTATTCTTAATTATTATTCATCACAAGTTATATTATCAATTAAAGAGAAGGAGAGAGGGAGTGTATGTGTGCTTATGGGGGCGTTGAATCGGTTGCTTTTGTTCGTTGGAGAACAGAACTAACTGTTATCAATAGGTTTCGAAAAAAAAAGAATTAAGAAACCTTTTTAGATACTTTGAGTTTTATTACTAGTATTAATTTTTTTATACGTATATGTTTCCAAATTTATTTATTGAAAAGTAAAAAAAAAAGAAAAAAACCCCCATTCAACGGTAGATTGTATGTAAATGTCATTTATCTTAATATCTAAAATGCAATCAAAGGTTCATTGTCAATTCTTTTAAGAATCATTATGATTTGCAGGCGATCAAAAGTCACGTGAGTAAGATTTAGGGTATCCATAATAAACAAATCAATTGATCCAAAACATCCAAACATCTCTTCCAGGAAGTTTTTCAGATGCCCTTTGCTCATCTGTGTGTGGGTCTGTAGAAATCATCAAGAAACTAAATAGCCGCCGTCAACTTAACTCTTGCTTTTGATTTTTTATTCAAGTTATTTGTTGAAAGTGGTTTAATCGTCATACGAATATATTATAAGAATATAACCTTAGAAATAAATTGCTATAGATCTCTTTTGGTTTCAACTTTGCTAATTTAGATACTCACCCCCTCACTCCTCCACCTTCATTGACATAGCGACAGGTTTCCACATTGTTGTCAACAAGGGTAAACATTCTTGTCCATAAACGGATCCCCATTCGTTATCTAGTCGCTGTCTCCTTAGGTCCAAATTTTTCGAGGTCACTTCACATTCCTTCTACAACTACTACTACTTCTACTCCACGTAAGAGACGAACCAAGAAACCTGCAGTTGAGCTAAAGGAAGGGAAAGAAGATCTTGACGAACAGTATTCTTATTCTTTCTCCCAGTCACCAAAGTATAACTCTTACAAGCCTTTCAAAGGAAAAGCTCTCAAATACAGCAAACAATCAACACAGTACAAACCATACGAATACAATAAACCTCCTAATACCAAGTCAACTTATTCTCCACAAGGTAAGAAACTATACATAAGAAAAGCTCCAACAGCCCCAAACGTACCAGCACCTCAAACTAAACCAATAAGTAAACAAGCAGCACGTCAACAAAACATGTATTCATTTCGTATCATCAACCACCCTACTTCAGATTTACGCCAGCCTCAGATCTTGTTGCAAACGGTCCATGGCAAGAAGTATCTGTTTGGTAAATCTCCAGAAGGTTTACAAAGATCTTTCAATGAACAAAAGGTGTCATTGTCCAACTTTGCTCATATTTTCTTCACTGGTGTGTTCAACTGGGAGACCATTGGTGGGTTTCCTGGGTTAGTCTTGACTTTGAGTGACAGAGGTAATAAGGTTTTGAATCTTTACCACGGCAACCCGTTGATCAATTATGTCATTTCCACATGGAGATACTTCGTCTTTAGATTTGGCATGGATTTGCAATCCAAAGTGATGGGTTCTGGCGAAAACTATGAAGATGAGATTATGAAAGTTAGAAGTGTCAACATTATCAGAGATAAGGCTGCTCCACAAACGCAAGAATCCAAAAGTCGAATGGACTCTTTGGCTACTATCATCTCTAAGATGTTTCCTAAAAACCCATTCACAAACCATCCGATTCCAATAGATGAAACAGATCCAGAATTCATGAAGGAAATGTACAAATCCGATCCAACGATGACCGATCCATACATTCATGTCGCATTGCCCGAAGCTTCTCCAAACGATATTTCTACTTGTTACTCTATTCAATTGTCCCCAGTCAGAGGTAAGTTCAATCCAAAGAAGGCCAAAGAACTGGGGATTCCTGAAGGTCCAATGTTTGCGCAACTTGCAAAGGGGCAGACCATTACTTTAAAAGATGGAACTGTTGTAGAACCAAGTATGGTTGTTGCAGAACAAAGATGTTTCAAAAGAGTGCTTGTGGTTGATTGTCCTGGTAACAGTTTCATCAACGGTGTTAAATCCCATGATTGGATGTCCACGGATACCGCTGCTGCCGAAGAAGATGAGGAGGTTGTTGGTTTGGTCTATCATTTACTCGGTGAAGAGATCGATTTATCGGAAGGCTCTGCATACCATGACTTCATCCTAAACTCCTTCCCTGAGGAAACCTTACATTACATCTCGCATCCGTCATACTGCTACAACTCCATTGTTTTCAAGAAAGCGGCCATGTTGACATTGAAATTGAAAGCATTACAGCCATCGAACTACAACTTACCTGAATCCTCTCAAGCTGCGTTATCTTTACCAAAAACTTTACAATCACGTGCCAAACCAATCCAACAAGGTCAAATCATCAACATTGAGTCCGAGATCAAGGCCAAATTACTTGAAGCCAAACCAAAATATGACAATTCCTTGATTCCAGCCTCCATCAAAAGCGGCGAAAACCCATGGGGTTGGTTTTATGACCAAATCATCAAACCTCTGAATATCACCGCTCAAAAGGACCAAGTAATTAACACTGAATCTGTTTGTTTGGAAAACGTTGATCGTTCTGTTTCTTTGAGAGATCAAGTCGAAGTCATCACATTGGGTACTGGTTCAGCCATTCCTTCAGACCATCGGAATGTCTCTTCAAACTTGGTTCGTATTCCATATGTTAACGACTCTGGTGAAATTCTTTTCCAATCGATGTTACTTGACGGTGGTGAAAACACCATTGGGACTATCTGTCGTACTTTGGGTTTGCAAAATATGAACAAATACTTCAAAGAGTTGAAATTGATCTATTTGTCCCATTTGCATGCTGATCATCATCTTGGTATTATCTCTATTATTAACGAATGGATGACTCAAAACAAGGATGATAATGAAGCAAGACTATACCTTGTGACTCCATGGCAATACGACCATTTTGTCAAAGAATGGATGTCAGTGGAAGGTCACTCTAGCTCAGATTTGAACAAGCTGAAGTACATCTCCTGTGAAGATTTCCTCCAGGGGAAACCACGTGAAGAAGTTGCTCAATTACCATATGATCAGTTCCTCAAAGGTCCGAACGAAGCCACAGGTCAGTTTGACTTATACCCAGTTCCATTCGAACGTAACAAGGCTTTGATAAACGAGTTCTATAACGACATGGGTCTTTTCCGTCTATCCACTTGCCGTGCTATCCATTGCTCATGGGCTTATAGTGTTACTTTTGATTTTGCTTTGTCTTCTTCAGAATCATTCAGATGCTCTTATTCAGGTGACACCAGACCGAATTTTTACATGTTTGCTGAAGTCATTGGTCAAAATTCCGATTTGTTGATCCATGAAGCAACTTTATCTAATGACTTATTCGTCGAGGCTCAAAAGAAACGTCATTGTACCATTAATGAAGCCATCCAAGTTTCTAATAAAATGAATGCTAAACATTTGATTCTGACACATTTTTCTCAAAGATATCCTCAATTACCAGAGATCGGGAATAATGTCGACATTAAGGCTGATTATTGCTTTGCATTTGATTCTATGATTGTGAAAATGAATGAAGTGAAAGAACAAAAGACATACTTCAAAGATTTTGAGAAATTGTTTAGAATGGAGAAAGAGGAGGTTTTACTAGAGGATAAGAAGAATGCCAGTGAAGTTATAGATCAGGGGAAAAAGATCAATAACAAAAAGAACAAGAACATCAAGCAATAATAAGGAGTATCAATGATTTTAATAGATTAACAAAGATGTATATAGATAATCAATTTGAAGATTAGAAAACTTAATGAGTCGATATGACGTTATATACATCTATACATATGGCTGAAGATTTCAGATCATGTACTATTTAGAGTCACACAATACCACATCAATGTCGTCAAACCAAACATTGAACAAAATGTGTTACAACCACTTCTTACTTATAACTACTTTGATAGTTTTAATAGTTACCCATCAACTACATACAGACTTTGAACATTTTTATCCTGAAATAAACACCTCTTGGAACGCGCAATAACGATTCCAGAGATGGAAATAATAAGTCCTCAAACGTTTCTCAGCATCGCCAAATGATTATCAAGCAGAAAAAGTTTGCTAAAAAACCAAAATATATTATGAAGTCACATAGAAGCATAAATAACGTGATCTTCTATAACAGAATTATATGTACAAGTTGTTGTTCTATTAGTTAACAATGGATCTAGTTTTATCATAATATTGTCTGTTCATCAAGTCGTTAGGAGTTTTATAATTATTTCTTCTGTAGATTTGGCTGGCCCACATCAACTCTTTTCAAGAAATTAATAGGCCTTGCTTCTTCGTCTCTCTTATGTAGGAACTTTTTCTTTTCAATAGTTTCCTTTAAGATCTTTTCAGTTTCCAGGATTTTTTTATGGAGACCCTTTTGATTTGGTGGCAAGTTCTCGATATCATGTGTGTCTTTGTAATCTGCAATTCTGGAAAAGATAATCTCACGTTGATCATCATTCAATCTTAATCTTCTGATCGATTTCAAATAACCGGAAAGGCTCATAGTGTTCAACTTATTGTTCAGATGGGTTTTGACGAATTCTTCTGAATTGTTGAAGATTTCAGTGGCTTGCAACCCGATGGTGTTCTTACCCATATCATTCAGATTTTTCAAAGATTTAGAATAAATAGCGTCAAACATCAAGAAATTGGTGACATCAGTGGGCCTCAAGTTCAGCGTCGATAATCTTTCGTAGAATTTCAAAGAATCTTCGAAAATATCTTTACCTTGGATGGATTGGAAGTATCTATGAGCCAAGACCAAGTCGACTTTCTTTGGGTACATTTCTGCAAAGTCATCAAAGATTCTTTGAGCCCTGTCATAGTTTTCGTATTTGTTGTAAACTTTCATCACATTGTCAACTAAGCCAACGTTGGCAAGATATTTGAATTTTGGTTCTTTCAATTCAACCGACTCAACATCTTTCAAGATCGGAAGGGCCTTGTTGAACCTGCTGGATTTGCTGGACTTGATATATGGGGCTTTGACTTCTTTGTCGAATTTGAAGTACATGTTTAAAGCTTGAAACCCTTTCTTAATGATTTCAATGTTGGTGGAACGTAAGTAAGCAAAGATATAACTTTCATATAACTCTGAATCTTTTCTGTTGTCAGGCAGCTTCGCTATCTCTTTCATGATGTATTCACCAGTGATGTAGATCCACTCGTCATTTTTAGAGTACGGAAGAGACTTCAAGACGATGGAATAAGTGGTAGAGGTTGGTCTCAGTTTGTGGAACCATCTTTCTTCGGAATTAGAGAAGCTCTTATTGGTCCAGTCGTTGAACACCTGAAGACCAACTGTCTGGTCCTGAGTATTCAGAAGACATTGTAAGCCACTGTTAATATGATATATGTTTGGATAGCAATGGTCAGTCTGTTTCATAGTCACGAGAACTCTTTTCAGTTCTTCAATTTGAGCGGTCCCCAACCCGTTACCATCGTTTCTCACATTAGCACAGCCGTCGAACAGAATAGTATAAGTTTGGTCATTTGCAGGGATGCCCCACTTTTTTCTATAGTGCAGAACGTCTAAAGCTTTGTTGACTTTGTAGGCGTCTAAGTAATACCTCATGATCCTGTTCATGGCAACAATCCCCTTATCTTTGGCCAATCTTGCCATCATCAACGCCTTCTCTATCTGGTCTCTCTTCAGAAATGAGCGAACAGATTTGTCAACAACCACAGAATCTAACAACTGGTTAGAAGTTGTACCCAACAACGTCAACATGATCTGTTTGTTCGCAACTGGGAAGTACTTGAGATCTTCATTACTTGTTGCCCCCAAAGTATGCATGTCCACATCCACACCAAGCTTTTTGGAAAGGAAATGAGCAGCGTGTTGTCTCGTGATTTGTGGAATTTCTGGAGTAAGAAGCTTCTTTGGCTTCTTTTGGCGAAAGAACTTGGAGTTTGGATTGATCCTTGAAGGATTAGATACCTTGTTCATCTTCTTTAAAACGGTGGTGTCTGTGATTTTGGTTGACTTCTTCAGTAGCTTTTTCAACTGCGCTGAGTTATTAGAAGTCGATGAGAAACATCGTATTTGAGACGAAAGCATAATGAGTATGGATTTATAAGGAGAGTGGCCAACTGTGTTCTGCTTGAAAGTAGACAAGTTTGAGATGAGTTTGATCTGATTGCATGTGGGTTATTTGGCAGATGACGCTTGAAAATTTAATATTCCCGTAGCCGCTGTAGATTTTTCCATCTTAATTTCCACAGGAACGCCAAAAGAATGGAACAAAACATTTTTTTGAACGCGTCATTAGAACAAACAACAGAGAATTTTAATCAAATAGAATATCCATTGGACAATGAACTTAATTATATTTAAAATGGCCACTTTGGCAAAAAAAATAAAGATTATCTGTTCAGAAAACAAAAACCCAAAAAAATATTGAAGGATACGCGGTTCGAACGCGTGCGGACAACGTCCAGTAGATTACTCGTTTCAGAAGTGTTCTCCCAAAATTTGCTTAAGTCTACCGCCTTAGACCACTCGGCCAACCCTCCTGGTTTGTTGTCAATAAAACTGGACTGAAAAACGAGTCATAACATTTGTATCATCATTGAATAATAACCTAATTCTCCGAAATAGCCTTCTCAACCTATATTATTTACTCTGTTTGAACAACGATAGCAATATTATAGGGTCTGTCAAGTATGAAACTAGAGATACTACTACTACCTTTGTGACAGAACTGTATGTCGCCTATCCGTGTTTTTTCTCTTAAATAACCAGCTTATCACTAGTCAAAACCTTGAGGGTCCAATGTTTTTTGCCTATTTTCTATTGAGATGACATATATACAATTTACTAACATTACTATTCATCAATATCTAACAATGACATTCCCATCAACAGAAGAAGTGGCTATAATTCCCTCAAACTCATCAATATCCAAAACGGTGCCTTTATGCCCTGGTTGTTTCTTAAGTAGTCTCGATGTAGAAAGATCCCATGAAGTCAACGTATTATCGGCAGAACCTGAATAAATAGTGTGGCCCTTGATAAGACACCTAATTATCAAGTTCTCATCACCGGATGAAGCACCAGAGTAAATTTGGTTCTTGGTATGGTTGCCAGGAAGAGGCTTTGCCTCGAATAATCTGATAGTATCATCTTGAGACTTGGAGATCATGTGGTTTTCATCCACTGATAGAGAAGTAATTATGTCTGTGTGTAGCGTTTCGATCTCAAAGAGAGGCTTGGTCGGAGACCTGATATCCCAGCATCTGATTATTGGTTCAAGACCTGAGGTATACACCAAGTTATCTTTGAATTGTACTGTGAGCAATGGGTATTCTGTCTTGAAGGTATGGGCTGCCTTCTTACTGTTCGCATCCCAAACCTTCACACTACCGTCGTCGGAAGCAGATGCTATTAAGCCCTGGTCAACATCAATTTGGTTGACGACATATGTATGTTCTTTGAAGTTTCTTAATCTCTCGCCAGTGTTTGTATCCCAGATACCAACTGACATGTCTGCTGAAGAAGAAGCCAGCTTGTCCGGGCTTAGCCAAGATAAGGAAGTGACTGCTGATTTATGCCCCTCGATCATCCCATAGTTTTCCGAGAGCTCACGATCATTGGCGTGTGGTAGACTCCAAAGAAGAATGGATTTATCCATACCGGCTGTGGCTAGTACCTCACCGTCCTGGCTGAACTTTACAGAAAGTACAGACGATTTATGGCCGTCTAATATGAACGTTCTCTCAACCTGCAAAAGAGCAATGTGTTAGTAAGGGATCTTTTTCCTGGTGGGTGGTTGCTCAAGCGGACAGATGAACATACCTTTTCGTGTTCTTCTTCTGTGCTCAGTTTGACTCTTTTGATTAGTGACATATCGGTTTAGTAATAGTAACAATATAGTTGATACTGGTTTGCCACTGTAAAACCTCTTCGTTTTGAGCAGCCGGTACTACAGTACAGGCAAATTGATAGACATGGATTTGTTTACTTTTCAAATTTGCGCGACAGGCGCCTTGTCTTGTCTTGTCTTGTAAATAAACATTGGTGGCGGAAGGTTGGCCGGCGGCTAATATTATAAGAATTTGTTAAATACAGCTAAATCATTGTAATGCAAAGGAAAGCACAATAAAATTACCCCCACAATGATCGATCAACTCCATTGTATTTACGACTTTACCAATGGCAACTCTTAAGCCTCAGCTTACACAGCTCTTAGGTAAACGACACATACCCACTGAATTGATTGACTGATTGCTTGATTGAGCTCTCCTTCAAGTCCATGGACATGTTTCAATTCTAACAACAGCAAACGAAACCAGATACATCAATAGTCACAGCTTCGCGCTTAAATCATACGTTGAAAGACAGCGATCATGATGCACTCAAGTCTTCCATGGAGACGATCCTCCCTATGACAGAGAGATTTGAAAGGTTGCTACGTACAACTGAAGTTGACGGATTAGAAGGACTAAGTTTAGAGTTGGATTTTGCCACTATAAATCTTTGGAATGCGGCTACTGTTTCCATGAAAGGAGAGAGAGAATTTATAAGAAAGACTTTATGCTCAGTCAAGCTCTTTGCCTGTTTATTATGTTCTATTCATGAGTTATTGGATCCTTGTTTGAAGGGCAAGCTCCGTGTGACCAATTGTCTTTACAAGACCTTGAGAGATTCCGTTGATGAAGGAGAAATGGAAGTTGCCAATAAGGTCCAATCTCATTCCGATAGAGCTTTTAAAGACTTGGAACAGTTATCTGAAACCTTTGATGAGCAAACTTCACTTGAGTTCAGTAAGTTGAAATCAGAATTGTTCATTACCAAAATGCAACTTTCTATACTTGAAGGCGATCTTCAGATGGCAAAGTTCTATGAAGAACGAGCTGATATTTTGGGAGGTACGTCATCAATGACAAGCGATGACACGGTGCTAGAATCACTAAGGATAATTTATAATACGTGTCTTTACCTCTACGAACAGAAACAATTCACAGATGTTGTTCATTTCCTCAACAAGTATTATGAAATCAAACCATTCAAAGAGTCCAAAGAATATAAGAATGTAAGGATCTACATTTGCGCGCTATTGTCTAGGTCATGTTTGGAAATAAATACTACAGAATCACTCAAAGTGGCTGAAAATTGCATTCAATTGATGGAGCAAATAGACAACACAGCAATCGATTGTTTCAAGTTAGCCATAAGGTTGTCCAATTTGAGACCCGATGACTCTCTGTCAGCTCCAGAGGAAACCATCATGAGAATGATTATGACAGTCCCATTGATACCAAATTTCAAGCAAATAATCGGAATAATCAATGAACACTCTAAGGACAACCCAACCAACGCTATCAAATGCTTTGAGTATTTGTTCACAAACAAAATCGACCCTCAGGAAGAACACCAGTATTTAGAGTTATTATTCGTTGCTGTGATCAATTGTTTTGTCAAAGATAAAATCAATGTTGCAACGACCAGACAGGAGAATTTGGCTAAATTTCTTGATGTCTCGGAGAGAATATTCTCCAAGCCTTTTTCAAAGAAATGTTCCTCTTCTTCTGTGACCTTACTATGGGCAAGTGGTAAATCTGAGATCAAGAACATGAACTTCCCCGATGCAATTGGATGGTTGCAGTTGACTCTTCATAAGACAGTACTGATCAATGAGGTCGATAGGGCTAAAGTACAAAGGGCATTACAGAATTGTTATATCAATCTCAACCAACATGACGAAGCAATTAAGATATACGATGAAATGAAAGAAGAAGAGAAGGGAAATTTAATCACACAGTACAATATGTTCAAAGTTTACACTCACAAAGAAGATGAATCTAATATTCTTGAACTGTTAAAGAATATTTCCAAACACTCAGGAGAGAAGAATATGATTCCATTGTTATCTTTATGTGCACTGAACACGACTTCTAACTCAAGAGTAGCCTTGGAGACAATTTTGACTTTGTTCAAAAATTTGGATACGTCAGTTGGCGTTGAAATTTCCATAGCATCGACCTTAAGATCCGTGATCCAGTTGCTTCTTAAAGAATTACTGAACAAGAAAGAACACATCTCGAATTTATTAACTTTATTCCAAGAGGCATGTAAGTTTGCCAGAGATTGCAAGTATATCACCAACTACAAATTCTCAATTGAAGAACTCAAATGGTTCAGTGCTCAAGCGTTCAACGTTGCCAGAGAATGTGTCATATCAAATGATTCCTTGAATGGTGGGTTTTTCGCAGAGATTTCCAAATCGTTAATTGATTTGATCCCCGATGATATCAGTATTGAAGAATCCTTCGGGTTAAAGTTATGGAAGTTTAGGGCTGAATTGATCAATATGATGTGTGTTTATGGATCACAGATTTCCAAAGATATTATATTCAACGACTTGAAATCCAGATCTCAACAATTGAAAGTTGCGATTGAAGAAGTCTTGATAGTATCCAAGAATCACCCTAGTTTTATCAAATTTTCAAAAGAAATAGAGAAGATCTTCTTAGACTGTTTGATGTTTGAAATCGAAGCCAATCTAAACCTAGCCACTTTCAATCCAGTTTTTTCAATCCTCAAAGATTCTGCTAGATTTAAGAATATCGATTTCGATTCCACTGTGGTGAATTTGATAACAAAGGATACATATCCGGAGACGACAAGAGTTTCTGTCCTTTCCATGATCATTGAAAGAAACCTACTAGACTGTCCCAAAGCTAAGATTTCTCGCTGGATCAGATTGTTGTTGAAATACTGTACAGTGAATTTTGAATCTGAGCAAATAACCTTGACACAACTTTCCAAGATCATCCAAATATTGAACAATGAATCTTCCAACGAAGAGAACAAGTTTCCTAAGCATGAGATCGAATTCATCTCCACTGCGTGTTGGAACATCGGTGTTGCTAAGTTATTCAACAATGAGAAACCGCAAGGTGAGAAATGGTGTTTGAATGCAATAAAATTTGCAGAGTTTGTCAATGAGAGGTTTGAAGCTAATTTGAATGAGATGTGGAAGGAATTATCTCAGATTTAAATGGAATTTATCATTTATTGCTTATCAATTTACATCAACTAATACTAACACTGTTCTAAGAACCAAATGACAGCATCCTTTACGTATGTCCAATAAGGGAAACCAACATAATTATTATTCCCAGTCTCGTTATACCGATCATTCAAGTAGACGATCACAGTAGTGTAGTGACTATCTGGATCTCCTTCTCGTTGTTCTGTAAAGAATTCGTCTTCAATACAAGAATCAATAACGTCCATCAAAGATTCACAGCTTGCCAATGCATTGAGAGCAATAATGGAAATATCACCTTGATGGATCTTATCCATAGTGAAGGTTTCATCTTTGTTTTTGTTTTTGAACATGCCGTATTCCTTACTGAATTCTTTGAAATAATCACAGACTTCCTCCAATACGTCGTTTTCATCGTACTGATCTTCGAAATCTCCCATCTCTATGCTGCTTAACCCCTTCAATAAACTAGTCGAGGTGACGATTTGTATGTTGTGATGTTGAGCAATCATAGTCAGATTGGATTTTGAGCTTCTCAAAAAATACACAAACTCAAGAGACTGTTTCTCCTCCTTTAAAATTTCCAACAAAGCACTGTTAACAATAAATGATTCAATTTCGTTACAGTAACTGTCCGTGTACGGGTTTGAACCAGTGAATCCTAATGATGTCAGAATATAAAGCGCGTTTTGAAGCCATAGTTCCAACGTTGACTTGTTTGGATTGGAGTTCAAATGAGGAATGGACTCTTTGAGGAGTTGAATATATTTCAGAGTTCTATCGGCTGCTTGAATTTCTTCTTCAGTGGAACCGTTCCTATTGAAACGAAGGTTTCTATCAAAGGAGCGTGATTGGAATCTTTGAGGTTTTTGATTGTCTCTTACTGAGCCTAAACCGTATTCGAAAACCATTGAACTTTGAAGAGATCAATTTTGAAAGGAAATCAAGTGTAACCGTAGAAGCCCAAAATTTCTCAAGATGTTGCATTGAAACTTTACTCAATTTTTTTGTTTTTTTGTTTTTTAAGCTGCTGGTTGTAAAACATGCCTTGTTACAATCGTTGAAATAAAAAAAGTATATGTGATATATAAGCAGCGCACATGCATCAAACCACCTTATAATGCATGTCTCGACAATTAATTAAGCGATATTCAGTGTAATTGTAGTAGTTAGGAGTCAGGCAGGACCCTAAATTGGTTGTTTAATGATAACCTTAATGTCAAGATTAGTCGGTACTTCTATATAAAAGGTATATAGAAGTGAGGACATTGGATCCTGAACAAGATACAAGCTCTATTTATACATAATAGTGAAATAGTGTAATAGGTTTAGGCTATTGTGCATAGAATAGCCTCAAAAAGATTGATTAGTAATCTCTTATCTTATCATGTGATGCTCTCTTACCTATTCATGTGGGGCTGCTCTCTTATTACAGTAATTATTACATTACCATTATCTGACATCAAAGCGCTTGTTCGTGTAAAGGAACAATCACTGAACGTGATTATGTTCGCATTTCTTGTTATTTGACGAAATCTTTTTTTTTTGCATTCTTCAATTGTAATCGCTGGGTTATCTTACCAGATGCTCAGGAAGATAGTTGTGGAGGCTGTGGATATTTTCAATATCGGTGGTACATTAGCAGATCAAATGCTAAGATCTGTTGGATGGACTTTGTTGAAAGATCGTGGATATTTGTTTGGCTGAAACAGTATAAATAGAAGAAACAAAGATAACGTGCGAGGTATTAAACTTGAATATGCAACATATAGAACAAACAAATAAATAACTAAATAACTAGATAAAAAACTAAATACATAAATAAATAAAACCATTGAACCGTATAAATTTCCCAACCTCAATTAACCTCCTGTCTAAATTAACGTGGTAGCAGTATGCAATCTAGCTGTCTCCACCATTCCAATACTTATTGATAACATTTGAATGATAAACCACCCCAAGTAAACTCTGGCAATTGATATCATTCAACCCCAGCAAAATCAACTTATGTTCATCAACATGTGTCAATAATTTCCCGGCAACATAGAGACAAAATTCACCATTGAACCAGTTGTTATGGCCGTTATTAGCAATGAAGATCCCACAGCAACGTTTAGCATACCAAGTTATAGCCTTGATCTCTGGATTGAGCTTGTAATGGCGCGGTTTGTTTTGAAGAAGCAGAATTATAATCGTGTAGAGATTTTGATGAACAAATGATGTGAAATGGTCTGCAACTATCATGCATGGGAACGGAGATGTGTCATATTGGAAGACGATGTTGTTTCTTCCCGGATTGGATGCAATGAGCAGACCATGTAGTTGAAGGGTCTTTTGCCAGAGATGTTCCCAGGAGTTGTTGAACCATTCTATATCGTTGCTGGTGACGTTGAGAATATTAAGCGTGGAGTTTAATAATGTTAGAATCTTAGGGATTGTTTCTTCGTTATTCTCTATATTTGTGTTCTTGAAATCCTCGTTGGTAAGATCAAATTGGATCAGAGGCTTGTCATCTTCATGGTTTATCTCAGTGATGTTAATATCAATCAACACCACCATCCAGAAAATACAATCGTTGATCTTACTTGTGTTTGGTTCGATGCGATTTCTGCTCATGAATCTGATCAACTTTTGTAAGGTTTCTTTCCAAATCTTTCTATCACTGGTCATGTTCAAGATCAAAATGGTCAAGATCAAGAATGAGGGAGATAGAATCTTCAGGTTCTGGAAATTCTGCTGCTGTAAATGATAAAGGGCAACTTCGAGTAAAGATAACGGGGTTTCTTTGAATGGTTGGATCGAGTTGCTCTGTGAGAAGCCCTGAAGTGAAAGGGCATAGATCGAATACATCAAGGCTGGTGATTTGGTAGCTGTGTTCAAGATATAGGAACCGAAGACCTTGGAATTGATCAAAGAGAGCTTTGGTGCGACATTGTTTATGTAATTGTTCAATAAAATATGTTTTGCTTCATTGGATAGTTTGGAGTTTGAGCTCAACGGATAGTTGTTTTCGCTGTATGCTTGATTCATAACATTGCCCAAAATTCTCTGCAATTGAACAAACGTGGCTTTATTCTCCGTTCCTGAATGAATCTGAAACCTTAATAGGTTCACAGGGTTTTCACCAGAAGTGGGACTTGCTGAGCTACCCCGCCTATATTGATCGTTGTTGCCAAGGTTGATGGTGTAATTCACAAACTCCATAGATGGTTGATTCAAAGGCTTAGTACCAAAAAGCGACGAACCACGACTTGAAGAAGGCGGACTCTGTGCTGTGGATGTTCTTTTTGATGAAGAAACTGGTAATTCATGTGTTTGATTCAAAAGAGGAGTTTGTGGCTGTAAAGGCGACGGTTGAAGCATTTGTCCGTTGATAGGATACTGACCAAGTTGGAAGCTATTGAGAAGTTGTTGTTGTTGCTGTTGCTGTTGCTGGTGCTGGTGCTGGTGCTGGTGCTGTTGTTGTACAGATGGTGGTTGTATCAGCGGTTGTAATTGTGCCAAACCCAATTGGTTTGTTTGGACACTTGGCATCAAAGTGACTGGCGGCTGGCTCATCATACTGCTACTGCTATAGCTGTTAAACTGAGGTGCTGGAATAGGTGGAATCACAGTATTCAAAGGATAAGAATTTCTTCTATCAAGAGGACCAGCAGTAGTTAAGTGTAGGTCTTGCTTAAGACCATCCATTGACGTAGTGACGGTCAAAGGGACACCAGCAGCATTCAGCGTTTTCATGTTTTTCTTTAGATCGGTCTTTACAGGAGGCCATTGGCAAACTTCCGTCTTAATTTTACAAGTGTTGCAAATCGGTTTAGCTTCATCACACTTCTTATGTTTTCTTCTGCAGTTGAGGCAACCTGTTCTAACCCTTTTCTTTCCTTTGGTTGAGACAGAAGAATCGACAGAAATGGGGGTTGAACTGTCTTGATCCGAAGTTTTAATAGTTGAGGTTTCTGAAGAAGTGAGTATGCTGGATCCTGATGTATCTGCGTCCTTTGGCATCTGGTTTGTAGTTGAAGGATTGATTGTTAAAGCTTTCAACATGTTGTTATTCCTTGTTTGATACGTAACGGCGCCTAGTGTGTTTGCTTTTCCGTATGTAAGGAGCGAATATTTTGAAAATTGTGCGGAACCATTCAATATATAAAAATCTGGTGGGCGGATGTTGATTCTTACGATTGTTCTGGGGAATCTATGCCGTTTTCTGGAGAATATCCTGGGAAGCGCTGGGGAATTTCCCCAGAGGCTCCAGCCTGCATAGATGTCATTTCTTCCGCGAAATCTGGGGAGGTAATTTTCCGCCCCATGGCGAACCCGGCGTTGTCAGGATTTTGAACCAACCTCCGGACACCTGATTATTCAGTTGGATTTGTGGGGAAACTGATAGCTAGCTTTGAACTTTTCGCAAAAGCTAAAGGAAACAACTGCCCTTAACACACAATAAAGAAAACCTATTTACAAAGACATTTGTAAGATCTGAAAAAATAAAATAGTTCTCATCTTCGGCTGCAGTACGATTTTCGTTATCAGAGTCACATTGGAAAATACCGGAGATTTCATAAGTCCATTTTGGGAGTATTCAGCGGGAATCTCGCCTATTAACCGAATATCGCGGAGATAAATGGAACGAAAGTCTCCACCTCGCTACGTTTGTATGCGAGGCGTTATGAAATAGCCTAAAACTTTAATAAGGTCCAACGGCAAAAATACGTAATGGAGCCGCTTGTTTGAATTCTTCATGAAATACCAGGTCCTATAATTTACACAACACGATCTGATTGGTTAGCGTCAAACTTCAACATTTCAGATGGAACTGGAGTGATATACTTTTCAATCAACCCTTGATTTTCTGGTATGACTCAAATCAACGGTAATATTATATTGTTCAGTTTTTTATGCACGTGTGATATATCTAGGGCATTGAAGTTAGTCGAGCAGAGAACTCGCAAGATCAAGGAAGGTCGGGTTGTTAAATAGCTTTACATGAGATGTCAATTTACTTCTTAAATTGTGATCTAGAAGAAAGCTGACTCCGATTAATTACGTTATTACTAAACTAAGAGATTTTCCAGTATTCTGCTTTCATTGTTAAACTTTAAATGTATAATTAATAAGAACACGGCGTTTAGGTTACACTACGTAGCCACAGAGGTGGAAGTACAGTTACACATCTGGATATCAGCCAAACAATGAATGCACAGCCCGGAGTGATATTATCAAATCAGGTCAGTTCTTGGAGGCCCGTACAAAGAGAACATAGGTCTAAGTTCTAAACCACTAGATCAGTTCTTAATAAGCAACATTTTGAGCAAATGCTCAGGTTCCAACATCATTTTTCACTCAAACCGAAGTGTTAATTCAACAAACTGTATCGGTTAGATTCTAGCTGAAATTCAATTAGCAGCTATTTTATAGAAAGAACTGTGATAAAGAACTGACTTCAAAGTTTGTAACTTAAAGAACAAATGGGTAAATGGACCAAATGGATATCCACGGTATTCCCCGGTGGGTTGGTTCATAACTTACAGAGTTGAAACCGGACAAAAATCCATTTAGGCTGTGCAAAAATGTCGTGTAAAATTTACCGGAAGAAAATTTTGAAAAATCTGGGGAAACTGCCCGGAGTCTACCGACAGTTAAAAAGCGATCACTAAGGCTAGCTTATCCAGAATCTCAAGCTATAGTACCCCATATTTGATTGCCTTTTGAGCAAGAATTCTTGCAGAAGGTATAACTTGGTGCCAAATTCCCCCTTTTTTTTCTTTCATCGGACGGCCATTGCGACATGTGCGTAACTACGGTAACTGGTTATGGTTTCCGTTGTTGGGAGTCTAGATGACTGGAGATCCCGGGTTCTTCCATATGTTTCCTTTTTAATATATAGACAAGAGTTGGTTGAATTATATGGATCTAGGAGAAATCTCGGAACTACTTCAAACATTTGCTCTTCTTTTCTTAGCCCTGAGAGATCTTGAAGCTCCATGGACGTCGATGGTATCAATTCTTCTTTTTGTATCCAAACCGGCCTTCTTTTCATCTGCCACTTGTTCTTTCTTACTTGATTGTAGCTCCGTGGAATCCACAGATTCCTTCTTCAAGTCTTGTGGAAGGACATGCGACTCCTTGACTCCAAGGTAACTTTCCCCACGCAACACTTTCCCCATCTCAATACACCAAACACCGTGCTCCAGATCTTCATTATTAAATTCAAACTTCTGATTAACGTCATAAAACCACTCGAGAAATTCAGTGTACTCTTTCAAGCTATACTTCAACTTCTGGTCTGCTTTCAACACTAAAATAGCAGCTTCATCCGAAAAGAAAGGCGGAGCGGTGTTTGTGATCTTGTTCAGCAACGAAAGAATCAACGATGCAGTTGCTGGACCGATGCCTCGTAGTTTGACCAGCATTGTGATAGATTTCTTCACCAGTTCAACGTACGATGATTTGTTTTTGACCTTTGGAGAGGAAGCAAGGAAAAGAGTGAAGGTTTCATTGATTGTGGTTTGGATGTCTTCTTCGGAATTCTGCATAACGAGTTTTTTCAAAGTTGGTCTGAATTTACCCTTCTTTAGTTTCCAGCTAACGAGTTGCAATAGTTCTTCTTTTGAGATGTAATTCACGTTTGGGCTATTTTCGTGTCTTTGTTTTAATTCGTTAGAGAAGTTGAGCTTCCAAGTGTCCAGTTCTGCAAGACCAGTTTTGCTTTGACACAAGTCATGAAGAAGGGTGCTATAATGAAGATTCTTTATTTTGATCAATTGTGAAGCTGTGGCCTTCAGAGGTGGCATGGTGCAAATAAAGATTAATTCTTAAAAATATACCAAGCAACTTGATATTCTGTATACTTTAGATCAAGTTACTCCTATCATCCAAATTGCGCGTCATGGCACCTTCATGGCACCCTCATAAAGACACACATCATAAAATCGCGAACGCTTAGTTAGTTTTCCATTTATGTTGTCTCATTATTCGGTCATTATTGGGTTAAGGTAGTGGTTTTAGAACCATAACAAGAGCCTGGCTGGCGCAATCGGTAGCGCGTGAGACTCTTAATCTCAAGGCTGTGGGTTCGAGCCCCACGTCGGGCAAATTTCTTTTTTCCTTCTTTAAAACTCAAAAACTATAACAGCACAAGGCGTGTTAAGGAATTTTTTGTGGAAATCAGGAATTAAGTCATTACTTTTGTTTATCAATCACGGAAATATTATGAACTAATAAGACCCAGGACAATGACTGATTTTTTCCACGTTTCGATGAGACTAAATTTGTAGATGTCGACCTAAAAAAGAGGATTGTGATAATCCATTTGAGAAAAATGGATAAAAATAAATTCCTAATCCGGGAATCGAACCCGGGTCAACTCGGTGAGAGCGAGCTATGATAACCACTACACTAATTAGGATTTCCTGTGAGATTGTAAGGAAACAGGGTCATCAGATCTTCTAGATTGTCCGTGAGATCTTCTAGATTTTCTGGTCCTGATGGTTCTGCGATCCTAAAAACTGTGATATCTAAGCATTGATGGCCGATAAGAGATACAACCAACAACCTAATCCAATCTTAATTATTTACAGGATCTACCTTAAGTCTGATTGTTGGATTGAATGAATTTTCTGAAATCATGAAATTTTATTATATGCATTATATGCAAATTTAAAAGGAAAGCTATTTTTAAAAGCATAAATACATGATTACTAATTAAAAAAGAGCGATATAAAAATAAGAAATACAATTAACTACGTAATAAAATTTTGATTATTTAAAGGGTCCATCTAAAGGCTGATTATTGGATTGAGTGAAATTTTTAGAATTATTGAAGATCATTTTGTATATAAACTTTATAGGGAAGCTATGTTTAAATTTATTAAATACATATTTATATTTATAACCTTTTTAAAAAGAAAAAAAAACAAACGGTACGGACAAGGCCCATACTTTTCAAATTAAACGAATATGGCTCCCCAAGAATTTTTTCGTAACCCGAAATTATTAATCGAACACATATTACTGAACGATTGGAATCAATCTTCCAAATTCATTGGCTATTTGATTTGACAATTTTGTGGCGCAGGAGATTGATGACAAATTCGCCCAGATCCCACGGGAAAAAATCAAGGTAATAAATAGATAAAATTGGAGACCTGAAGACAGTTGGGAACATGGACTAGATTTTCAAGTTCCAAACCTCAACCTTATTTCTATCCTTTCTCCTTAACTTATTAAACATGTGCAGACCATCTATTTGTCAAAATTGTCGTAAGTTTGCAATACATCGGTCGGAGCTGATAGTTTTCCCAATGGTTGGATTCAAAGGATAATAATACTGCAGCTAACAGTCCGATAACTTCAACCAAAACGAATAAGATCGATAGTTACTAACAATATCCATCCCAAAGAAAAATACTCTTGGATTGGTTGTGGGATGCATATCGCTCAAGCATTATCCGGGTTCACAAAAGATCAATTATGTACTTGTTCTCATGCTGATGGTATCAAGAGAGATTTTCCTCCAAAGGTTGGTACTGGTATTTTCCACTCTTAAAAATAGTGATGGTCGATTGTTTCTCTCTATAAATTTGAGATTATATGTGGCATGATACTATTTTTAACGGACCATAGACAACAACACCTTTAGATGTTGGATGAATATATCGCAATTGAGTTTGGCTTATAAATGTTTATAAAAATGTCAATTTACACAATTATGTTTCTTTACTTTTGTTTTTATCCCCTTCAAAGTTCTCTCTAACTCTCAAATAATGAGCCAATTCCTCTTGTGAAACAGAGGGTTTCAATTCGTCCAAAGACTTAACGAAATCCCTCTGTTTGACTTCGACTTTAATATCTTCATCCGTGGCAACGTTATCAAACCACCATCTTGTAGTCACCGGCTCTTCTTTGTCTTTGTTATATTTCTTGAGTTTCTCATCAACTTCACCTGCAACTCTGGTCATGGCGTTCAACATAGAATCAGAACATAGTGCGTAGAAATCGGCACCTGTGAAGTTGAACGGACAACGCTCAGCAAGTGCTTGTAAGTCAACGTCATCGGCCAATTTGAATTTCCTTGTCAATGCTTCCATGATCTTTCTTTGCTTTTCAGTGGTATCTGATATACCCAAGTACAACAACTTATCAAATCTACCAGGTCTCAACAAGGCTTCGTCCAATAAATCAGGTCTATTGGTAGCTCCGACAACGAAGACACCCTCACCATTACCACTGTCTCCACCTGAACTCATACCATCTAATTCGGCCAACAATTGAGAAACAATACGATCCATGACACCACCTGAATCACCGTGATTACCTCTCTTAGGAGCAACAGAATCCAATTCATCAAAGAAGACAACACACGGACGAGCGTCACGAGCTCTTTGGAACACCTTTCTAACGTTGGCTTCGGATTCACCGATGTACATGTTCAACAACTCTGGACCTTTGACAGAGAAGAAGTTCAAAGAGAAATTGGAAGCGATGGCTTTGGCTAATAAGGTCTTACCAGTTCCGGGAGGTCCATAGAACAAGATACCAGATCTCTTCTTAACACCAGAGGAGAATAATTCAGGGTGCTTTAGTGGTAATTCAATCGTATCCAAGATCTCACCCTTGACAATATCCAACCCACCAATATCATCCCATGTGACGGTAGGAATACGTGGCGCACCAATAGCATCGCTGAATTTGGAGCGAGCATCATTGATGGAAGTGGTAAAATGTTCTGGAGTCAATCTTGGGAAAGAATTGAAAGATGATAGTTGTCGCTGCTGCTCTAAGGCTAATGATTGAGCAGTATGGAGAATAGAAACTAAATCTGAAGGAGTCAAACCGGCTGACTGCAAGGATAATGTTTGTAAAGAGATGTCCTTTCTTATTGAATGTGGCTGTGTTTCCAGTAAATGTTTGAATATGGCCAATCTTTCTGGTTCTGAAGGCACTGGGATTTCCATTTCGAATTTGAACAATGCTCTAACTTCTTCGTTTAATTTATCAACATCATTGGCAGAAGCAATAAAGATAACACCTTTAGAAGTGTACTCTTTCACTATTTCAACAAACTTGGATACCAACAGCGAAGTTCCCCTTTCTTCCTCATTCTTAACTGTCAAGCCTTCCAAATGACGGAAGAAGACGATCAAGTTTGGACAACTTTCAATAAATCTATCAAGTTTACCTCTAATGGTGCCAATAGTCTTAACGTCGTTGCCAGGTTGTAATATTTCATAAGATTCCATAGTAATCAAATTCAATCCCAATTCACATGCTAAAGACTCAATGATAACCTTCTTACCGATCGATCTGGTTTGGGAAGTTAACAGGATGGCTGTTTGTAACGAAGGGTGGGATAATGTGGTCTTGATAATCTTTCGTAATTGGTTAACATATGAGAAGGAAGTTGTAGATTCAGGATACTGGAAGACCGGTGGCAAACCAACGTACTTGACCCAGTCAAGTTCAAAACTGTTCTTTGGTGGAGAGCGTTTGATGTTTCCTGATTGTTCCAACTTCACCAAATCCAGATTGAAAAGAAACTGGCCTTTAAGATTTTCTGTTTGTTTATTGATACTGTCAACTTGGAACCAGATGATGGAATCTGGGGAGCCAAATGGAACACACTCAGCATCTTCGCCTTTCAATTGACTGATAACCTTAGAAAGTTTGGAGTCAATGGTAATACCTATCAAATCTCCAAGCTCGATAATACGTGGTTGAGCTTCAAAGTATGCCTTCAAGTTCGCCATCAAAGATGCAGTATGGACGTCTGTCAGTGATAGAGGCGATGCCAATCTGGAGATTATGATTTCTTCAGGAATTGATAAAGATTGGAAGGTCTCTTCCGTTAATTTGATTGTCAAACAGTCTGGACTACCACGGTTTAGAAGAAACAAAGGCGAAACGTACAACGAATGAGTGTCAAAGATGTGTGGTTCAATGAACGATAAGATCTTCATTGTCCTTTCTTGGTTTGGTGCTTCTTCTTTTTCTTCTTTGTCTTTGCCCGAAGATGGGATTGTAACAGTAACAAAATCACCAGAGTGTGCACCAATGGACCCAAGGATGAAACTGGAGGCGTAAATGATATGTTGATCGTCATCAGTGGGGCCTTTCATTGGAACAGTGTATTCAATCTTATGCTTCAAACCTCTAACTTTGAACGTCTTTTCTTTCTTTTCTCTCCCAAAGGAAAGCTCTTCCTCACCATCATAGTCATTCCCTTCTTCGTCTTCTCCCACGACTGATTTGCCCAGCTTGGTTATAATGATCTCAGTATCTTCACCAATCAACCCTTCTTCTAAGGGCTCACAGAGTAAAACAGAACCATTAAAAACAGAATCTTGCTCCCTTATCAACCTCAAACCTTGTCTTCTCAAAGTAGAATTGATCTCTTTAGGCTTGTGGGCCTTAAGTAAAGTGTATAAATCACCTGGAAGAGAGATGATGGTCTTTGTTAGGACTGGAGGATCAATGGCTTGAATTACACACGAAGTAACTGTGGTATCTTCCAAAGCTGCATCACGAACAACAATAATGGACTCATCTGGCAAGGCTGCAAATGTGACAGGATATGATATTGGACTTGGAAGACCTGTGGATCCAATGTACTGAATGGAGATATACCTTTGCCTTGAAGGGGAAGGCGTTGAGAACAAATCATTTTCTAAAGAGGAAGAAACTATCGCTGATCTGGTTGTTGTTGTCAGAGGCTCTGCAGGATCAACGAATTTCACCGAAACTTCAATGGGTTCATTGACAAATCCATCGGTTTGATGCTCAAATAAAGGAACGGTCATTATAGTGCTGCTGTTTCAAGGATCTTATGTGTTTCTTAATTACAAGATTAACGGAGAGAATGATTCATAATAATGTGGGCGTTTTTCCAGATCTGTTTGTTTGGGGGAACTTGCCGCGGATGTTATCACCGATCTTCACTATTTCTGAAGGGCCGGCGGCAAAGCTGGCAGGCAGACAAGGGATTTCTAGCAGAATTATTAGTGAAATATATTTGACCGTGTTGAAATGACATAATTTTTCAATTCCATCAACAAAATCTCCAGAAATGTCAGCTTGGATAGCGGCTAATAACTTATACACAAAAACCAAAGGCCAAACAGGAGGAATCGTTCAAATCGCCCACCAAATGCTTAGAATCAACTAATCAAAACACTAGAATGAATTCCCTGGAACAATCATAATATATCTACATATTGGCACAGGACACCTGATCTGGTTCCGTTTCCATCAACCCCTTGCTAACTTGTTATTTGCTTATCAATCGCTTCTTTCTAGCCAGATCATTTGAAAACTTCACGTCCATCAAATCTCTTACAGATCACCATATTTTACCATTTCCAGATGCGCATCACATATCCACCCAATTCTCACATCTTTAGTTATATCTATGATCCAAGCTCAGTACCTTCCACCGCTAGTGATGGCGGTCCTGGTCTCCTTTTAAACGATTACAGTGAACCAGATGACTTCAAATACGATTGTTCTTCATTGAACCCATCAGTGTGTGGACTGATTTCAAACTATGATGATGAGTCTCACTGGTCAACAAATTTATACCTTGAGCTGTCTGCTATGAGATCCAAGTTAGTGGAGTCGACGTTCCAAGGAACACCACAACAAAGGAATTCAGAGCCTCAAATTAGTTCCAATGACACCACTGGTGTATTTAAACCAACAGAAGAAACGGGGAATGGTACAAAGAGAGGATGGTCTGATGATATAGAAACCTGGAACACTGGTGGTAACGCTAACTCCCATGGCCCTCTGTCCAAAATGCCAAAGTTAACCAGAGAAGATGATAAGTTGAAAAATCCTAGCTTCTCAAACAGTTCAAATGACTTTTTGAAAAAAACAAACAAAAGAGGCCCTGAATCTGACGCTAGGGATGTATCAAGTCGTAAGAGACATGTTGATGATCCGGAAGAGTTCAGTTTTCCAAAGCAATTCAAGAGACAGCAAGTTTGGAGATGCTCGCCAACGAATTCACAAACAAACTCTCCCGTAATTTCTCCATCCGAACCTTTATCGAATTCACTGTCCCGCTCGTGTTTACTAAAAGATTCGTCGAGTTTTGATATGAAGGCAATAGAATGTCTTGTGGGCAAAACCAATCTCAACGTTGCTACTGAACTCGAGTCTCCCTTGGACTCAAAGAAACCAATGCGTGAATTGCGATCGTATTACTTGAAAGATTCACGCGCTATGATCTGTGATTCTACTTCTGATGAGGAATTATCGGATCCCTCACATGAATTGGAGAAATTTCGTCAAAAACAAAGGTGGCAATCATACTCCTATTTTGACAGTGTCATTGACTCAGACTCTGAAGAAAACTCCGAGGGTCTTATACTTGAACGGGAATCTTTGGATTTGAGTGATATTGAGCCTGCTTTAGGTTTTGATCTTCCAAATTCAGCCGGCGATGGATTTCTTGATGAGTTTCAAGCGAAGGAAGTAAAACGTGAGAAAGTTCTATATGGTGACGCTGTCTCCAGAAGGCCATCTGCTAACAAATTTAATGATCATACTATTCTAAACGAAGAAAAAGTTGGTCATTTTTTAAAGCAGTTCTTAGCAACAGACAACAGTATCTCACCACTACCAACGACTGCTGCCACTACAAAGCAAACTGGATCTGACTTGGCTCCAGATAATAAAGAGTCAAAGTCTGATAAAGATTTTAATATGAACCTCCACGTTGGTATTATTCAGATTTACATTCCATTCGATGGTCATTATGGTGCCGGTCAAGGCGGTGGTGCATATGATAACGTTGCTCCACCCGACACTTTCATTGCCAATGATATCCTCAATAACTATCTACATGATCCCAACAGTCTTCCAGCGCAAACTGTGCATAATCATCCAGCCCAGCCTACCCATCCCTACATTCTACAGACTACTGCTTTTACCCCTCATCAAAATCAAGCCGCCTTCGCTGTTCTGGGAGCTCATACTGCCAACCATTATAACCGCCCTCCTGTTGCTCCTATTCCGGCTCCTCCTATTGTCCAACCTATTTTTGCACAACCGAAGAAACAGTTCTTATCAAATGAAAATGTGCGTTCTATTCACGATGCATATATGGGAGCTTTAGACATCTGTAACATTACTGATACCTATGCCAGAGAGTTGGCGGCTAAGGACACAAACTTAAAATGGGATGTTTTGGTTGATTGGGCTTATGATGTTACTGTTTTTGCATTGAGACACTCAGGAAATTACGCAATCGAATGTGAATGGGGAGGAATTTCAAAGATGAAAGCTGATTTGAAGATGTATCTCACAGGCGTTTTTCTTTTCGGCGTGTATGAGATTAATAAAAGCTCGGAAGACTCCTGGGGAATGGAAGATATGGCAGAGGAATTTATAAAGGGCTTTGTAGACCGTTTTGAAAATTTGAATTTTCCAGAAGTCGCAGAGAGACTTGAAAAATATGGTTGTTATCCATTCTGTGAGAAGATTCCAATGAATATAATATTTGAACTACCTGTACGGTCAGAGATCCCTGCTAATGCCCATGCAACTCCTATTGATGCAACTCCACGTGTTTTTGATGTTGAATTACATGCTGTAACCACCGAGTTACCTGGTACAGTGTTGCCAAATCAAATGAACACAAAAAGCCGTCGAATAAAAGTGCCGGTTTCAAATCCTTTTAATTCACCAGAAAACTCCACAGTGGAACTTTTCATGTCAAGTGGACGCCGCAAAAATGTGAAAGCACAGTTTCTAAATGAAATCAAACATACTGATGAATCTGAAGATTTCCCCTTTGAAGAGAAACAGGCTTGATGAAATTGTATTATTGATCATGATCCTTATGGTTAATCATGAGTTTGGGACAAAATCAAAATATAGTGTAGAACCTTCTGGCCTTAAGATCTTTTATGATTCCATCTATGGCATTGGAATTTGCGCGCGGTATGCAAGTTGTATACCGGTGTGAAGATGGTTGACCAATTTGCATATACATGAGGGACAGCAGCTGTAAATTTTTATTTTCTTCTAAAAATATACATATAGCTTTGATCTATTTTGTCCTATGGTATTGTATGTACTTATAGAGATTGAGATTCGAGAAAGAAACGATCAAGCGCAGTTCTGATGGTGGCCGGAATTTGACTAAACAGAAACCCGCAGGTACTATTTTGACAGTAGAAAAAGCCACAGTTTGTAAGTATTTTCAAGCCACAGATTATCCGGATCCGGATCGAGCGCGGTTTTTCAAATCATTGAAGGGCCTCTAGCAATACGAAATCTATAATCTTTGAGAGCGGTTCTACTACTGGCAGCACTGTTTTCCAATATCCGTGTATCGATTCAAGATAGTAGATCAAGATGATTGGGGTTTCAAATTTGATCGGTAAGACAGGTCAAATCTCTGGTGTGAATCATCAATTATTATCCAGAAGTGCTTTGAGACCCAATGCCATCATCGGATGCAATGTGATCAGATCTATTGCAACGAAGCATATCAACGGCACAACCATCAGATGCCGACAACGATCCTTAATATTTAACAGTAATGCCTCATTACAGAAACACGTCTCTTCTCCGTTCTTGAGTAATCGTTTGCTATCCTCCAGCTCCAATTTCCCACAAGCAGCAAAAGCTGCAAAAGCCGCAGCTCCATCTAAGGTGAAACAGGCAGAAGAAGCACCACCACCTTCAGAGAAATTGATTCTCAAAGACTTACTCAAATATCTCTGGCCAAAGAACAACATCTCATTCAGAGCCCGTGTAGTGATCGCCCTCTCATTGCTAGTCAGTGCCAAAATCCTGAACGTTCAAGTGCCATTCTTCTTCAAATCCATTATCGATGGAATGAACATTGATTGGGCGACAGAATTGGGCACAGTAGGCACAGTTATAGGTGGCATGATCTTGGCTTATGGTGGTGCTCGATTTGGTGCTGTTTTGTTTGGTGAGTTGCGCAATGCTATTTTCGCCACCGTTGCTCAAAGTGCCATTAGGAAAGTTGCTGTAAACACGTTTAGCCACTTGTTACAGTTGGATCTAGGGTTCCATTTGTCCAAACAGACCGGTGGTTTGACAAGGGCTATTGAGAGAGGTACCAAGGGTATTTCCTATGTTCTGACTGCCATGGTTTTCCATATTTTGCCAATCACGTTTGAGATTTCCGTGGTGAGTGGGATTTTGACTTGGAACTATGGGTTCAACTTTGCCGCTATGACCTTGCTTACTATGGCTGCGTACTCTTTCTTCACCATCAAGACGACTGCTTGGAGAACGCAGTTCAGAAGAAACGCCAACAAGGCCGACAACCAGGCTGCCAACGTCGCTTTGGACTCTCTGATCAACTTCGAAAGTGTGAAGTACTTCAACAACGAAGGCTACCAAACTGCCAAATATGACAACGCTTTGAAGAAGTACCAGGACTCCTCCATCAAGGTTGCCACCTCCTTGGCCTACTTGAACTCTGGCCAAAACCTGATCTTCACCAGTGCGCTAACCGGTATGATGTACATGGCCTGCAACGGTGTTGCTGCCGGCACTCTAACCGTTGGTGATTTGGTTCTGATCAACCAGTTGGTTTTCCAACTGTCGGTTCCTTTGAATTTCTTGGGCTCTGTCTACAGAGAGCTGAAGCAGTCCTTGTTGGATATGGAGACGCTGTTCAACTTGCAAAGAAACCAGGTCCTAATTCAAAACAAGCCAAATGCGCCACCGATCAAGCTGACCAAAGGTGAGATTCGTTTTGAAAACGTCACGTTTGGCTATCATCCAGACCGTCCTATTTTGAAGAATGCCAGCTTTGTGATTCCAGGCGGTGAAAAGGTCGCTATTGTTGGTCCTTCCGGTTCAGGGAAATCCACAATCTTGAGACTGGCCTTCAGATTCTACGACGTTCAAAGCGGGAGAATCTTGATCGATGGCCAGGATATCCGTGATGTGGATTTGGACTCTCTCAGAAGAGTCATTGGTGTTGTTCCACAAGACACGCCTTTGTTCAATGACACCATTCTGGAAAATGTCAAGTATGGAAATTTGCAAGCCTCGGAAGCCGACGTCAAGGAAGTAGTCGCAAAGGCCCAACTTGACCGCTTGATCGATGATCTACCAGAAGGTTACAGCACCATCGTTGGTGAAAGAGGTATGATGATTTCAGGCGGTGAGAAACAGAGATTGGCCATCGCAAGATTATTGCTAAAGAAGGCTCCAATTACATTCTTTGACGAAGCCACAAGTGCCTTGGACACGCATACCGAGCAATCTCTTTTGAAAACCATTAGAACGGTGTTCAAACAGAACGAAAACACCAATGTTTCCATTGCTCATAGATTGCGAACAATTGCTGATGCCGATAAGATCATTGTCCTGGAAAAGGGCTCTGTTAGAGAAGAAGGCACTCATCAGGAATTGGTCAAGTTGGAAAACGGGTTATATAAGGAACTATGGAACATTCAAGAGAATTTACACAACGAAGATGCCTCTATCGAAGATAAAGAAGCTGCGGAAAAGGCCGTTGGAAAAGCTGCTGAAAAATAAACCAAATAAGATATATCGTCAAAATGCACATTCAGATTTATGATTTATGATTTGTGAATTATGATATTTTAATCAATTGATTTTGAGTACCCTCTAAAAAACTAGTAACAAGACGTGGAATGTCTTGAAAACTTGAATAGGCCTATGTGTGTAGTCAAAATCTCCGTAGCACGTGAGTACTCTGGAAAATATTAAGAAGTACAAAGTTATTCTAGAACTCAACGAGAACTAGGACTCACTGAATGAAACTCTACGCTAAACCTTTGGGTGAATCAATGCCTGAGGAAAGGAAATCTTCCAACCTCTTATATATTGTAGTAACAGTTTCTAAACACAAGTGTAAGATTTGTAGTAATCTTGTAGGAGTCGGCAAATCCCGATAACCGGAATTCATATCCCGAGGGTTAACACCTACAATTTGCATATCCCTGCAGATTTTCATGACCACCGCTTTGTGTCTAAAACATGGCCTAACATCAAATATTCAATTGCATGCACAAAATGGGTGTAGGTTACCATGGTAGCTGTCATTTTTGCTTCAAAGTCCGGATTTGGGTTTCAGCTCCCACTTAATAAAAACCCAGTGAGCATACTTCCAACATTACGCATTTTAACTTCTGATTGGGTGAAAGTTTTACGATCACACGACTATATACTTTATCTTGTAGGTTCCCTGTGACAAAAAGTTGTCCAAGCTTTTCGAATGTTCCTTTCCCGTTTCTTTCCAGTGAATATTTTTCACAAGAATGGCGCATTGCCCTTTTGCGGTAAAAAAATCAAAACAAACGGGTATGAAAGGTGACGAATCTTGATTTTGTTTATCATATCAGCAATACATTTACATATGTCCACCAAAATGTGTCAAACGTGGGATGTATCCAAAATTGCAAAGCCGTCGGACCCCGTCTGGTATCGACGCCCAAATTACCACAGTGAGCAGTCAACGACATGTCCGTGCGCTGGAAGATTTGCGTATTTCTCGAATCCCGAAGCGCTCATTCTAGCCTTGGGTCTCCGAAATTGAGATTCGTCCGCGGTCTAGATCTTGAACAAGTCCCATATTTGCATAAGATTATAATGGAAAGAAAAGAAAAACACAGCCTTCTTACTATTTTTGGTTAATCGTTTGTGGGATTGTTTGATTTTTGGCCTTTTTTTAAGTAGAAAATACATTTGTCCGTTTCAAAAATATTCCTAACCTATTGTCCGACGGTTTATGATTTGTTTTGATTTTTGATGGACCTTTGATGTAAATCTGGATGTATATATCGTATGACGATAAGTGTTTCATACTTGAAATGTAGATCTCTTAGGTCATAATTTTGATAGTTTCCAACATGTTTGCGTTTTCAAATATGCATGGTCAAACATGTTTGATAAGGTTTTTTGATAATTAAACTGTTAGATCTTACCAAGAGAACGAAAAGGTTTTAGGTTATTCCGTTGTCAAACCTTAAATTTCTACCACCCCCCGATACGGGACTTGGACAAACAACCTTCGTACATCCACTAGCATAACCCCTGATGTTTAAGTTTGGAGCACAGTACTGCAATGGGGCGCAAGGTTCGGTATTCCGCCCACTTTGCATTGGGGCGACGGTTTAAATTAGAGTTTCGACCGCACCAGGCATCCATACAGTTCCAGATTGGGGTGCTCATGATGTGGCTGCTTCGATTTGAAAAGGTTAACATGATCCTTCAACCAGAAAAGGGGGAATATTAATACATTGGGACTTTTATAAAAACTCTTTTCCATCCCACACCATCCCTCACCATCCCTTTGTTCTTCCTATCTTTAGGCTATTGTGTTTACACCTTAAAATCGACTCATAGCACCCTACTGCTCATATCGTTTGATACCCTTCCCTTCTACTCTGATCACACACAGATCGGATCTACTCCTTGGCCTACTCCTTGAACAAAACTGTTTCCTTAGTATATGTCGAGCTAGCCCATACCCATAGATACATATTCATACCCAAGGAACAACATGCCCAGCTCGTCAGCCTCTTCGCCATCGCTCAGTTCCATTATAAGGAGACAATCCACTTCCATTATCTGCAGTCAAACACAACCGCAACAAAATGATCTTAAGCTAACAACTTCTAACCAGTCCTCTCTCCATTCATACAACTCGGACTCTTCTTCACAAGAAGTTGACAGCTCATCTATAAACTTCAGCTCCAACCAAAGCACTACTTCAGGGCCTTTTGCCAAATTAAAAAACGCTTTGAACAGAAAAAGATCCAAGTCCTTGATATCCTTCGGCTCTTCTCAAAGTTCCTTCACTGCAACAGCAGCTTCTACTGTCAAGACTGTTACATCTAACCCTTCTTTCAATGATCATCATCAAATAGTTCTAGGCTTGGGATTGATGACACCCTCTTCCTCTTCGTCATCGTCCACGAAATCCAGAAATATCTCTATATCATCTCAGACGCCTTCTGTTTCTTTGAATCTACCTACTCTTTCCACATCTTTCTCAACGCCCACAATTGTCAGTTCTTCCGCTGCTTCAAGTTCGAGATCTTCTAGGGACAATTCCTTCTCCAGTGAAAGTTCCTACGGTGAGGGAGGTTATTCTCCAACTATTTCACAGACCTTGTTCAAAATCGAAGAGAATGATATTCAGAAGATAAACAACGAGGATAAAACGTTTGAAGAGCTCGCTGATGGGATTTTGGAAAGGGTTAATGTGCTAAGTCCTGCCAGTCAAGAATTTAAAAAGAATGATGTTGATTGGATTATCTGATTGCTGGCCCCGGTGCTGGTTTACTGGGTTTCGTTTTGAGAAATCTGATCCTTTAATGACTATTTTCCACGAACTTTCTCCCTTGTTATACTTGTTTTTCTTTTCATTCATATCCCTTCCCTTCCCTTCCCTTCCCTTCACTTCACTTCACTTCACTTCACTTCATTTCACTTCACTTTTCTTCACTCGCCGGTCGAGATTTTAGATTTCACGATGACTTCTTCATAGCATATATTTTTTATATATGAAACCGAATTTAGATATCCCTTGAGTTGACTATTCTGTTTCTTTTAAATTTGGTGTATCCAAGCAGCTTGTTTCCAACATACCACGAGGTTGACTGTATATCTGTGCGAGATCCTGTAATTGGAATACAGCATGTAGTTGATTTGACGATATTAACGGATAAATTGTTTCTAGTCTATTACACAAAACTAAAGGCATGAGATTTAAGGATTAATTATCAATAGTGTCACAACAATAAGCTGGTTCTGTCCTTTATTGATTTTGAAGTTCCTGCTCACAAGCGATCCAGACCTTTCTAGCACCAATGATCCCAGCAGACCAACCAGAAACCAAGTAAACTAAAGGAGACAAAGTCACGTGTTTCTTGATCTCATCACCGAACAAATCGATGAAATCACAGGTGAAATCGCAAGAATTCTTCACAATGTCCAAGTATAACTCTGTTTCTTCTTGCTTCAAACTAGCCAGATGTAATTCCAAATTGTTGTTATTCTTTGAGCTGAACTCTTTCAAGAGCTCGTTTCTGAAGTTGTTATTGTTCAAGAACTTGGCGCTGAGTTCGCTGGCTTTGGCTCTGACTTGCATGGAGATTCTCAAGTCTTGTTGCTTGTATTTGTTCTCTTGTAGGGCATAGTACTTGTTCTTGAAAGTCAACAAGATATCGATCATCCAGCCAATGGCAGCTTGCTTGGAAACGAAATCACTGGCTTCTGGATTGGTGAATACTTTCAATTTGAACAAGAATTCCAACTCATCGAATATTTGGTAATAAACATCGTTGGCTTCTCCAAGGAACTTCAAATTGAGGAAAGTGGATGTGAGCTTTTGAAACGATAGGTCTTTGGAGTAGAAGGTCTGTTGCAATCTGGTAAGGAACTTATAAATAAGGAAAGGAGAAGTCCCAAATCTCATAGCGTATCTAAATGAAGAAATCTGGGAAGCGACAAATGTGATCTTTTGTTCCAGCAGCATGGAATTGGCGATGATCAGTCTAGTAAGCGCCTTCACTGGATTAAACTTGAGCGACTTGCTCTCAATGATATACCCTCTGGATTTGATCAAGAACACTTTGAAAATGTTCAAAGAATATTGGATCAACTTGGCAATCTTATCCTTACCAGCAATACGGGAGATCATCCCAAGGATAATATCCAGCAATTGGATCTTCTTCTTGATCACAAGCGGAATTCGCCCACCATCCTGCACAGGAGGTGTTTCAATAGGTAAAGGCTTTACATTTATCAAGTTTTCTTCCTCATTGGAGCTGTCAAGATCTGTGGCACTTTGGCTTTGTTGGTATGAAGAAGAGGAGGTTATGAAGTTGGAGGAGAAGATGTTTTCTGCTGACCCGTTATGCGATATTGAGTAGTCCATGGCTTTAACGGAAACTAGATGGTGTATGGAAATAGATGGGAAGTTTTAAAGAATGAAGTTCCCCAGGTTATATTTGGTCTTTTGCTTGTAGTTGAGGCGATTTAATGGTGATGTTTACAAGAAGACGGGTCTATCTGCGTGACTCTCTCTCCTCAGTTTACATCATGCTCAAATCCGCGGGAACTTTCTCAGCTCTCATGTGCTTCTTCTAGTCATACTCCGACCGACACATAAGTCGTGCTAGGATTTACACTGGTCCACCGAATAACGGGCCGATACAGGCTCAACGGGTCCCGTTGTATCTCGGCAGAAACAGCTTATGCGGGGTCCCTATCTGCAGATTTACCGAGTTAGAGAGAGATTCCAAAGATCGGCAGCTTAGGGTCTGATGTGGAGGCCTGTGTAAATTTGGGCATGGCGGTTTATTGGATATGGCCTTCTGTTTAAGGATGAGCATGGCGATTGCTAAACAAACTATTCCAAGAAAAATATTGTTTCGTTTCCTTATTAGTTCAATTGTCGCGTGTATTGCCACGATATAGTTTTGTGCATATCTTATCTTTAGAATTGTTCGACTAAACTCAAGACTTCGAAACTCTGTTCATATTGCTTCGTTGTCAAAATCTTCTTAAATAAATGTGTACGTGAAACAAAGCAAGGAAGTGCCTTTGTAGAAGAACCAATGATACTCAATTTAAAAAAAGCTGAGAACACATCAACGTTTATGAATCAATTGCAAAAAAACAAACAAGAGTTACATGCAGTTTCTACTAGAAATTTTATATAAAACAAAGCTTATTGTTTTGCAGATACTTTATAACATACGGCCGAAGATAAAGCTTCTTAACAAACCATGTCAAGATAGCTCCAGATCGAAACCAGGCTGATACTTCCCCATACAACCAAGTCAATCCCTCTTTCAACCTTCTTTGGAGCTTTGCCAACATTCCTCTGGGATTGCAAAAGTGAACATATGGTCGTTAGAGTCAAGATAACAGGCAAGAGTAGCATACTTGCTGTGAGCATTGGGTAAATAGATCCTAACGTCTTGCTCAACGTCGTTGCTTCGTCAATTTGCATACCTTTTCCATTTTCTTCTTTGGCGATATGTGAGGAAATTCGATTGTGACTCTTTTTGCTTTGGGACTTTGGTAGAAATTGGTGGGATGTGTAAGTTTTGGAACCTGTTGAGGAACAGAGAAAGCTTTTGAAGAAAGTCATCAGATTTAAGGAGAGAACTTATATTTTGGAGAGGTTTGAAGCTTAAACTACAAAAGACACACATGATGGGAGCAGTATATATATTAAATTTTCTTTCCTGATTAATGACGGTCCCCTGTAAATGTGCTGAGTGGCTCGTGTGTTCTTAAGGTGAGTGGAAACTTCTCATCGTTTGCATGCTAGAAATCAGAAATCTCTCGTCCGGTGTGCGTGCGCCCCTGTATAACAACCAAGTTCTCAATAAATACAAAACCTAAAAACACTAGCACAGGATCATAAATTGGTATCTATTATAACGCATTGTTCGTATCGCTAGAAAAACCACCATCTTTTACTCTTGTTGGCATTTTCTGCATTTTCATTAGCCCTTTGTCCTTCTTCCTTAGCCTTCAATTCTTCCAACTTCAAAACTTTCACCTTCTCGATAACATCGTTGACTCTCTGTTCTTCTTCTACATCAACAGCCCAGTTATAACCAGCAACAGCCAACCCTACGATAGCCAAGAAGACACTTAATCTCTTCAACACTGTAGCGGCCATACTTTCCACAGGGACCTTAGATCTTGGACCCCAGGCACCGTAGTAGATATAATAGAGGGCTTTCTTTTCAGGCAAAGTGAGTTGAGTCCACGGTAAGGCCTGACGTTCTTGTAAATGTTCGATCAAGTCTGTCTGGTCGAATTCTGACATATTGGGCCAACGGGATTCTAAACCGTTGAGATCTGGAGGGACGTATCCGGCATCTTCAGAGGCAGTGAAGGTGCTTTTGGTGCTGTATGGTTTTAGTTGGCTCAATTGAACGGGGATTGATCTTAGAAGCGTTTTGGATTGTGTTATAAGTCTGCGAGTGAGCATTTTATTGATGGTTATTAGAACTTAAGAGCTTGAATGTGAAAGCGTTCACTGGGGGGTAAGTAAGCTTTGAGCCTTAGAACTGATGATGAATTTGATTTCTATCCGATGGGCCCCCCTCCACTGAAAATCTCAGAAAACACAGTATGAGTTCGCGTGTTTGATTATGTCATCATACGGGATTTACCGAGGTTAAATTATGGATCAAAAGTTCTGCTGGGACCCAGACACCGGAACAATTAGAAAAATACAATTGAACAAGTGCGTAGATTAATTAACAATACACTGCGAGATAGCTGAAAGGGAACGACGTTCAGAGTCGCTTAAACTTCTAAACAACCTCAAACACACTTCCCATATTTCATCAATGGTATGTATTCTTCACTGACAAGCTCTTCAATGCCTTCAGCAATATACTAACATTAAGCTCCATAGGTGCTGCCCGTAATCATCGGTGTTGGCGTCACAGTGCTAGCCGTCACAGTAAGGTCTTCTTCTTAATAATATCCCAGCTAAGAGTTCATACTAACCCTTCTAAAACAAAGACTCGTTCAACATTGGTCGCGTTGAAGAAATACAACAGACTTTCTCGCTTCCAAATAGCTTTACTAAATGGGATAAAACCAACAGTCACCCCACATCAGTACAATCTCCGTATCAATGAATCTCTACGACAACAGTTCCAGAAGTACCCTGGCGGGTTCAATACAGTGATGACAGAAGGAGAAGCACTGGACATTCTGAATATAAAAGGAGATGAGATTATGAAGTTGGATGAATCCATGCTGAAAAGAAAACATAGAAATGCGATGATTTGGAATCATCCGGATAAGGGAGGAAGTAGATATCTTGCCATGAAATGCAATGAGGCAAAAGAGGTTTTGGAAAGAGGATATCTTTTGAAAGACAGAAGAAATCTTTAACTTGCTAGCTTGCTTATTGTACATAGAATTTATAGAGCAGCCTGTGAAGAAGTTACACCCAAGTCGACCAAGAACACAGAACGAACTGCTGCTGTAGTTACAGCTTTGCTATTTTACAGTTTGGATGAATTCTCATGAACGACAAGCCGACTGGTTTCTTTAGAACACTATGGGTTTTAAACAACGACATGGTTTTGAGTTGGGGAAGGGTGTTAATTAAAAGGATCAACATCAATTTTAGGTGAAACAGACTAAACAAGAAAGAATCTTGCTATTAATTCCTCAGAATCATTATGTAACTCAAGAACCATGAGGTTCAATCTCATTGCAAAATTTATAAGAGTCCTATGTCGTTATTCCCAGTATAAAAGCTGATTCACTGACTATCCTAGTCCTATACCTAAGTTCTCAGCTTTCTGACGTTGGACTTTGTTGGAAAAACAATAGGCTTTGGAACCTTGCAAAGTGTGAAGATAGAGAGTGTCAGGTCTATTGGTTGTATCTCTGTCTCTTAATTTATTTGATGAGCATTTCTCCTCTACTTAGTCATCAGATAATCTTAACTTATGTCAGACTTGGTTCATCTGATGCTTTGATTACAAAGCAACAAATCAGACTCCGTGGCCAAGCTGGTTAAGGCGCACGACTGTTAATCGTGAGATCGGCAGTTCAATCCTGCCCGGGGTCGTTTGTTTTTGCAGTGTCAGACTGTTTAATTGGAATTATTTTTGTTTTTTATTCTTTAACTTGGCATAATATAATTCCCTATGTATGTATATAAATAAATATCTGTCGTGTCTCTCCTTCTTCAAAGTTTGGCTATTTCTTTAACCTTTCCATCAATCAAACCATTGTAGACTTCTCTTTCAACATCCTGCCATAGTTTCAAACAAGTTGGATCAAGGAATGGAAGGACCTGAGCACCAATAACAGCAACGATACCTCGTTTCGCATCAATCCAAAAATACATATTAGCCAACCCATACCAATGTACGGTTCCCTTTGCTCTACCGGTCTCAGCGATATCCACTAAGGTAAGAGCCAAAGAAGCGGCCCAGCCTTGAGGTGGTGAACCCTTTTGAGGAAAGAACTCAGTGATGTTTGGAGTAAGGCCTGGGATACCACTTAATGGTTTTCTTCCAAAATTAGGCAAATGGGGAACCTGATTAGTGAAAAGATATTTGACTGATTCTGGATTGATGATTCTGGCATTGGTAATAGGAGAAACACCATCGTTGGCCACCATTGCCAAAAATTGGGCATATTCGTTAATAGTACCGAACGCACCGCCACCGCCAGAATGGAAATGATCAGGTTTGCCTGTTTTGTTCAAACTGAAGATGTGTAAGGTTTCTCTAAGGAAACCATCTGGATATCTTTGGTTTAACTTGACTAATCTTCTTTGTAACTCTTCGGAATCCTTATCAAATGTGATGTTTTGTAAATTCAAAGGCTTGAAAATGTTCTCTTGGCAATAATCGCCTAATTTAATACCAGTGATTCTCTCCAATACCAAACCAGCGATATCATTACCTGCACCATATGCAAAATCAGAGCCAGGTTCGAATAACAGCGGAGTGAGATAATTCAACTCTTCTGCTAATTTGGAACCACTGATATTGTTGGTCTTCAAGTATTCTCTAAGATCAGCGCTGAAAAAGGCATATCCAAACCCTGAAGTATGGGCCAACAAGTGTCTCATTGTGATTTTGTTCTTCTTTGGGATCAAGATCAGTTTGCCCTCAGAGTCTCTTGAGAGGATAGGCAAGTCCTTTAGTTCAGGAAGAATGGTCTCCAGCTGGTCACCATCGTCTATGGAGACTTTACCTTGCTCGACCAGTTGCATGATGGCAACACTTGTGATCAGTTTGGTGAAACTGGCAAGCCAGAACATCGTGTCTGGAGACATATCCTCTTCGCCGTTGACACCTGTCTTACCTGTAGCGTAGGTGAGAAGATCTTGGCCATGTGTGTTGTAAATGGAAACCACTAGCCCAGGGATGTCTTTGTTTCGACTTGAGGTGGCATTGTGCAGAATCTCTTTGATCTTATGAATGGAATCGGATGCCAAGGTGGTTGGTGATTTAGTGCCAGAAGCTTTGAGGCCGTCAGTCATTTGTTCTTTTTTTGTTTCAGTTGATCTCTGTGTTGAGTTTGGGTTGGATCTTGGGAACGATCTTTCAAATTGTCATCTTGGTGGACGTCCTTCTATATATCTGACACCTGTCGTCCTTTCCAAATGACGATGGCGACTGGGATTTGTTAGAAGGGGCCGGCGGACATAAAGGTGCCTCCGCTACTTGGGTGTTGTTGTAGATCTTTGCAGATCTTACGCAGAACGTTGGAGACTGCAGACTGCAGCCAAAGAAAGGTCCTTCAAGTGGTTTTGAGATCTGACTGACCAAACAGCCAGGGTGCAGATGTAGCCCATGATCAGAGTCACGTGCATCGTTCAAGTTTAATTTTATTACATCTCGAATTTTGGAGGGGGGATTATTGATTTGTAGAAAACTTGGAAATCATAACTCAAAATCAAATTCGATCAACCTCAAAATTCATCACATGAGACTGTTCCCCAAATGTCAGAAATATATCGTCTTATTTGCATTCTAGACAGGCTCTTTTTCCAACTCTTGTTTAGTTTTAAATACGATTTGTCTTTTGGCAACTCATGGTAGAATCTGACTTATCTAGTAAGATTCAGTCTTTGCGATGGTTTCGTTTTTCTATTTTGCTTATACTGATATTCTGTCACATCTGAATAAGGTGGGATTTCAAATACTATTAGAAGGATAATGTTGTATGTAATTCATGGTGTCAGTTTAATCGATGTAAAAACATGATATCAAAACAGCGTAATACTCTTCCACTTAGCATTATTTGCAGTTTCCCAGGATCTATCATCAATATCTACTTGAAATCTATCCCATCTCATCCAAATATCCATCTTTTGACTAAATCCGCCACCTTTCTCTAAAGGTTCTCCAAATTTCTTCACCAATGTTTTTCCTGTATATGATTTTTCAATACCAAAGGGTAACGTAACTACCGATTCGTCTATTGATTTGAATTTAGGATCAGCGGAGTAGAAGTCTATGGAATCTATCTTATCATTGATGAAACAAAGGGCAATTCCTTGAGAATAAATGTTATAATAGGTTGTTGAATTGGGAAGTTTTTTGATATGGGTTTCAGAATGGTCTAATTTGATGTTTCTGGATTCAAGAAACCCCAATAGTCGTACAGAAGTTCTGGATAAGCCTATTATTTCCAGCCATTGGTCGTTATCGATTGTGTGCATTAAAATGTTGTACTTTTAGCAATTGTATGTCGTTATTAATTTGGGCGGCTAACAGTTTACAATGTGTAAACTCTCACACAACTTAGGCATAAATATTCTGGAACGCTCCCGGTGTGCCGCCGCCGCATACAACCTCACATATATTTCCTTTTTGGGACATTAAATCTAGTTTCTAAACTATGCCCGGAAAGAGTTCATCAGTTTTGAATTGTTTCTAAAGTACTGCGCTCGTTTTCGCAGCCTCTTCAGAGAATTACAAACAGGTGCTAAACCAAACATCAATTGGCGGCAAGTAGCAGAACGTTGATTATTCTATTCAAATCAAATCCGAAAACCTACGAAGGACCATTAAAAAAGTTTCGTGTTTTTTTTACACAGCTAATCAGATTCATCATTTGTTATTTGGTTTTGTTTTTTGTTGTATTTTTATTTGAGCTTTCACGTACAACATGTTGTCCAATTACGAACAGAAACCATTTGACCCAATCACAGTCAAACCAAACGACAAGAAGAGTAAGTAACAAGTCAACCAGTTATTAAATCAAATGGAATTCCCAGAGATACTAACAAGAATACCTTCTTTTTAAAAAGGAGTCGCATATTTCTATGATGCAGATGTCGGTAACTACGCCTATGGTTCTGGCCATCCAATGAAACCCCACCGTATAAGAATGGCCCATTCCTTAATCATGAACTATGGTCTTTACAAGAAGATGGAAATTTACCGTGCCAAGCCAGCCACCAAGCAAGAGATGTGCCAATTTCACACTGACGAATATATTGATTTCCTCTCACGTGTCACGCCTGATAATTTGGATATGTTCCAAAAGGAATCCGTCAAGTTCAACGTTGGTGATGATTGTCCTGTTTTCGATGGTCTTTATGAATTCTGTGGGATCTCTGGTGGTGGGTCGATGGAAGGTGCTGCAAGATTGAACCGTGGGAAGTGTGATATTGCCATCAACTATGCTGGTGGTTTGCACCACGCGAAGAAGTCTGAGGCTTCTGGGTTCTGTTATTTGAACGATATTGTGCTAGGGATCATTGAGTTGTTGAGATACCACCCCAGAGTCCTCTATATCGATATCGATGTCCACCACGGTGACGGTGTGGAAGAAGCCTTCTACACCACTGACAGAGTGATGACGTGCTCATTCCACAAGTATGGGGAGTTCTTCCCAGGGACCGGTGAGCTTCGTGACGTTGGTGTTGGTAAGGGTAAGAACTACGCAGTCAATGTCCCATTGCGTGACGGGATTGACGATGCCACGTACAAGTCGATTTTCGAGCCTGTTATTTCCAAGATCATGGAATGGTACCAGCCTTCCGCAATTGTTTTGCAGTGTGGTGGTGATTCTCTTTCTGGTGACAGATTGGGTTGCTTCAATCTTTCGATGAGGGGCCATGCGAACTGTGTCAATTTCTGCAAGAAGCTTGGTGTTCCATTGATGATTGTTGGTGGTGGTGGCTACACGATGCGTAATGTTGCTCGTACATGGGCTTTCGAAACCGGGTTGCTGAATAATGAGATTTTGAACGCCGAATTACCATACAACGACTACTACGAATACTATGGTCCAGATTACCATTTGGATGTCAGACCTTCCAACATGTACAATGCGAACTCTCCAGAGTACTTGGACAAGATCCTCACACAGATTTACTCCAATTTGGAAAACACCAAGTTTGCTCCTTCTGTCCAAGTGAACAATGTTCCACGAGACGCTGAAGATTTAGGCGACGAAGACGAAGACACGAATGAAGCGATGGACACTAAGGGTGGTTCTCAGTTCGCAAGAGACAACCACGTGACGCCAATCAACGAATTCTACTGATCTGTTATATTTATATATATATTTTTTATTCTGTATACTAGCTTAATCCATAAAAAATGCCACTTTGGATAGCCGCCACCGCACTCTCTCTTGGCACGTGACTTTCGCGAGTCCCAGCTCTACACCAAATTCTCAGTTAGCTGGGCGGCAGACAAACAAACAAAAACATTTGAACCCCGTCAAAGAAAGGAGGGCTTTATTTATCAAACAAACCAAAGAAAAGAAAGGTCTGTTCAACCAGCTAAGCGAATCTATCAGAAAACAAATATGGGATTTGTCTATACAGCACTAGCACCACCGCTGAACAGCAGTCGCAGTAGAGCCTCGTTGTTGGAATTAGACGGTGTTCGTATTCTTGCAGACCCAGGTCTCTCGCCAAGCACTGATATCAACCAAATCACTGAAGAATTAAAATATCTTGACGAAGCGATCCATAGTGTTGATTTGATATTGTTGTCACATCCTTCCATTGAAAACATTGGATTGTATGCTGCGTTATGTGCGCATACCCAAGCGGGGAGACTGAACATCCCAGTGTACGCCACTTCTGCTGTTGTTTCACTTGGTCAGATGGCCACTTTGGAAACATATCGTTCGTTGGGTCTCATTGGACCTGTTGCTGGGTGTTGCTTCGAAGTGAGCCAAATAACCAAAGCTTTTGACGCTGTGATGTTGGTGAAACATTCGCAAACGGTGGATCTTCGTTCGAAATTCGATGGGTTGACCATCACGGCGTTGAACGCTGGTCATTCTCTTGGTGGGACAATGTGGCTTTTAAAACAGCATTCCACTACACAGATCTCGTATGCACCAAAATTCAATCATGCCAGAGACTCGTTCCTCAGTGGGGCGGATTTTTTCAGAAGCAATAACAATAAAAATGCCACCAACAGTGGCAGTAACAGCGCTGCTACAGCAGCATCTACAGCAGCAGTAACGCAAGCCCCAGTTAGAAGAAGTGATGTCATGATCTGTGGCAGCGAATTAGGAAGCTCGCTGGCAGGGTATAAGACCAAAGTGGAGAAGTTTTTGGAACTGATTGGAATGACGTTGGGCAATGGTGGTACAGTGTTTTTGCCAACATCCGTGGGAACAAGATTCTTAGAGTTGATCAGCTTGATTGACGAGCATTTGAGAGACGCCCCGATCCCTGTGCTGTTGTTGGCGCATACCAAGGGGCGTGTTTTGGATTTGGTAGGGTCGTTGCAGGAACAATGGTGCTCCCCACAGTTTCTCAAGAAGTTGGAGACGTTGCCGGCTTCGCCTTTTGATTCGTCCAAAGTCGACGTTGTGGATATCGTGGAGTTGATGAAAAGACACCCAGGTGCCAAAATTGTCTTTGCTACAGGGAAGTCCTGTGAGGCTGGGTCCTTTGCTGAACAGGCTTTGGCAAAGCTGTGTGGCGATCAAAGCACCACTGTTTTCCTTACTGAGCAGCCAGAGGTCGGAACACTGGGACACCAATTGTTTGAGTTTTGGAAAGAAAGATCCCAAGGTGGAGTCGATGGGACCGCGGTGGCGTTTGAAGGAAGCATCGAAGCTAAGCAGATTGTGGAGACTCCGTTGAGAGACGAAGCTGAAATCGAGCAGTACAAGGAGCTCATCAAAGAGAGAAGAGAGCTCCTGCTAAAGAACCAAAAAGAGTTGGAAAACCAGCAGAATAATAAAAACAAAACAAAGAAGAATAAGAAGAAGACAGCGACGAGTAGCAGTAGCAAGGAGAAGACAGAAGAAGAAGACGAGTCCGAGTCTGACGATGACTCCGAATCCGAGGACGAAGACAAACAGCAGGCCAACAACCAAACACCAACAACGATTGGCAAGCCAGCTTCCGCTTCAATAACAGCCAATGGTGTGCCAGCCAAGCAGCATCCAATCGACGTTGATGTCCGTTCGCTGAAGCTCCGTTCTAAAAAGCTGTTCCCATTTGTTGCCAAACTCCAGCAAAAGTCCGACGACTACGGGTTGCAGATGTCTCCACAGCAGTTTGTGCGTGTTGAAGAGAAGCCAGACTTCCTCTTCAAGAACAAACAGCAACAGCAACCGTTTGGTAAAAACAAGCGTCATGCTGCTGTGATGCTGGCCAAGGAGAAAAGACAGCGAATGCAAAAGGAGCTACCGAATTCGTGGAACGAGGGCAAAAACTCCACTAAGGGCGATCTTTCCCATTTGGAGTCCTTGCCACTACCAAGCAAAACAGGTACCACTACTGGTACAGCAGCAGCAGTTCCAACTCCAGATGCTCCAGCTGCTGTTCCGGTGATGGTGGTGAAATTATCAGTGGAACCAGTACAGATCCATGCAAAATGCGCATTGACTTTTATCGATTTGCAAGGTCTGGCAGACCTGAGATCCTATTTAGGTCTTCTCACTTCGTTGAAACCCCGCAACGTCATCCTGTTGCCACCTGCAAACAACCAACTAACCCAAGCTCTCACCAAACTGAACAAGTTCGAGGTGATCCAATCACAATTCAACACGCCTTGCCATCCTACGAACTTGGTCCAGTCCTTGGAATTGCTGATGGACGAAGACTTCGCACAGAGCTTGAAATGGCAAAGAATCGGTAACGGGTATGCTGTTGCGCATGTGTTTGGTGCTGTGTTGAACAATGACAATTATCAAGCCACAAAGGCTGCAAAGGAAGATGAAGAAGTGGCAAAGGAAGAAAAAGAAGAAGAAGAAGAAGAAGCTGGGGCTCCTTCGAAGAAGAAACAGAAGCTTCTTCATTTGACAACGCTCCCACAATCCACCACTTCCACTGCCGCTGCCACCGCCACAATTTCTCAATCTTTGGCTATCGGGGAAATTTCGCTACCTTCGCTGCGTCGTCAACTGGTCCAGTTGGATTACAAAGTCGAGTTCAAAGGAGAAGGTACATTGGTGGTTGATGATTGCTGTATCGTCCGCAAGATCAGCGACGGTGAAATCATTGTGGATTCGTTAATGGTTGGTGGTACCAATGGTGTGGCTAAGGCTGTCAGAGGTGTTGTCAGAGGAATGCTGGCCTATGTTTAGTAACGATAATACATAATACAGGTTTGGTTATTCATCTATTCATTTATTCGTTTGTTCATTTATCTATACGGTTTGTAGCTGTCCCAGTAGTCGTTCTCTGACGCCACTACCATTGCTACTATTGCTATTGTTATTGTTATTGTTGCTATGCTTTGTGGGGAACTTCAGTCCCTGGTCAATGCAGTAATCCCCCGTAGTATTCTGCTTAGCCACAGGTAAAAGCCATTCTTTCCAAGTCTCACCCATCACAGCCTTCCAGTTCAAACAGCAGCTTCCCAAATCGTAAACGTTGATCCATTCCAGAACGCTCTGGCCGGTGGACTCTCTCATGATCTGCACGTCTCGATCGTAACGATTCCGTTCATAGTACTCGATCGTGGTGAGATTGTTCAACAAGAAGTACAGCTCCACCCCGGTGAAACACCCAAGCGACACGCTCAGACACAGAGCCAACACCGCCAACAGGACAATATTCAAATCCAAGTACTCCTCCGTGTAACTCTCGTCCTTCAAGAAAGTCCACAGATACCAGCCACAGATCAACAGCGACCAAACAGCAAACACCCACCCTGAGATCAAAAACTGGATAAACTGCTTATGGTTTTGCGCACCAATGCACACCGCAAACCAAGGACAATGATGATCCATCTTCAACACGCACAAATCACAAGAAGAGCAATGGTGTGCTCTGGGCGGTTTGTCAACATGACACACTTCACAGTATCTCCCACTCCTTGTTATTGCTACTGTTGTTGTTGTCTCTGTAGCAGCATATGTTTTGGCAAACCCTGGCCCATTGCGAATAACACCAAAGTAACAACACATCCCATGGAACCATAGCATCAAAGTCACACAGAAAACAAATAGCCCATTCCGCAAAGATAAGACATTGATGCAGATTAGTTCGGAAATGACGTAAAGGGAATATCCATAGATCAACGTCACCATTGTTCGTGGAAATAACGTGGGGATATTCATGAAAATGGCGGATAATAATGAAAGCAGACGTCGAAGCAGTATTGAAGACATTTTTTCTTGTTGACAAAATTCTCGTTATAGATGATTAGATAAGGAACTTGTTCGAGGTCCAAGTTTGGATGGGTGTGTCAGATGTTTTGTAAAAATGGTGATGATAGATATCCTTTGAACCGAATTGACCGTGTTGCTGCTTCAATAGGAGCTTTGTTCTCTTTTGTTTTCGTTTTTTTTTGGCACTTTATTGCTCTCCGCGTGCGCGCTTTTATTTATTTTCAAATAAGACGTCCCGGAAACTATAATTCTTAGTTAAAGTTTCCAATACAGTTAGCTATTAAAGCTGTTTTTCAATGAAAGTTTCAAGTCAAAAAGATCGTACGAGTCCAAGAAGGTTTAAATCTGTATTGTACATTATTCATCTATCAGTTTTAATGTTTCGAATGATCTTCTTGCTATTCTTTGATTGTTTTTCTTCTCCTCTATTCTATTTTCTTTTCTGTGTTTTTTGAGTGTTCCAATTTTCAGTCAATTTAGAATTTAATTAGCCTCCAAATTTCAAAACAGCTTTTTCCTTCAATTGCTCACTTATTAACCTTTAACCACCCAAATAACAAAACCATTTAATCCTACGATGACTCTGCAAACACACCAGTCAATCCAAAGATTACTAACACCAAAAAAATGACCCAATTCTTCAAATTTTCTATCTGTCCTGGAACATAAACAGTAGTCCAATGAATTTGAAGAGAACCTTCTGTGGATTGATAAGATTGAGATTGAAATTAAAATTGAGATTGTGACGTCAAAATTTCAAATATTTGAGAGAACTGAGTTATTAATTGTTGCAATTGGACAGTAATTTCATCAACCCCCTTTTCATTATCTACTTTGAGATTGTTTGATGTTTCCACGAGTTTATCAATTTGCGATTGCATTTGAGATAATTGAGCTCGCAATTCTCTTTGAGAGTGGATCAAATAGTTCAATTGATTGACTTGGATCGGTTTACTTTGGTCAAAGGCTGAAGAATTATTATCGGTAATAGGAACAGTTTCTTGGACTTAGGTGACTTTGTTGACGATTTCAGGCTGAGTGGCAAGCTTATCGGTTAAATTGGAGGAGAGGTCTGGAACAGAGAGGTCTAGAAGTTGGAGTTCAAGATCTGTTGTAGTGTGTGTTAAGGCCTGAAGCAAGCGGGAGGCTAAAAACAATGTCAAAATTAGCATGTTTGGATGGATGAATGAATGTGGATCCAGTTCTTGGTTGGGAATTGACATTGGCTTGTTCTTGCAGTGCTGGAGCCTATACATCCGTATTTTTCTGTCGTCTGTTTATTGTCTGATTGCAACCTGCCACTGCGGCTGGTTGCATGCATGAAATAACGTCAGGGCGCATTTTTAAAACTCCAGGCGCCGGTTAAATGGCAGGCTCGGGCTATTGTTGTTAAATATTAGACCAAATGAACTCCTTGATTAATCATAAATTGTTTGTTTCCTAACCAAATAATACTTAAGAAACTCAATAAAAACCAATCGATCCGTCCTATGCAATAGCGAAACAACCCGCATAAATGATAAGATACACAACCCTGAATCCAAACGCCCCAAATAATCCCATCAAATCAACAAACGCGTTGTTCGCCACCACATCTTCTTCTATGGTTAAAACACATACTAATCACAGAATTCAATAATGAAATAGGTACATATTAATAAATTAATAGATGTTTTTATTTAAAGGTTATAATTCAGACATTTCTATCATTTTTAAAATCAATCTGTGAATCAGTCACTTAAATGGCCCATGAGTTTTTTTAGAACAGTTATATCATGTCATGATCCCCATCCTCACAAATCCAGTTTTAACCAAATGTCTAAACCTAGAGTCGTCACTAATTTTCGTAGATTCACTACTAGGTTTCTTTTTCTGTACATATTGGTCGTGTCTGTCAGTATAATAATCATCTGAAAGGTTGTCTAAGTTAAAACAGTTCGATGCCTCGGAGAAAGCAAATGGAATCTCTTCCTCAGGACTTTTAAGGATAGGTTGAAGAGTCATTGTTTTGATAAGACTAGGTTTTCTTGATCCTGTTCGAGCTTACAGTAACGAATTAGATGCTGGGGCCTTAGGTGGAAGCTGGATTGCCTCCTCCGGTATTTGCATTTTAGATGCTTGATGATCTACTTTGAATTTTTGAGATTGAATTGACAGTTAGATGAAGAACGTTTCTGATTTATACCTTTTTCAGGCTGATGGAATTAGTAGTTGTTGGTTAAAAGAAGAACTCCGTTAATCGGCAATGAAGGTTTTTGAACGAGGTGAATTATTCTAGGAGCTTGGCTTAACAGTCAAATGATTCAAATTCGGTAAGAAGTAACCACTAGTTAAATCTAAACCAATCCGATAGGTAATGGGATCTTGTCAATAGCCCCGGAAAAATGTTGATTTCAATATCAGGATTGAATGATATTTAACAACAGAATATAGCACGACTAACTCAGTATAGCCTTTCCGTGTGTGGGAATAGAAATGGCTAAGCAGCTAAAAATATTTCATACTGCAGTTGGGGACAATCTGGTTTTTCCCTAATAATCATTTATTTAATAATTTGAAAATAGCTTTCCTATAATTCCTTTTTTTTAAAAAAAAAGATTGTGCGATCATCTATTAATACTTCAAAAATAACTTTCCTATAAAATTTGCATTCAATAAAATTCAATAATTCCAGGAAATTCGTTCAATCCAATAATCAGACTTTGAGATGGATCCTATAGACGATCAAGATTGGAGTAGGTTGTTGGTTGTATCTCTTAATTTGTTTTAAGAGCAATTGAAAAGTTTAAAAACGTTTGAAAATTGTTCTTCAACACTGTAATGATCTATATTTTAGTGAAAGTTCCCTTGTCATAAAAACCCTCTCGGTCGCCAAGTTGGTTTAAGGCGTCAGACTGTAAAGGATCTCTCCATTGTCATCTGGAGATCGGGCGTTCGACTCGCCCCCGGGAGATATTTTATTTTTTTCATTTTTTTTAATTTTCCTTTCTTGGACCGAATGTTATTGTCAGCAAGTTGAGGTTACTCAAAACCTAATATATGAGATATTACAAAAAGATTGAAAAAAGGATCAAATATAAGGGATAAAGCTTAATTGAGTTAACTATATAAGTTGTTGCAATGTAGCGGATATTCATGTCTTGAGAATGGGAATTCCGAGGCTGATGTGTAGAAGAAAAATCACCGGAATAAGACATAACTGTGACTTCAGTACATGCATGGTGGATCACGTGCTCATGGATCTTTTTGGGATCTATGAAAAGAAGGGTTTCGCGCAACGATCTGTTTCTTGATTTTCCAAGGAAGTTTCCACATTTTTTTGCGAGTTGAGCCGCGATTGAAGTATGGTAAACAAGAAAACAAAGGCAAGTAGTTCAACCCCAAATAACCTAATTTCTCATCCATTGCTTATATACAAACAGATCTTTGTTTCATTGATTTATCTTGAATCTCTGTGTTTTTATCTTCGTAATAAAGTGAATTTGCTGGATTGAAAATTTGCCTCGTTTTACCACTCGCTTCCCAAAAATACACCCACAGACCCCCTGTTCCACAAGATTCGCCACTTTTGAAATAACCTTTTTCCCTTCCCTTCCCCCCGATATCCATCAATTGCAACAACAACAACGCTTCTCTTTTCATCCTCTCTAAATGGCCGATTTACCAAGAAACAGTGATTTAGAAAACACCTGGACGTTTGTCGAACCAGGTTTGAAACTGATCATTGGTGGAGGTGCCAATGACGAAAACGATGGTGTCAATCCAAAGATGTACATGAATGTTTACTCAGCCATTTACAATTTCTGTATCAAGAAATCCAGCAGTTCTGGGAACTTAACGCTTAATAACGAACCTACTATAAACTCTGCACTGCATTCGGCTAACAACAATCAATCTTCATTATTGGTTGGTGGTGAGATTTATAATAAGTTGAAAGATTATTTGGCAATTTATGTTAGTTCTTTGGAAAAATCTCCTAATGAAACGTTCCTTGAATTCTACGTTAGACGTTGGTCAAGATTCACCATTGGTGCTGGGATCTTGAACCACGTTTTCGATTATATGAATAGATATTGGATTCAAAAGGAACGTAGTGATGGTAGAAGAGAGATTTATGATGTTAACACATTGGCCTTATTGACTTGGAGAGAACATTTATTCTATCCAAATTCTGTTATCTTAATCCGGGAAATCTTGGATCAGATTAAATTACAAAGAGATAATCAAATTGTCGATACGGCTAAATTGGCCATTGCTATCAAATCTTTTGTTTCCTTAGGGATTGATATCAACGATTTGAAAAAGCCAAATTTGACCGTTTACATTGATAATTTCGAACTTCCATTCTTAGAAGCCACCAAACAATACTACACTGCCGAATCCTCAGAATACTTGGCTTCGCATAACGTTATGGATTACATGAAAAAGGCCGAACAAAGAATCAACGAAGAAGAAAGTAGAGAAACCTTATATTTGGACGAACACAGTAAAAAACCTTTAACTGATCGTTTGAATGAATCTTTAATCATCGCCCACAAGCAAATCATGTATGACAAGTTCAACGAGTTATTAGATCAAAACCAAATCGACCATATTGCCAAGATGTTTTCTCTTTTCAACAGAGTCCCCGTTACTTTGGAACCTTTGGCTGATTTGTTCTCCGAATATATCAAATCTCAAGGTAACAAAGCTATTGAGAATTTAAAGAATGATATTGCCAATGAATTAACCAAAGCTGGCCAACCGGTTAGTCCTGGTGCTATTTTGAAGAATGTTGATCCTAAGTTATACGTTAAAACTTTGATTCACGTTCATAAGAATTTCGAAGCCATTGTCGCTCGTGCTTTCCAAAAGAATCCTATCTTTGTCAAAGCTTTGGATAGTGCTTGCAAGGATTACATCAACGATAACTCTATTGCTAAACCTTCTGGTTCCAAGGGGAACTCTAGAACTCCGGATATCTTGGCTAGATACAGTGATGTTTTATTGAAGAAGAACAAAGATGCCGATGCCGTTAGTGATATGAGTTTAGATGACATTATGACCATTTTCAGATTCTTAAACGATAAGGATGCTTTTGAAACTTACTACAGACGTCTTTTGGCTAGAAGATTGATCCATGGTACTTCTGCCTCTGAAGAAACTGAAGAAGCCATTGTCCACAGATTACAAAGTGAAAATTCGCTTGAATATACTTCCAAGATCTCCAAGATGTTCCAAGATATTAGAACATCTCATGAATTGAGAACTCTTTTAAAGGAAGAAACTTCCAAAGATCAAGATTTGGCCAAAGCTGCTGATTTCGAACCATTCATTTTAACAGAAATGATGTGGCCATTCAACCATACTCCTAGCAACTTCCAAATCCCAACAGATTTAGAACCAACCTTTATGAAATTACAAGATCTTTACCAATCCAAACATAACAATAGAGTGTTAAAATGGCAATGGAATTTATGCCGTGGTGATGTTAGAGCCAATTTATCCAAACCAGGTAAGGCCCCATTTGTTTTCTCCATGACTCTTTTCCAAATGGCTATTTGTCTACCATTTAATGAAGCTGATACTTATACTGTTGGTAACATTATGGAATTGACAGGGTTAGACCAGGCCACTTTCATCAGTAATATTGCTCCTCTGATCAAGTTTAAATTATTCACTCAAGAACCAGGTTCAGATTTGGAGAACCCAAGTACCAAACTTACTATTATCAAAGAGTTCAAGGCTAAGAAACTAAAGATCAATTTCTCGTCCCTTGTTAGAGGTACTGATAATACCAAGGACCAAGAAGAAGCTGAGAAGGAAATCAACGATGATCGTAAGATGTACTTGAAGGCTTGTATTGTTAGAATCATGAAGACTAGAAAGACTCTTGCTCATAACATGTTGATCAATGAAGTTATTCAACAAACCCATCAAAGATTCAGTGCTAAGATTGCCGATATCAAGAAGTGTATTGATGAATTGGTTGATAAGGAATACTTGGCTAGAAAGGAAGATCAAACTTATGATTATTTGGCTTAAAATGAATGATTTGAATGATTTGTAAGTTAGTGTTTTTTTTGTTTAATGTCTGTCATATATGAAAGTTTATAAAAGTTGAATTTTGTAAGTCTTTGGCAACCTGCGTACGACTTTAGATAAATAGTTATCAGATTTTAGCTATATAGAAGCTAAAGATGGATAATAATAATAAACATGTGGCAGTCAATGTTTATGTATGAACCACTGGTGGTCTACCGGTTAATTAGTCAGCTGGTTAGCCCTATTGTATAAGACTCATTCATAGACCTTAAATCTTGGTAGACGTATAATTAGATCACTCACAGATTAAAAATATTTCACCTTCGGCGAGTTGGGGAAGGGGCATTTGTGACCTTTCCGGATTTTATGCCGAAGATGAGACATTATCCCGCACATACACCCTACCGTGTTGTAAAATTTCCTAAAGTGGAAAAAGGGGCCGGTTGTCTTAGCACATTTCAGGTAATTTTGAGGGAAGCCCAAAGGCCGATGTAGGCCCTTCACCGGGTCAATTTGTGGATTCTATAGTGCTTTTGACCCTGCGTGGTAGATTATGTCAGCGGATTAAGTGCCATAATTTGCATGCATGAGGTTCCAAGAAGCCAGATTACTCACAGCTGTGTCACTTGCGACTCTGCAGTAGCAGCAGTGGAAATTTTTTTCTGTGCGACAAGGCAAGATAAAAAGAATTGAAATTCCAACAAACTTTGATCTACAACACTACGGCTTAAACCTCGATCTATTACTTCAATTGGAGCTTTATCTCTATTTATTATTATTTATCATGTGTGGTACTTGTGAACAAGCTAAGGAAACCGCTGCCGCAAACGGCCAAAACCAAGAAGGTACGTCCACCCACTCTTCCAGGCCTCACTCTGCTCGTTGTTTTGAAGCGTGGCATCGCTGACCTGCCTCCAGCGACATCAACAGCGCCATTTGTCAAAACAGAGCACAAACTGAAATGAAAGATAGGTAGAAAAAAAGCAAACAGACATACTAACAGAAATTCCCACTGCAGAAATCTACCAAAAAATCTCTGAGGAAAAGAGAGCCAAGGTCGCTGCCAACCCATACGGTCCAAACCCAGGCGACTACTTGTCCAACGTCTCCAACTTCCAAGTCATCGAATCCACTTTGAGAGAAGGTGAACAATTCGCCAATGCCTTCTTCACCACTGAAAAGAAGATTGAGATTGCCAAGGCTCTTGACGACTTTGGTGTCGACTACATCGAGTTGACCTCCCCAGTTGCCTCCGAACAATCCCGTGCTGACTGTGAAGCCATCTGTAAATTGGGCTTAAAGGCCAAGATCTTGACCCACATCAGATGTCACATGGACGATGCCAGAGTTGCCGTTGAGACCGGTGTTGACGGTGTCGATGTTGTCATTGGTACCTCCCAATACTTGAGACAGTACTCCCACGGTAAGGACATGAACTACATTGCCAAGTCTGCCATCGAGGTCATTGAGTTTGTCAAGTCCAAGGGTATTGAAATCAGATTCTCCTCCGAAGATTCCTTCAGATCCGACATTGTCGACTTGTTGAACATCTACAGAACCGTCGACAAGATCGGTGTCAACAGAGTCGGTATTGCCGATACCGTTGGTGGTGCCAACCCAAGACAAGTGTACGACTTGGTGCGTACCTTGAGATCCGTTGTTCACTGTGACATTGAAACCCATTTCCACAACGATACTGGTTGTGCCATTGCCAACGCCTACACTGCCTTGGAAGCCGGTGCCAGATTGATTGATGTCTCCGTTTTGGGTATTGGTGAAAGAAACGGTATCACCCCATTGGGTGGTTTGATGGCCAGAATGATTGCCGCTGACAGAGACTACGTTCTTTCCAAATATAAATTACACAAGTTGCGTGACTTGGAAAACTTGGTTGCCGAAGCTGTCCAAGTCAACGTCCCATTCAACAACCCAATCACCGGTTTCTGTGCTTTCACTCACAAGGCTGGTATCCACGCCAAGGCCATTTTAGCCAACCCATCCACCTACGAAATCTTGAACCCAGCCGATTTCGGTTTGTCCAGATACATCCACTTCGCCAACAGATTGACAGGTTGGAACGCCATCAAGTCTCGTGTTGACCAATTGAACTTGAATCTAACCGACGACCAAGTCAAGGACGTCACTGCCAAGATCAAGAAGCTTGGTGATGTCAGACAGTTGTCCATTGACGATGTCGATTCCATCATCAGAGACTACCATGCCGAAGTCTCCACTCCAGCTCTTCTTCCAAAGGCTGGCGGTGCTGAAGTTGACGAATTGCCAGCTGCTAAGAAGCAAAAAGTTGAAGAAAACTAGATGATTTTCTCCAGCACACTTAAATTCGTCGTCTTTTTGTCGACATCATCATTATATATTGGGTCTGGTTTCTAGTTTTAATTTTATGGTTTTCTATATTTCTCTTTCAAATGTCCAGCCGTAGTATATTATTATAGTGTGTTATACTATAATCGTTATAATATTGGATCGACATTCATACATAGCTCAAATAACAAGTAATAAATAATAAATGATAAATAATAAATAATAAATAATAAATAATAAATATATCAATAAAATAGCACGCAACCATCTAACAGATATCATTTCTTTTCAGGAATCAACCCTAACCCTTCAACAAGATCAGCCTTAACTCTAACAAGACCTTCTTTCTCCTCTTTCCCCCCTGCTTCTTTCTTCAAACTTTCCAAATACTTAACCTTAACCTCTTTCACTCTGGTTCTTTCTTTAGGATGATGAAGACATTCGAAATAATCTTCAGCGTTCAATTGACATTCAGAAGGATGATCTGTGGAATTGGCAGTATAACAAGAAAGGAAAGTTTGCCATTCTGTAAAGCAGCGAGAAACACCACCTGTGAAACCGAAACCTGAAGCCATTGTTATTGCTCTTGAGATTGATTTATTTATTTATAGTTTGGTTCTTGACTTGAATGTTACGATCCTTTATCCATGTGCTGTTTCTTACGATATGACTTGTTACAACTGGGGGCAAACAATGCAATTTGTGGTGCAATTGTTTCTTTCCACTTCCGTCGCGGAGCACATGCATCAACATGTAATTGAACTTGGGGAAATTACGATTACATAAGCTGTCGCTTGATGATTAAATAAGCAGAGCACTTTCAACCTTAGATCCCAGAATAGTTTCCAGAATACGAAAATCCTTTGATAGTATTATTATTAGCTAGAAAATATCAAATTATAGAAAAAAAAAACAAGAATATTTTTATTCTTATTATTATCAGATAGCCCATTAGTTGGAAGGCAAAAGCAGCTAAAGGATCAAAACCTCATCCCCTTCTTCCAAACCTTCCACTGAGCTTGAATAAACATCCTGTGACCATTCATTAATATATGTCACATAATTACCAGAACTTGTTGAACTTCTTCTTGAGTGATCTTCCCTGGACTTCTTTTGTTGGTACTGTTGCAAAGAAAGTGTTATTATCGCATCTTGTTGTTCATCTTCTTGTATGCTTTCATGAAGGACCTGAGCTTGTAGTGATTTATCGTCGAGGGAGGTGTTGGTGTAGGTTTGGTAGTATTTGGAAGTATATATATTGTTTAGTCTTTGAGAAAATGTCATGTTGTAGAAGTATATTGGAGTGTTCGTATTGTTGTTGTTTATGAGCTGCCACCGAATGTTGTGTAACCGAAGCTATCTATTGCCAACCCATGAGAAACCCAAGAGAAATACAGGTTTATTATATATAGCACCACGATTGATTTATAATACATGGCTCCACCTTTCATCTTTTAGCTTATCAGATCTGACAAAAGAAAATATTTGCTAATTTATGTGTCAGAACTCGTGATCCTCTCAACTTAATTAGCTGAACTGTGGCGCCGCACACATCCAAGTACTTGAGAATAGGCTTTGTCACGTGAGATTGCGTTCCCAATTTGATATGAACGACTTATGTGCCAATTAATAATTTGTGACGTAAAATATCGACAGTATGTATTCTATTAAAAAAGAGTCTATACAAAGATGGTTCGCAGACTTATCTATATCGATTAATTAAGCCTGGAGATCCTGAATTGGTTGACTGGATTAACTTCAGGTTCTAATTGTTCCTCAGCTTCTTGTTCTTCCTGTTCTTCTTCAAGACGTTGCCACTGTTGTCTTTGTTGTCGAATGAAGAACCCTTGTCTTCCAGAATCACTCAAAGTCAAACGGATAGAACGGAAATTTGTCTCTTTAGTAATAAGTCTATAATCATTGAGGTGGTCTTCTGACTTTTCACCAAAGATAAAAAGAGTGATCAACAGATCTGTGAATAAATTAGAATAAATTGTTGTCAGTTCTTCGTCTGAAGATCCGAATTTATTTTGGAAGAATTGTTGGAAAGTGGACTCATAGTTGTTAAAAACATTATTCAACTCAACAATGTTTTCTGTGCCAGATCTTACGTCATAAGAACCATTGACAAAGATCGCGTTAATCGTTTTCAACTTGGAAAACATCACCACTGATTTCATCAGTTCAACTAATCTTTCACGAGAAATCAACGAAATGATGTCTAAATTGGCATGGCATGAAACCATGGTTTCAAGATCAATATGTCTGTTTTTATTCATAAAAGTAAGAGATTCATGGAAGAATGAGGATAACAGTGTTTGATTCAAGAAACCATGAGTAGCTTCTTCTTCGAATAAAGGAAAGACAAACTTCAAAGAGAAACTGGCATCATGATCGAAATCGTAAAGGAATTGTAAGTTCTTCGAACAGAAATCTTCAAATTGACTCAAGATCTTGGAAAAATCCAAATTTTCATCAGTCTTATCGTAATGGATCTCAATGTTTATCATCGTGGAGAATAACAGACCATATAATTGTTCAGTAGTCAATTCTCCCTTCATAGAGACGTAAACAGTGGATGGATCTCTGTGAACCTGTACTGGAATAACTTCAGGATGGATCTTGTTATCGAGAGCAATGATAAGTGTAGAATGTTTCTCAGCTCTGAAAATAGTGGTGGTAGTAGTAGTAGTAGCAGTAGTTGGATTTTCGAAAATGGCATCCCCAAAGGCATAGTAATCTAAATCTCTAGCAGAAGGAGAAGATGGAATAACTTGAACCAATCTAGGGAATGACCGTGATCTACGTTTTTCTGGAATCAAATTGAAGACAGGCTTCATGTGAGCACTCTCCATATCGTCATTATGATTGGTGGTCAATTGGTTTTTATCATTCTGGGATTTGTTTAAATGGAATGGACATAAACCAAACGTGATTGGGTCAATCTCTTCATCGTCTTCAGCAGCTGTACTAGCTTCTACATCTGCATTAGGGAATTCATTTACTGGTGATTGGTGGTTCAATATAATGCTGGTGATATAATCATCCAAATCTTGTGGGTGAAACATTGAGAAATTGATTGGTTAGCACTGGTATGATTCGTGTAAAACTTGTTCCTTATTGTGTGCAACAGAGTAGTGAATAATTGAAGAATAGAACAGAAAGGCTTGATGTAAATCATAGCAAGGGATGTTTTCAATTAATGGGACAAGGTTTTCTTTTGTACATGAATCGTGGTTCATGTGATAGCTCATTAGTGAACAAAGTAGTAGTTGTTTTGCAATGAGCACAGGATCCAAAGGGCTCCATGATGTCTGAGCTACACTAATACTACTAATATCATTGGAAATTGTTGAGATCTTTCTTTCGAGAACTGCCTTGTTTAGTACAATGTGAGTGTGTTTTTTCGTTTTTGCCTGGAGAAAGATCTCATCCTTTTAATGAGCTTTTTGTCAATATCAACTGGCATCACGTGACTCCATACAGGGCTGAAATCTATCGAATGCACTAGTTGTTTCTGCTGCTCGGTTAGAAAAATTCTTTAAATTCCCCGCTATTATCCGTCCCACGGTAAAGTGTCTAAGCGCCGAAAGCTTGAAATTTGGAAGAAAGCTTGGATTTCGAAAGCCCGTGGGTGGAATAAACAGCTTGTCAATTTAACATATGATAACTTTTTTCCGAATCTCATTGGATTATTTATTGCTCCTTGATCGCTGGTCAATGAAATTTCTCCCTAATAGGTGATCGCTTATGTTCATCAGATTATAACAGATTATATATATATATACACTCCATATTACAACTGATTGCCGCTGAATTTAGCTGATCTGCTTTTTAACTTCAGATTTTAAATCATCTTTTGGCTCCCGTCTATTAACTATAAAGCAATGTCCCAATCACCGTCTACTGAACCTGTTTCAAGTTCTTCTTCGCCATCTCCTTCATCCTCTCCACAACCAGCCCATCTCTTTGTGTTAGTTCATGGTCTTTGGGGTGGTGCCTCTCATTTGAAATCAATCGAGGAGCTTTTGCATTCCACATTATCTTCTTCAGATGCAATTTCTGATCATATCTTGACCATTAGACCAAAAACCTCTGCTTTGTTGAAGACTTATGATGGTGTTGAGATCATTGCTAAGAGAATGTTGATGGAGGTTTTGAATTACATCAACGAGGTCCAAACTGATGGTTATCAAGAGAAGGCTAATAATAAGGGGAAAAAGAAAAAGACCAAGGTCAAAGTTGCCAAGATATCCTTCGTTGGTTATTCTTTGGGTGGGTTAGTTGCAAGACATATTATTGGTCAATTGGAATCTTTAGGTCTCTTTGACCATATCGAACCATACTATTACACTTCGTTTGCATCTCCACATTTAGGTACTTGGTTCTTTGATAAGCCTCTGTTGAACTCCATTGGGTCCAAAGTTCTTGGCGTTGTTGGATCTGAATTGTTTATCAAGGACAAAGAGCAGATGTTGGTCAAGTTATCAGAAGGGGTCTTCTTCGAAGGTTTAAGAAAGTTTAGGAAGAGATTTGCCTTTGCTAATGTTAGACATGATAGATCTGTCGCGTTTTACGCAAGTTATATCACAGAATTCTCTCCGTTTGAAGCAAACTGGGACGATATTAAATTCAGCTATGAAGAAACATCAACGGTGGAAGTCAAAGGCCAAATTGTCAGACCGACCTTTGTCAATTTGGAATCCACTCGTCTTAAGACAGAGCAAGAAATCAAAGAATCATCATCGTATTCCTTCACCAAAGCCCTGAAATTCACTGGTATCGTTGTGGCTTTATCAGTGATCCTACCATGGTGGATGCCTCTGATTTTCACCGTTACTGTCAGTGGTACAGTTATTTCCCATACATTTGTAAAGTTCTGGTACAGAGGTCCAACTGAAGAGGAATTGCGTGAAATCATTGATGATTTGACCAAAGAAGTTGAAGAAGTCGTTATCGGTGACAGCATTAATGAAGAATTAAGAGATGAAGTTAAAAGTATCATAAACGAAACCGAAGGCAATCTTGATGAGAGAGAAAACAATATTCGCAAGTTAAGAGAAAGAATCGAAGAGACAACAGAGACTATAATTGAGTCTGCTGTAAATGTGAATGAATACAACGTGAGAGACTCCACGCCGGTTCCTACTTATAAAGACCGTCATAAATCTGGTTCTAAGAAAACATCACATGGAACTAAAACGGAAGATGACATTGTTATCATATCCGAGAAGCCTTCAATAAAGATTCAAAATACAATCACAAGAAATCTTACTAAGTTCATTAACCCAAACATTGCAGAAACACCATTGGTACAAACCCAGTTATATCCTTCCTCCACTGTCAACAAGAAAAATCATAATATTTCCAAATCTTGTAGATTGCCATTAGACCAGACAAGATTACAAATCCTGAAAAACTTAAACTCTATCGCATGGCATAAATTTGCCATTCATTTAGATGTGTTGAATGCTCATAATGCCATAGTCGTCAGAAGAGGTTTGCAAAAAGGCAGCGGACAAGGAATAAGTGTGGTTTTGGAATGGTGTGGTTTGATCAAGGACGATTTGAGTGCCGGTGATCAGTCATCTGTTTGAGTTTAGGTATTTATTTCTATTCACTTGAGTGATATCCAAAACATGGAACTGTCTCCAGTTTTTTTTTTGATTTTATAGTTACAGTTTAGAAGTATAATTGATAAGAGCACGCCGTGACGTTGTTACGTTTCCTGTTACTAATAGTAGTCATTACTTCATTATAACTTACAGATGTCAAAGATTTCTATATATAGTGAAAAAAGGATAAAGACAGACGCTATTGGAAACTCCAAACAATTATTCACGATCTAAAATTTGACGTTGAAATCAACTTTGCCGAATAAGTGGTTAATATCTCTTTGTTTTACAAATTCGCAAGAAAACCTTTTCAATGGATACGAAAGATAATTAATTAATTAATTTGTTTATTTATTTATTCCGCACATTTGGAATATTGAGAAGATCTCGCTCTCTGCTGCCTGCGTGTATCGGAGAAAGTTTGCAGTTTCGGGGAGAATTATTCATTGTCCTAACTTCTCATAATTTCCGTGTTATTTCCGTGGTCTGAGGCAAAATTTCTCGATTACATAATACAAATTGCGCGAATTAATTAGTTGCGCAAGTTCTTGTTCTTTTTTTTTGTTTTGCAGGGAACACGGCGGCGAGAACAATCTCCCAGTAGGCTGGTACAATTTCATCAAGCGCACTGCGAACGTAGAACCTGTTTAGATTAAAACGAAAACCAGTGACAGCCTGTCAAAACACTAGTGGGATTCTCTTATTGTCAATTACCACTTTCCACATCACCGTCATAATCATCATCATCATCATCATCAACAAAAACAATGACCACAGCACAATCTAAACACAAGGTCTCTTCTGCCAAGCCAATAACAACCACAACAATCTTCAACTATATTCCAAATTACATTGGCTACTCCCGTGTTATCACTGCCGTGATATCCTTCTACCTAATGGACCGTCATCCATTGTCATGCATCACAGTGTACTCTATTTCTTGTCTTCTTGACGCGTTAGATGGGACTGCTGCTAGAGCCTACAACCAGACTTCTCAATTCGGCGCTGTGTTGGATATGGTCACGGATAGATGCACCACGTCGTCTTTGATCTGTTTCCTCTGTGTTTTGTATCCTTCTTGGGCGTTGGTCTTCCAGGTGTTGATCTCGTTGGACTTGTCCTCTCACTACATGCACATGTATGCCACTTTGATTACCGGCGGTAAGTCCCACAAGTCCATCGACAAGGAATCCTCTTGGTTATTGAACTTGTACTACACTGACAGAACTGTTCTTTTCACTATGTGTTTCTTCAACGAGTTGTTCTACGTTGCCTTGTATCTTTACTACTTTGACCTTTTGAACGTGGACCTGTTCGGTTTCCAAGTCTCTGTTGCTGGTTTGGTTGGTGTCATTTCCTTGCCGTTCTACTTGTTCAAGCAATCCACCAATGTTATCCAATTGGTTAGAGCTGCTGTCATCCTAGCTGAACACGATGTTGAAAGCTTGACCAAGAAGGAGTAGACTGGTTGCGAGAGAGGTAAGAAGAAAGAGCCAAGGATGATGAAGGAGAAAGGGAAGAGATTCGAATGAATGAATCAATCTTGTATACTAAAGAAGTAAGACTCGTCTATATTGATGGGCTTATACATATAAACAATCACTACTATTCATTATAAGCAGATCTCCAAGCAGGACCATCTATAGGTTCAAGAAGCTATGTATAAATGTCCGTTGGAATAAGTGCCATGTCATAGGTGTCACTTTAATCCTATGTGGCATCAGCTTCAACAACGTCTATAATCTTACCTCCTATTCAACAAGTTTGGCATGCACAGCTAAAGCTGCCAACTATCCCAAGGTGCTAACATATGAGATATGTAGAGCTATGTTGATGGTGTTAATCTATGGGGTGTTGCGAGGGCAGATAACCAACCAATTACAGACAGGTCCTCCGTCCCCGCGCTTACAAATCTACTTCGCTCCCTATCAAAATAAGATTTAATAAACGATCTCATCTATTAAAAAGAAAAATCTTAAAAACAAAAAAAAAATAAACTAATGTAAGCCTAGACTGGACAAACCTTCCAAACCAAAACTATTGAACTTCTCCTTAATAATAACAGTAATAAAAAAGAAGGGATCAGAAACTCTCAAAACAAATGCTCTGGTTTTAAATTGTAACAAGAATGTTTACGCCGAACATCAACATCATCAAAACCCAATCCTTCCCTTGCGGAAAGAACATACTCAAGGAATCATCTTGCGACAACTCAACTCGAGGGAGAATTATATGATAACAAACGTGAGATTTCATCATATGAAGTTAAAACTTGGAAGGTTCATAGGGTTCTCAAAAGAACCTTATAATGTGCGTTTGAAGAGGCTAGGAAACCTTGCAAAGTTTTTTCTTTTATACGGTCCAATTCTCCAACGTGGAAGTTTCGCGGATTCTAGTGCTGAAAATTTAGGGCTAAAAAGCAAATCTTTTACAATCGGATGTAAAAAAAAATTTTGCTTCCAATCAGAGTCGAACTGATGATCGCCACATTACTAGTGTGGCGCCTTACCAACTTGGCCATAGAAGCTATTTTTAATTACATAAACACTGGATTTCGTCAACTGTAGAGCACACTCGAATTAGGAAAGATTAGCAAGCCCCGCCCCGCGGAGATTTGTCATGCCAGAGAGGTACCAACGTCGAGTGTCTTATGAAAACTGTTGAGAGAAATTGTAATCAATCTTACATCGACCGTTTAGATTTTTTGATTTATTGTCTTTTTTTTCCCTTTGTCATACATATATCACATACACAATGGCAGTTAAAGGTCTTGGTCAAATTGATCAACAATACGATGGTTCCAAATTAAACATTGGTATTATTCATGCTCGTTGGAATTCCACTATTATTGAGGCATTAGTTCAAGGTGCTATTTCCAAATTAAAATCTTTAGGTGTTCCAGAATCCAACATTCATATTGAAACTGTTCCAGGTTCCTTTGAATTGCCATTTGCCACTAAGAAGTTCCAAGAAAAGAAACTTAAGGAAGAAAACATCGCTTTAGATGCTATTATTCCAATTGGTGTTTTAATCAAAGGGTCCACTATGCATTTCGAATACATTTGTGATTCTACCACCCATGCTTTGATGAGATTGAACGAATCTATGAACATTCCTATTATTTTTGGTGTGTTGACTTGTCTCACAGAAGAACAAGCCGAATTAAGAGCTGGTTTGAAACCAGGTATGCATAACCATGGTGAAGATTGGGGTGCTGCTGCTGTTGAAATGGCTGTTAAGTTCAACATTTGAAAAAAACACAATTCCCTACCTCCTATTTTAATTTATTTATTTAAAAGAATTTATAATAATGAATAAAATAAAACAAAACACTACATACGGTATGATTTTTCTTTGAATAAAGTTTATTTATCTATTTATTTGTTTATTTACAAGTAGTATATGTCTTTGTTCCTTTTTTTTTTAAAAAAATCATTTCTTTTCACCGTCAGTCTTGACTTCATAATGCCAGACTTTGTTAGGAGGGAAATCCACAGGGATTCTGGCATCCAATGGGAATCTCTTACCTTTTTCTTTCTTATTAGCAACTTTGAATAATTCCATATTAACATTTTTCAATTCTTCCATGGCATTGATAATACTATCGTATTGTTTATTCAAAACTTCCTGTCTTTCGGTTCTCAAGTCACGTTGGTATTGAGCCCAGGCTGTTTGAATGGTGTCATGTCTGATGAGATCTTCGTTGGAAAGTTTCAAAATACGTGGATATTTCTTACGACCAGAAAGAATCGAAAGACCAGTAATGATACGTTGAGTAGCAGCAGAAACGGTTGCTACACGGGAGTTCTTTGATTTTGTACGAAGACCACGGAGCAGTTGTAGTGTTGGTTGTTTCAAGGAGGTTTGGGTGGTTGGTGTAAGCATTGTGAGCTGCGTTTAGAGGAGGCGGGTTGGTAACTAGTGAAGGAGATTCACTGGTTTGAATGGTCTACTGATTAGTGTCTCTTAAGATCTTTTGACGCAGCAGAGTTTGGCGATCGGAAACTGAAGAGAAAAAAAAAGTACAAGGTTGGTCGGAATATAGATTGTGTTCGCGGTGGTAGAGGCACTACCAGGCTTTTCGTATTTCGCCTTCTCCCCGCCATAGTAAACGTGAACAAAGTTAAGCTTAGCAACTAACCAAAAGACATTAATTAACGTTTGTGATTTACAAAGAAGTCCATAATAAGAACCTCTTCTTCACTATGCGAGACAACAATCCGTTTTTGATTGATGTTGCGACTGAACAACAGCAGCAGCAGCAGCAGCAAAACAACGTTGTTTATCAAGCAATCTCTCAAGAAGATCATAGTTTGTTATCTCCCACTTCTGTGAAATATAACCAACATCAAGAACCAGCAGCAACAACAACACCTCCTCTGCTGCCTTCTAGACCTGGTTCAGTATCACCTAGACTGCCTCCAAGAAAAAGATTAGAGGAACAAGAAGAAGAAGAACAACGACAACAACAACAACCGCGCCCTATTTCCCCAAGATTACCACAAAGGCCTTCGCCGCATTTGCCTCAGAGACCACTCACCACCACCACCACCACAAGCCATCAACAGCAACGAGTTCCAAGCATATCCATATCTGAACAAGAGCGAGAACAAGAACCATATCACGAACAAGACGGGATGAATGATATTCCGCCACCAGCATACAGTGAAGTTGATCCCAACCCCAGTTCACTATCATCCGCAGCAGCAGCAGCAGCAGCAGCAGCAGCAACAGCTACAACACAACAACAACATACTCCTTATAATAGACCAGCATTACCACCACCGCCTTCTTCGCAATCACTGTTAGCTCAATACCCTGTTACAACAACAACAACATATCAACGACCTCCTGCTCCGCCGGTTCAAGCGGGAGCATCATCATCGAGAATATACCCTGGAGCTGCCAGGTTAAGCTATGGAAATGTTGCTAATGCGAATGCTAATGCGAATGCGAATGCTAATGCTAATGCTACCAATAATATGTATGGAAGAAGATGAACCATAGGTTGTACTAACTTGTGTATGTATATAGAAACAATAAACAACCCTATCTACATCTTATTCGTCGTCGCTGTCAACGTCAATAACAGGCATTTCAAAATCACTGCCTTCATCATCGTCGCTTTCTTCTTCCGTCTTCTTCTGTTCCTCCTGCTCCTTTGCAGGCCCGATTTTGGTCTTCTTGATTGTTTCTGGGACGGATTCGTTGTCAATCATTTCAGATTCTGCAAAATGTCTCTTATTGTTGGAAGGAGTTGGTTCTTCTTTGAAAGTCAAAGCTTGTTGTTGTTGCTGCTGGAGTTTTTGCAATTCAGAGTTGGATTTGAAAACTTCCACTCTAGGCAAATCCTCCATGATGGCAGTTCTCTTATCGATTTCGTCAGCAAGAGTGGTGGTAGGGTTTGGTAATTCTTCAACGACAGGTAGAACCGATGGTTGTTGGTCTTCCTCTTGGTCTTCTTCATCTTCATCTTCAACGTATTGTGATTGCAACTGTTGTTTGATTTTGGAATCCAACACTGGGAACCTTGGGTTGGTCAACAGGGACAAGACCTCATTGTTTGGTAACAAGTTCTTCACAATGGCCAGGTTGTTGAAAGTTTCGAAATTGTTAGGATACAAAGTCAACAGCTCCAGCAATCTGGCATTCCATGAGGAAATCTCGCCGCTGACCAAATATTGCTTCAAAGAAGTGGAGACAACGTACTTGACCAGTTTGATACGATGGGTGATCTGGATTTTGTGGAGCTTGCGGATGACAATGGCGAAGAAGGCAGAGACCGTCTTGACGGTGCTTGCGGATGGGGAGAGTTCGAACAGCGCAGAATGCGAGAGAATGTCCGACATGGGGGTCGCGTCCCTGTTGTTCTTCTTGTTCCTCTTCTTCGCTTGAACGGCACCAGCACCGCCGGCAATTGCTTGTTGTTGTTGTTGCTGTTGCTGTTGCTGTTGGTTGGCGGGCTGTTTGGCGGGCTGTTTGGCGATGAACTCGTCAAGAGACGTTCTTCTTTGCAGCAGCAACAACGAAGCATCGATCAACTTGTACACAACCTCGAAATCGGCAATGTGTCCGTTGAGTTGCAACATCTCGGTGACTGCTGCAAGGACTTGGATCAATTCCGACTCCAAAGCCAAGCATCTGGCCTCGTCAATCTTGAAGATCTTCCCAGCTTTGACAACGGGGACGACAACTTCCAGGGAGGACAGAATCAAATGCGAAGAGGAAAGGACGTTGAATTTGTACGTGGCAATCAACGAGCGTAACAGCTTCACACCGGCAGTTTGGGACTGAACAACGTCCAGCTGGATGACCTTGGCCAGGTCGGACTCCTTACCAAACTCGCGCTTGACAGGGATGTAGTTGGTCGAAACGGAGATCAGCAACGTCGCCATCTTGATGACAGAGCCCAAGGGGACACGCAAAGCAAACGGGGTTGGGCACGTGACAAACGCTGTGAGCAGCCTGGTGAGAATGGACACTCTTTGGGAGATTTGCCAAACGGTTGCCGGCTCGTTGACGTCGACGGACAGTTTGGCAGAGATTCGCTTGGAGTTTGCCAGCGGTGGGCCAAAGGATAACAGTTGTTTGCTGACGTTGGAGTCTGCTGAGAGGTCGATCAAGTGGTCGTACAGCTGGATCACTTCTCTCAGTTCGTCGATGATCTGGAACGTGCGTAGTCTCCACTGGTCGTCTGGCAAGGCTTGCACGTTGGCTTGACCTTGGCCTTGGGCTTGAGCCTGGGCTTGGGCTTGGGCTGGGCTCCTGGTGAGGTTCAAGTAAGCATACGCGTTGCAAACCGCGGTTTGCAGCTTGTCGTCAAAGTGGCAGAATTGCGGGTTGTTCAACAGAGCAGCCAGCTTGGTCTCGAACTTGTTGATGAAAGGCTTGAAAGTAGTGGTGTTTCTCAACAACAAATCAGACAGAACTTCCAAAGTGACTTCGACGTCGCGTTCGAAATTGTCCATCAACGCGGTGAGCAGGTTGGACAAGTTCGGGGTGAGCACTTCTCTGGTCAACGACGGCTTGCCTCTGATGTTCTTGACGACCTGGAACACTGCTAAGCAGGCATTCTTGAACACAAGCCCGTTGCAAGATCTGTCGTTGATCAGTTTGATCAGACTGACAAGCAGCGGCGCACCACCGGAAGTTAGCACGACCGGGTGGAACGAGAGGACTTGCACCAGGTGCAACCCGTACCATCTTTTATAATCGTCGTCTTTGCATTGCAATAGGTTGTTGACGCGGGAGTTTAAATGCGATAACTCGGATTTGTTCAATTGGGTGATTAGCTTCGGGTTGGAGTAGAAAGTCTTCAAGAGATACTGCAAGTTGTCTGGACGTGGTGAGTCCAACGTGCTGAGGATGATGGATACAGGAACTTCAACTGACATTCTTGCAAGATGGAAGGTGCAACAACAAATAGAATTAACATCACACAGGATGAGCTCAAAAGTTTTATGTTGTTTTTTTTTTTTCACTGCTAGTTATTATGCATGCACGGTTTAACTTAAGAGTGATGCGTGCGCGAATCTGTCCATATTGGGTATTTTGCACGTGTCAGATGACAGAGGTGATCCTTACTAACAAACAATAACAATGCAACAAATAAACAAATGAAAACACAATCAATAAACTAAATTCTATAATACGAAGTGAAATTACACAGCATCCCTGTCATTTTTGTCCTTGAAAAAGGTTTGTTGTTAACTGTTGTTGTTGTTACTGTGGTTGTTTTTTTTTTTAATCAGAGAACTTTTGGAAGAATTCCTTGTGGAACTTGGCCCATTCTTGAATCCATTCTTCCCCCGGTGGCAAAAAGGTGGTTCGAACATGGAAAGTCCCTGGTTCTTGACCAAACCCTGAACCTGGAACAGTACAGATCCCTGTAGCTTCAAGAAGCCTCAAACAGTAGAAAACATCAGGTAATAAATTGGCTTCGTTGGCTGAGGCTAAAACAGTATCGTTGAAGGTGATCTTTGGGAATAAATACATGGCCCCTTGTGGTTTTTGAACTTCAATGTTATCCAAATCCTTGAAGGCGTTGTAAAGAGCATCAGCCTTTTCCTTATAGGAGGAATGCACGGCTGACACTTCAGATTGATATAGTTCGTACGAAGGTTCACCTTCCTTTGGTGGGTTGGTGATCAATTCCATAAGGGCTTGACCAGTGACAACGGGACATAGAGAGATAGAAGCCAACTTGGAAAACAAGGCAATGATTTCTGGTTTAAACCCCACCAATTCCATATACCCCCCTCTTTGACCACATTCTCCTGAAACACCCTTTGAGGATGAATGTAAAGACACCAGTTGAACAGAGTCGAACTCTGCATGCTTGCTTTGTAATTCAGCAAGCACCTTCTTGAACGAGTGGAATTCCCCTTCAAAGACGTTTTCCTGATAAACCTCATCGGCAATGACCACCAATCCGTGCTTGGCAGCAACAGTGAGAATCTCCTCGATGTTCTGCTTGGTCAAAATAGCACCGGTTGGGTTCCCTGGGTTGATAACAACCAAGATCTTTGGCTTGATCTGGAACTTTTTAGCCTGAGAGACCGATTCGTCGATTTCTTGAGGATTGGTACTCCAGTTCTGGGACTCGTTCAAATAATATGGGATTGGAGTGGCGCCTTTCAAAGCCAAAGCGGCAGTGTACAATGGGTATTGCGGGATAGGAATCAACACCCCTTGGTCCTTCTCACCGTTCAAAATGACGTCGAAGATCACCTTGACGGCATCAGAGGCACCGGTGGTCAAGTAGATGTCGTTTGGATGCGACAAGACACCACCATCTCTCTTGGTGATGAAGTTGGCAATGGAGTGGCGAACAACAGCGGCACCTTGAGAATGAGAATAGGCACCCACGGAACCAATGTCCTCCAAAAGGGTTCTGGCTCTTTGCTTGACGTCTTCTGGGAAAACACCAGTTGTTTCGAGGAGCGCTGGCGATTGCAGGATCGAAAGCACGGATCTGTAGAACGTGATTGGTTTCTGCTTCAACTGCTGTGGGTTACCAATGTTGGCATTGATGATCGACTTGAAAGAAACCTCGTTTGGGTGTCTCTCAAGCTTCTTCTTTAGCTCTTCGGCACGTGCTGGGATCAATCCTCTGACAGCGTACTCAGCGGCAATGACTCGTGGGTTGACATCCTCAAGTGTGAGCTTTGGAGCAGCTGTGAAGTGGGAGAAGCGCTTGATGACAGAGTGTGCGGCGGTTCTTTTGCGGAAGATGACTGGTTCAGGCATAGCTCTGAGAGTGAGTCTGACGCTAGTAGCAGTAGCAGTAGCAGTAGCAGTAGTATTAGCAATTTGAGCTAATTTTACACTGGAACGGAGCATTGTTGGATATTTGCGGGTGATAAAGGCAATACGAGTGGGAATTTCTACTGTAGTGTGTGTATGTGTGTAGTGTGTCCACCGGATAAAATCTATGATGCTTGATGGGGTTGGTGATGAATAATAAGAAGGAAGCTGAAAGCGCTGCGAATCTTGCTGTGCTTGCTATGGACGAACGGAGCAAAAGTTTCGTGTGTAACTTACCCGTACAATCTTTTTACTACTCAGGGTGTGAGTTTGTGCTCATTCCAGGGACGGACATGCCATTTTATACATACTTGTTTTGTTCTTTCAAAACACTCACCTATAGAGCAAGAGGTCGCGCCGATCCGATTACAATCAACGACGAGGGTGTATGTCCGCTAGGGTAGCCTTCGTTATCAGGTAGGTAGGTAGGTAGGTGTAAACGCTCGAAACAGTCTGTGCACACGAGATAAATTGCGTGTTTTCCTCTAGTGGAAGCCCGACTCCGAACACTCGCGCGCGCACGCACGCACGCGCGTTTCCTCTAGAGGACCGTTGACGTTACCCGGTCTCGGTCTTAGGAAAATCGGGCTTTCATAAGCCTGTTCCGTAGGATCCAGCTTCCGATCTCAGAACGAACAGATGAGGCAATTCTACTACACTCAAAAAAAAAACACTCCTTATTGGATTATGAACCAGAATCCTGCAGATATTGGTGAGAAGTTTTCACCCATATTTATAGTACATTATTCAAGTATATTTGTCTAGAAAAAACAATCCAGTTTGAATACTTCAATACGCCGCCATATTTCCACGGTGAAACCAACTTCGTTTCCTAATATTATCAATGAACTTCTAACACGGGCGCGTTCGTCAGACCATAAACAATAATAAACAATAATAAATAATGATAAGTAAACCATGCCGCCGGGATGTCAAGTAGCCAGAGAGATGTTGTGTTCAGGGAACTCCAAGATCGGACACGCGAAGGGAATGAGTCACGTGTGATGAGAGTTGAAACCAATCTAACATAGGATAGATTATGTAATCCAGCGCTAACCCTCAAGCGCCAAAGGGCGGGCGGGCTGGCGGACTACGTGCTGCCAAAAACAAAGAATCTTTGGCCCAGAGAGAGAACCTTCTCTTACTTACCCGCGAAAGATTTGTTGCTGTTAGTTACTATTATCAGATCTGCCGCGGGTCAACAAACGGTGTGGAATCAATGGACAAGGAGTAAGAGCTATTGTAAACCAAACTACCTGCCAACTCCTTTTTCTAAAAAAAACAAAAAACTCTCACACATCCAACACTTGAAACTCAATGGCTCTTCTGGAACAGGCATACAAGAAGATTGTCAAACTAGGGCTTCTGCCCAAGATCATCCGTGCACTTCCAATATTGCCACTTCTTCTAACGGTCTTTGGATTGGGTTGGATCGCTCTCCTTCCAGATGAAGGACAATACAGACGTACTTATATCTCAGAGAACGCGCTCATGCCATCGCAGGCATACAGCTATTTCAGAGAGTCCGAATGGAACATTGTCAGGGGGTATCGTGACGAGATTGTCAAGTTCAACACGGAACAAGAAGAAGATGTCAATGAGAATTTGGAAATCATGAAGATTTGGATGGACGATATTGGATTCAAGACACACATCCACCAATCAGAGTTCGGAGACACCTTATACGGTGTCTGGCATGTTCCTAAGGGTGATGACACCGAATCCATGGTCCTTGGTGCAGCGTATTATAACTCAGACGGTGATTTTAACGTTGGTGGGTTGGCCTTGACATTTGCCCTTGGGAGATATTTCCATAGATGGAACATTTGGTCCAAGAACATCATTCTTGTGATCCCACAGAACCCGAACTTGGCTCTACGTGACTGGGTCAATGCTTACCATACCGATCTCGATTTGACTGGTGGGTCGATTGAAGCCGCCTTAATGTTGGATTACTCCGGTGACTCGGATCACTTTGATTACACTGAACTTTACTATGAAGGCCTCAATGGTCAATTGCCCAACTTGGACTATATCAACGTTGCTGTTTCTGTTGCTGAACATGAAGGCTCAAGAGTCTCCCTACATGGAACTCCAAAGGAGCATCTTCATGATAATGATTATTGGTCTCGTTTGACCATCTTGCTACAATCCATTAAGGAATTGGCCTTTGCTGGTATCAGAAGAGCCCATGGTAACGAAGCGTTCAGTGGCTGGAGAGTACAAGCTATCACTTTGAAGGCTGTTGGCTCCGAGGGTGGTATCGATATCACTACATTTGGTCGTATTCCAGAAGCCGTATTCCGTTCCGTTAACAATTTGCTTGAGAAATTCCATCAATCGTTCTTCTTTTACTTGATGTTAGCACCACGGCACTTCATATCCATCGGTACTTATTTGCCAAGTGCCGGACTGTTCGCTGCTGCATTTCTCATCAGTTCTCTGGATAAGAGTTTAAACTCCGGGTTTGAAGTCAACTATTTATTGAAATTCGCACCAGCCACTGCCTTATATTTTGGTGTTATTCTCGCTGGTTGTTTAGCTATCACTTTGGGGTACCCGTTATTGTCAGTTCAAGGCAAAAACTACCTCTTGATTGGTGTTTCAATTGTTGCTGCTGTTGCTACCAACTTCATCAAGATCAGAGGTGTGAATCATAGAGAAAAGAAGGTTCTTTTACGGTCGATCTCTGCATTATATTACACCATTATCTTATCGTCGTTATTGGTTCTCAATTTCTCTTTGACTTTTGCCGTGGGTCTTTTCGCTATTCCTTTATGTTTTGTCAATGAATATCCTAAGCTACCAAACGCTGTGAATTCTCTTACAAACACTTTGCTTCTTTTGGTTTCTAATCCTTTCATTTTGAGCATTGGCTTCAGCTTGGATTTCGAAGGTGGGATAAATGAATTTTACAAAGGCTTAATCGAATCTTGGGTCTATCTCGATTCTCATACTTGGGGTGTTGTTGTCCTAGGTTGGGGCGCTGTTTGGAGTGCAGTTGCCTGTAGCTTGATGTTGGTTGATGTTGAGAGAGATGAGAAATCAGACTCCAAAGACTCTTGAGATGTTTTTATGGTCGACGCAGCAACTGGGGAAAATAAAAAAATAAATAAAAAACGAAGATCTGTAAATGGTAAAAACATCTCATTTGGTAAAGTAAGTAGAATACAATTCAGATCTCTCTTCGCTCACTATGAATATTTGCCTTCTCATCGGTACCTGTTGTAGTCCTTAATTAGATCCTCTCCCCCTCCCCCCTCAGCATTATGGAAAGAGTGTCGTCCAGTGGAGAACTACTACTACTACTACTACTACAATTGGGATCCTGAAACTGTTGATCCAGTTTTCCCAAAGATGAAAACTGGTCAAGAGGTTAATGATAATTCAAGAGAAGAATTTCAGTTCAAAGATCGGTGGAAAATTTTGAAGTTTCTTGATTTGAAGATTGATGAAAATGAAGAAGAGCAATGTCCTGAAGCATTAAAATCAGACGAAAAAGAAGAAGAAGAAGAATATGATGATGATGATGATGATGATGATGATGATGATGATGATGATGATGCCACAGTTCAAGGAAACAATGATCCAACAAGCGTAGAAGAAGCTGTTCCAAAACAAAGAAAAGCTCAACCAATAGCCACACCTGTGGCAAAGAAAAAGAAAAAGACGAGAAAACCAAGACATAAAGTAACGCAAAGAATCATTGAACACACAAAAGTAGCGGTCCTCATAAGTGGGATTTTAAACGTTCCAGTGGATGAAGAATCGATCAACGAGGCAAGGCTTTATGAAGAAAAGCTGCACAATTATGAATTGCGCAAGTTACAGCGTGCTCATCAAAGTGTTTGGATGAACTCGTCTTCAAACAACAACAACAACAACAACAACAACAACAACAACAGAAAAAAGAAGAGGAGATGGATCAACTGATACAAATAGCAACATTGCTCAAGCTAACAGTATATAGTGCTTATTTAGTATTCTAATTCTAAATTTTTTATACCGATTTTTGAAACTAATCATCATTCATTGTGTACACGACGTTTCCACTACCACAGTCTTTGCCACCAGTTAACGATGGCCCCCTTTCTCTCTAAATTTGGCATAGCGATCCAACTAGTCAACATAGCACAATAGCAGCCAATGAAAAGCGGATGTAGGATCCATGTTCCGGTGAATTGGGACGCAATACCAACAGCAAAAGGCACCGCAGAACCACCAGAAGAGCCAAACGCAGTACCCATCGTCATGGCGCAGAAACGGATCTTTCTGGGTAAAATCCTGGTGACCACGGTGATCATCATGGGATACACAGGGCCAATACAGAGCCCAATACCACAGGCAAACACCGCAGAGGCAATGGCTGAAGGAACAACCCATGCTAGGACGTCCAAGGCGATGATCAGCGCGGAAAGGACAATGATGGTACGACGGATTCTGAAGTGACGACAGAGGTTGTGTGTGAGGAACAGCCTCCCCACAGCAACACCACCCCAGAAGCCTGAAGAAACATAGCCAGTTGACGAGGCTGAGCCATCACGGAATTCCAAGAGGAAAGTAACGACCCAGCCACCCATGGAGACTTCTGTTCCTTGGTAGAAGAAGATGAAGAGACACACCAACCACGTTCTGTAGTCCTGCAACGCTGCTTTGAAATCATGAGAGGCCTCTTCTGGCGATTCTTCAGCAACGAGTGGCGACTTGCCCTGATGTTGTTGTTGATGTCGTTGTTCTGCCACCACCTCTTCGTCTTCTTGTTCTTCTGCTTCGCCGTTCTCTACGTGTTCCCATCTTTTCAAATCCTCGTCACAGCCTTTGAACGCAACAAATATGAGGACGACATTGACTACCGACATTGACAAAGGAATGAAGAAGTAGTGGTGCCATACAACACCGCGGTTCAACATGGCTGTTCCAATCAACGGAGAAACAGTGGCACCGATCCCGTACGTCCCATGGAACAACCCCAAGTACTTGGACCCGTTCAACAATTTCGACATGAAGATGTTGTAGTGGCTCAGCCCAATGGCACCACCCAGCCCAGCAAAGAAGAACCCGACCACAACACCGGCAAAGGGCAAGCCTGAAGACACAATCGCATAACAAACGGTGAAACAAGCAGCACTGACAGTCAGCATCACGTGCCTTCCTAACTTCTCCTCCAACAAATGCGCGGTAAATGCAACGATGATGAACCCCACAGCGTTGCCCAGCCAGATCAGAGAGACCAGCGCATAGCTGATTTTGTAATACTCTTCGATCGATGGCAAAAGCGCCCCAAGACAACCGTCAGACATACCAAGGACAAGAGTCCAACAGCACGCAGCGACAAAACGGGGCAGATTCCGAGGCGGATTCATAATGGACATCACATTCTCATCGATCTCTGAGGGCTCTCCCAAGAGCCTGGTAATCGTTGAAGTGGTGTCGTTCTTCTTGAGACGTGGTCTGACAGCTTGTTGTTGTTGTTGTTGTTGTTGTTGTTGTGTTTGAGCTGGTAATGTCTCCGGCCCTGGCAGAGGCGTGCCCGGTAAGTCGTTGTTGAACTTGAGTGTCTGAAGCTTCATGGAAGGACTGTATCTTGCGGTAAATGGCGAAGCAGGAGCATTGGGATCCCCACCCTCGTCCAGGGGAGAAGCAACACCAGGAGATGCTGGTAAGGATTCTGGAATTGGCTGGGGGATTTGAGAGATCCCATCAAGGTTTAGACCTGCTGCTGGAATAAGCGACGATCTTCTTCTAGTTTTAATGGATGACATTGCCTGGGGGAGTTTGGCTCACTGGGAATTACTAATAGTACTACTACTACTACTACTACCTAGCAATGAGGTGCATGTATCTCGATCGATGGCTTAAAATATATGTTTTTTTTGCCTTTGTGAGTTAACCCGAGATTCTCTGCACAACTCATAGAATTTGCCCTTCTTTCGTTCTTTCTTTCTGTTCTTACTTTTTCAAGGTCGGGGGAAATTAACCCGGAGATAATTAACCTGGAATTAACCCGTGGCCTTCTTACCTTGCCCCTTGTCCCTCGTCCCTTGTCCCTTGTCCCGTCTTGTAGCAACTTTTTCTGTGTTTGTTTATAAATGAAAACACCCACCAATTCCGATTTTGGAATATCTTGGACCATGTATATAAGATTTACGATCGTAACTTTTGTAGTAATGAATATCTAAAAGAAAAATATCACTAGTGATCCAAGAATTTCCTCACTACTAATAGTTATCACAAAGAATTTCTCCATTAATTGAACTGAATTGCAAGATTGGAGGTGTTTTGATATGGCTTTCGGCATATCCTAAACATTGATTCCTTTGTTTACATTCTAAAAAAATGCTCCTTGCATAATATGAATCTCAATTTTTTCACCAAAAATACGTGGGTGGTACTTATTCAATTTTTTTTCGAAGTGTGATTTTTGGGGAAAAAAATAAACATAATAGAGTATTATGTAATATCTCCGAGACGGGGAATCGAACCCCGGTCCACCATGCGACAAACGGAGATTCTAGCCACTAAACTATCTCGGATTTGTTTGTTGACACTAAAAATTACCAAATCTCCTAAATAAAGCTTTCTTTAAGATCTGTCAAAAAAAGTTATATTGAAATATTAAAACAAATTGAGAGATACAACCAACAACCTAATACAATTTTGATTACATACAGGATCCATCTTAAGTCTGATTATTGGATTGAGTGAAAATTTCCTGGAATTACTGAATATCATTTTCTATGTGAACTTTATTGGGAGACTATGCTTGAATTTATCAAATACATATTTATAACGATTGAAAATAAAATATCGTTCAAACAAATCAATTCCAATTCCTTAGCGTTACAACTAAAAAGGTCCGCAAGTACACGACCAAGAAGAATCTAGTGTCTTAAATACACAAAGATTTCTAAATTGCAACAACCAAACCAAAGATCATGCATTATCAAAAAAGAAGTAAATTAAAAGTTATTATCAAGGAATATCAAAACCACATCAATATTTTTTCAACCCCCCCCCTTTGTTGAATTTAAAAAATAAAAATAAGAACCATTAGTCAAAATAATACCATGAATACCGTTAAATAGATCTTTAATGTATCAATCCATAGATGATCAAACAATAGAAGCATCACAGGGTACTAGGAATGATAGAAAAATATTTTGTGTTCTTTTCTTGCTATAACGATGCAACCAATCAATAATGGCTCAAACGCACATGTGATAATTATAAAGAGCTGGAGTTTCCTACCAACCAAGCTACTTTTTGAAGAAATTTCTTAATCGCCCTCTATTCCTCTTTCCATGAATAATAGATAAAAACTCATAGTAATTAATAATTTATAAAGTTTCCCAGAACTGGACCAAGTTCTCTTAAATGTGTTACCACACCATGGCAAATGTAGTCTTTTGACCGTTTACAACTTAGCCTTTGCAGGCCTGATAGAACTCAAGACTTTTTCAATAGCACCAGCTTTGGAAACATCACCTTTAACCTTCAACTTACCTCCAAGGAATAACTTTTGAGCGTTGGTCTTACCATCAACCAATTTCTTAAAATCCAAATCAGAAACACTGATTTCCAAATCAGCCTTATCTCCATCCTTTGTAGAAGTCAACGATGGTGAATTGGATTTCAAATCAAGCCTCCAATGCTTTGGTTGTGGCACCTTTTTGGATTTGATGTGGAATATGATTACAGATTGAGTTTGTTTGACTAGTTTTTTAGCTAAGGATGCATCTCCTGAAAGAGTTTTGGCAATTTGATTAAATGTTGGGTCTGATTTGAATGCGGACATTGTATAATTTGTAATAGTGTAAAATTCTAATAGAATTGAAAATTTTTCATCAGAGTAGAATTTACACTTGAAAAACCATTAGGATCTTTTGCCTCCTTTTTATAGCAATCTCTATTTTTTCTATAGAATCTGCTGCTATCGTGATCGCTGGAACAGGCCCAGACAAACTTGTGAGAATTCTCCACATGATCTGTCAAAGCAATGCAGCGGAGAAGTTAAGACAATAAATAAGCCAACGCGGGGTCGAGGCTGGTCAGTAGGTTACCCGGGGTTAGTGACGTATATCGTTGTTTAGACCTCGGTAAAAATTGAGTATTAGCTGGTGGGTATAATTCCATAGAATATCAACGTCACCAAACAAAAAAAACATAAAACTGGAAATCCTCTTAATTTAAAGGTGGTTTAAATCATTCAGAAACAGTTTTCCCGAAGAGATCAAATTACTTGCTTAATTGAAATCTCATTTTATAGTATATCAATCCTTAATTCTAGAGCCTCGTTCAAAACTAAACTGTGCCCTATATATAACTCACGTGAATAATACTACCTTGCAAATCAAGCGATAAGAAATGAATTTTGCAGAATCTTTGGGTTATTTTGCTTTAAAAAACACAGTCCAAATGTGGTCAAAGTCAGAAGGGGGAGAAAGTTCGCAAAACGAGCCTATTATGCGAAAAGTTTTTACAAAATAGGACAGAAGAGTTGAATCAAAAATGGTTTTCCACTCCCACGTGATTCCCAATAAATGACTAGCAAATTGTTTATGTAATATAAAATGGATTGTTCATTGATTTCCAACAAATGTCCGAGCGGTACATTGTCTTTTGTGTAAAGCTATGAGGGTATGGACAATTGCATCTGGTTCATGGACAACTGTCCGGACATTTGGGGAAAATAAAGTTTACAGGCCTGTACATGTGAGTTTCATAACAATAACGAAATGTTTGTTATATTGTGAATTGCAAAGATAATTTATTAAATGAAATAAAGGCGATTTATGAATTGAATATACACATGCAGTATCAACGTCTAACGTCAATATTTTCTTGTTCATTTTGCGGATATGAAGCCAGCTCTTCTAAACGTATACTTGTCCCACTTACAACAGCATCCTGATTCTCAATATCAACAGGGATAGACTTTGACACTTCTTCCGTTGGTCTATAATAAAGTACGATAAAAGCAGCACCTAAGATAATGACAATCCCACAGATTGACGAGAAACCAGGCAAATGACCCCAGATGACAACCTCCCAAAAAATAGAATAAATGACTTGGACATACAACATAGCACTAGCTCTGGATGCCTTCTCTCTCATGATACCTTCTGTGAGCAAGAACTGCATACAGAACCCTGAGACACCCAAACCGAGGAACAATAGCCATTGTTTTAGGGTTTGTGGAGCTTTGAACGATAGGCCAGGGACAGTGATTAAAGCGACAAAAGTTATGCCAACACAACATAAGGCAAAGTATTGTACCATCATAAGAGAAGGTACTTTCCCTCTGATCTTTCTGATGATGATGTAAACCCCAGAAGCACCACAGACACCAACTAAGCCGACCAGAGTGCCGATTAACCTCTCTTTAGGATCTGAAGATTCAACTTGATCATTTTCTTCTCCAACTTTAGAACCAAACAAAAACGATGGTCTAGCGATTAATAAGACACCGAACAAGGAAATCAAACCACCGCCAGCCTCAGTTAAAGACCACTTCTCTCTAAGGATAGCCCAGGCCAAAAATCCTGTCACCGAGGGAACCAGGAACGTAATTGTGACAGCGTCAGACACAGATAGGTACATTAGCGAATAATACAAAGAGAACACACCAAAGAACCCCGTAGTACCCCGAGCTATAAGCCACCATCTGATCTCCCTTGGTCCAAACACATCGTCTACTTTCATGACATACTTTAGGTACAAATAGCACCCCATAAAAGTGATAGCCATACGAACGAAAAGAATCTGTGCTGGATGGATCGGATCGTCCCCAAATGCAGGGTCTTTCACCAGAAGTTTGGTAGTGACGACCATCAAAGAGTTGAAGAACTGTGAGAGAATTATGAGAAAAAGACCCAGATTTTTCCAGAAGAACTGAGATACCTCAGATAGATCAAATGGATTCTTTAAAGACGAAGAAGAAGTGGATGAAGAAAAGGAAATCGGACGCGAATAATCTTCTCCTGTTAAATCGTCATCTGATAATGTGAAATCTAAACTATCTGAAAATGAGGAACGAGTATTTAGTTGATGTCCCGTATCTGCCATTAAAGGCGTCGTTACTTGATCGGTTGAGTTTGACTTTGTGACCTTGGGTATCTCGAAACGAAGCTGTACATCGAGATCCGACATGATTATTGATGGGAGTATTCAATCAATTTTGGGTAGTGTGTGGACAAGTCAAAGGTGGTGTACTGGGAGGCGATCAGCTAGCCCTCTAGTAAGGGCTTTAAAAAGAACCATGTCTACCGGTGACGCATTTTTCTCTCTTTGTCCCGCGACCCCCTGGAAAAATAGAACCGGTAGCGAGGGAGCAATAAGCGCTCTCCTATAATTTGTGCTTTGGGAAGCGAGCGACATTGGCTTGTTAATCAGCTCTTCGACTACATAAAACTGAGTTAACGGGTCAGATGCACTTCAATCCTTAACCAGAATTTGCAGCCGATGAACGTCGGTGGTTGATCATGGTATAACTTCGTTCACATAGATCAGCTATGGTCCGGGCTATTGTTCTGATCTACCCTCTTTCGGAGCTCGGCAACGGTTTCGCATTTAGTTTTCCTGTTTCGGACAAATCGGCTGGATTCAAAATGTCTGCGCATTTGAAATGAGAATTGCGAATCCCAGGACAAAAAATATAAATTTGTCCGAATTGATTCATTGGGAAAAACCAAGATATCCCCACTAAGACTTTTTAAATGAAGACAACTCTTTTTAATAGCAACACTCTAAACTTAAAATACAGGACCTTGCTTCGTAGGAGTGACAATGACTGTGAAGCCATCTTTATTTCCTCCCATAAGGCACCCTGGATACTTTTTCGTTCATTCTCTAGAATTTATTGGTAATTATTGGATACTTTCGTACCACCAACCTGGCTTCATTTTGAACAAACTCCTAAAGCTTTTTGTTCTACCTTTTAAGTATTTCTATTGTTTCCATTCCTTTTTGTAATTACTTGTTCAGAGTGATTTTTGAGTTTGTTTTTGAGCTCTCTTTTTTTACCAGTACTTGTTCTAATTTTTTTAATCAGTACTCATGTATTACTATTTCAAATATAAGTTTCCTATAAAAATTGCGTATAATAAAATTTCATAATTCCAGGAAATTCATTCAATCCAATAATCAGACTTTGAGATGGATCCTGTAGATGATCAAGATTGGAGTAGGTTGTTAGGTTGTTGGTTGTATCTCTTAATTTGCTTTATGAGCAATTGAGGAACAGAAAATTTTGTAGTTGTATCAATAATAACCCCTACCGAAATAAGAATTATTGGCCCATTTTGATTATATATTTCCATTCTTCTGTTTCCATACCAATGTTTGTTTTCACCTTTCAGTCTGAACAGCTTGGTCAACTCCCCAATTGTGGGGAACTTTTAATTTTAAGTTGTCATGTGGTCTCCAACATAACCTGTCAGCCCCCCCTTGATGTATGTAACAAGTGTTTTCTTGTATATTAATGACTTCGCTTGTAATGATTTTGAAAACACATTATAATTTAAAGCATTACAATTGTTTTCAAGATACGAATAGTAAAAAAGCGATATCAATTAACACAGATAGGTTACGACCATTGATGCATAATTTCAGAACTCTTGATTAATCAAACATTATATAAATCCTGCATATGATATCTTTCATTAAAACAGATAACCTCTGGTAACCTCTGATTCACTCTTTACATGAACATTATTGACTATCACATCTCTGTTCTCAAACACAGAGATATTAAGCACCAAATCCAATAGACAATCGATCAAAATCTTGGATTTCCCATGATATATGATTTCATTGATAACCTTCCCAAACATTTGTTTATCCTTGATCACAACCTTTTCACGATAGATCTTGAACTGAATATGGAAATATTCATTTACGTTCTCATCAGAGTCGACTTCATGTACGACCTCATTTGAGCATTCGTGCCAGGCATCTAGTGGAATTTCAGCAAATTCCATGTTCTGATGAAGAAGTTTGGATAACCCTTTGATTTTTGGAATTTTAAGGTCATCCACCGTAAGACCTGACACTGGTGTCTTGATAAATATGTTAATATTACCGTTGATTATTGGATTGTTGACATCACCATTCTCGAACTCGAACCCCAAGTTATCAATGGAAACGTTATGGATTAGTTGTGAAGTTTCAAAATTTGGGTTGTAGTCTATATTGAAATCCATATTGGTTAGAAGATCGTTTACAACAGAAGGATAATTCTCTGAGCCACCTTTGTTCTTGATCTTTAAAGGTATGGATTTGTTATTCAAGACATGATCCATTAGTATCTTAATAGGTGTGACAGTGCCTTCAACATCATCATCACTTTTGCATTCTTTCAGCAAATCATCACTCAATTTATCCCAAGACGTCGATATATTAACAGTAAGAAGTTCTTCATGAGAAGATAGCTTGAACTCACCAGTCTCTATAACATTATCTGCGAAAACTGGAATATTAGTGACTTGATCACAATCGCCAACGTATAATAGCCAGTCCAAATGAGGAACATTGAAAGAGATCATATTGTTCAAGATTGGATTTGGTAAGGATAACTGGAAATCTAAATTGTAAAGCAAATCAGGGGATCTTCCCTGTTTATCCTTGTTCAATCTTATATTATTCATTGATAATTCGTTCAGGTCCAACTTGAAGTATTGACCACTGATGATATCATGGCTGAATTTAACAGCATACTTCCCCAAATATAATCCGCCTAATTTAACTTTGACTTCAGTATCCCCATATATTTTCAACATTTCGTCCGGATGATCAAACACGTATTTCAAAAGTTTTAATATCTTCAATGTATGAGGGTGAATTGAAATAATGAAATCTAAATCAGTGGCGGTTTTGTCCTTGATCTTCACTTTAAACTCTGGAATCTGTACGTCTCCAATAGAGATCAATTTATCGTCAAGCGTAGTCTCCAACTTAACACTCTGTAAGCCGATAATAACCTCATTAAATACCTCACCACCTAGTTTAAACATCTTAGAGATATAGTCATCGTCAATATTATCATAATCGATGAAATTGAACCCTTGGACTCTCAGCTGTACACCCGCTGTTGTGACGTGGTCCAAGGAGACATTCTCAATTTGGAACTCACTGGATTGGTTTATCAAGTGTTCAGTTTGAGGGTATATCAATATGATATTGAATGTGATGAAGACTGTGACGAAAAGGGCTATCAAGGTGCTGAAATATACTAGCAACTTGAAATGCGTTTTCATCTTCTTTGGCGCCTTCTGTGATTGTTCTCCAATTGTAGCCTCCTGATCAATGCCGGCGTATGAATGGTTTGCTGTTGGTAAGTGAGCAGGTAAGGATACTGCTGGATCTCCTGAATATGTTGATACGGATTGGCTTAACAACGGCTGATTTTCATTGGCACTGAAAGTACCAGAACCATCCTTTGTGTCGTCGTCAGCTGAGTTCATTGTGCTTTAAAAGTTGTAACGAGTATGCTGCTATTCCCTTCGGAGTTACTATTACTTCGGCGGCTAATGATATAGTATATTGAAGCTGGCCGTATGGTAAATTATAAACCTACCAGCGAATTAGGAGGGGACCAGATACTCCGTAAAAAAGTTACAGCACCCGGGAAATGTGTCAAATTTTAAATTTCGTACGTTTTGCAAAATTATTTCTTCCGCGCGGACAATCGATCATTCATTTCTTAGCTGCGCCTAATTCTAATGCTAACTTGGGGAATTTACTAAAATAATCGCCCTTTTCAATGCTATTTATGAACCGTTGTTTGAATTTATCTCCAATTTGTTCATGGTAATCACCAACAATCTGGTAATAGTCGTTCTGGTCTGAGCTGTCTGGGGTTTTGATTGGAGTTCCCCAGGGAACTATCCAGTGTAACGGTGATTTTCCCATAATATCAATCCAATTTTGACAGAAACCTCTGTTCCATATGTGATCTTGTAATGATTTATATCTAAGAATGTATCGTTCATCATTATGTTTGAAATTGATAAAGGCTTGTCTATCTATTGTTTTCTCTCTTCTATGCTGTTTGACCTTGATTTCTTCGATAGATGTAATATTGATCCAGATGTAATACACGTGAGAAGCGAACAGAGCAAATACCATAATAAGCCAAAATCCTAGCAAAACGTACAACACTATCAGATTCGGTTGCAATGAGTTGTTTCGCCTGTGATAAATATCCCTGATGAAAACCGAAGTAGAGACTATCACATAGATGAAATAGAGTTGAAACCAGACTAGAAATTGCATAAAGAGACGGTAGTTCTTCTTCCCAATTACCGTTCCAATCCAATAACAGAAATGATCCATACGACCAATACATTTCCCGAAATCACCAGAGTGATGACTTCTATCAAGCTTGATACTTTGACAAGCGGTACAATATATGGGGTAGCCATCTTCAGTGCATGTGAAATAATCCGGTGGTGGAATGGATTTATAATCTTGCCTGTAATCTTCATAGAATTTGTAAAATGGAACATGCGGTTGAAACCCAGGTCCTACCGTGAACATTTGTATCCATATGAAGTATATGAGCAAAACCAGAAGAATATTACTGACTATCAATCCGATGCCTGTTGCTTTAGAGTGATGATGGTAAACCTCTTGCCAACAGATATAGTAAGAGTAAATGGATGAACCGTAGACGATGAGAAGAAATATAACTATGGGTGTTGCCTTCCTCAATAAACGGTCTATTTTGTGGGTGAGTTGAACTATCATTGGTTGTTTGTTTAAGTATTCATGGATGGATGTTATTGATGGACTTTTTTTAGTTGTAATATGTGCTAGTGCAAATTAAATCTAGATAACCATTGAAAAGTTTATAGAAAGTTGCTTTGTTTACGTTTTTGAAAATTCAGCGCGTGTTGAAGCTGCGCGATCGTTCACTATTCAAGCACGCTTTTTTTAAATCGCTATAGATACGCATTTAATAAATTTAAACATAGCTTCCCAATATCTGTTTACATATAAAAAGATATTCAATATTTCCAAAAATTTCACTCAATCCAAGAATCATACTTAAGGTTGATCCTTTAAATAATCAACAGTTTTTCAGGGATTTTTTTCCTCGTATAATCATATATTGATACTTCAAATATAGCTTTCCTATAAAATTTGCAAATATAAAAGATTCCATAATTCCAGGAAATTCAGTCAATCTAATAATCAGACTTTGAGATGCAGGGACAGATCTTTTAGAAGATTTTTCATCCATAAAATTACCTAATATATTATTCAGTGAGATTTTATAAGATATCAAAAAGCGTAAATGGTTTAGTGGTAAAATTCAAAGTTGCCATCTTTGAGCCCCCGGTTCGATTCCGGGTTTACGCAATTCTTTTTTGTTTCAATCTATAATTCTGGTTTTTTGAAAAATAAAGGAACCTGTTTGGTTGAATATTTATGTGATTATTGATGTTTAAGTAAGATCTTATCCACGGGGAGGGACGAGGTATTTTTTTCTTTCGTTCATGATGGATTGGGCAATGGTTATGAAAGTGCATGTGGCAGTAGAGTTTTAGAGCCCCGCCCCGCCCCCTGACGCGTCCAGCTCGGGATCAACACAACATATGTACGTGCCGTTTCGGATGTAGAAAGACAACCAAAATATCTTGAAAACGACATTTGGTGAACGAAAAAGGGCCATTTCGAAATAAAAAACACCCTTATAACTTTTTAAACCATCATGGCGGACAAATCATTAGTCCACTTCATTGTGGATATGGGCTCTCATATGCTCCATAAATCCACAAAATGCCCAGGCAATCAATTCAAACACGATTTAGAATACGGGTTACAATATCCAATAGCACTCAGTACCAACCGAATTTTGAGAAAGCGTAAGACAGAATATGCCTCTTTGATGACAGTAGATGATATTACCACTGAAGCTAATACTGAATTGGAGGCGGTTGCTCTTCTTTACAGTTTTAAACAGATATTTTATTCGGATCTTAGAGATTTCAAATTGGAGCCTGTATCGCGTGAACAAGATCCCAATGGAGATGGTGTTATCCGAGCTTTATTCTACTCCATAGACATCATGGATAAGTTTGTCTTGAAGAAGAAGATCAAAAGAAACGTTGTCATTGTCACGAATTCCCGAAAGGAACCAGAATTAGATGAAGATTACATTGCTGGTCTTGCGGAGCATATTATGAGGTTTGAAATTGATTTGACTTTAATTGGTGTTGACTTTGACGAACAGGACGCTGATCAGGAACACGTTGCTCTATGGAGGAAGTTATTCCGTTCCTTACCCACCTCTTGTCAAATCCTCACTGGTGAAGAAGCTTTGCATAAGATTGATAATCCACCAGTTAGAGTGGTCAATCCAACACCAGTGTTCAGGGGTCCCTTCCGTATTGGTGCTGATTTAAATAATGAGAGTTTTGACTCTCGCAACGATGTGAGCTGCATCAGTTTTGAAACAGAAGCGTTCAAGGCTGTTATGGCCAGTAAGAATGAATACCCGATGAAGACTTATGGTAAGGCCGGGGAGGATATTTTCCAAGTTGAGCCTTCTATTGATTACACAATTAGACATTACAAGGAGGACCCGCAAAAAGATCCCGAATCAGATGATAATGAAGAAGGAGAAGAAGATGAGGAAAACTTGGATTATGAAACAGAATTGATTGATAAGTCCAAAATAAAGAAATCCTACAAATATGGGCAAAACTCTGTCACGTTACCAGAAGAATTGGAAAGATTAATGCCACTTCCGAAGAAACAACCTCATGGTATTGATCTCCGTGGTGTTGTTTCTTCAAAGCATCTCCCCAAGGCATATCTAACTGGTGAATCGTTGTATCTTGTTCCAGCGAAGAATTCAGAGAGAGATGCATACTCAATGTATGCGCTTGTGGATGCTCTTAGTGATTTAGAGAGCTATGGGATTGCTCGATATATCTCACGAGAGAAATCTGATCCTTTGATGGTGGTGCTGATTCCGTGTTTTGTGGCAAGAGATGGGTCCTTGAAAAGGAAAGACGTTGGTTCATCCAAAGAGAACGTTAGATGTTTGTTGATGTGCCGCTTACCATTCTTTGAGGATTTGAAGATCCCCGTGTTACCATCTTTGTTAAAAATGAGCAATGACTCGTCTGAAACACAAGTGCAAGATCTAATGGATGATCTTGTGCAATCCTGGGATATCACTACACCAGAAGACAAGAAATCGGTACAGGCGGGGAAGTATTATGCTAACGTCAACCATGAGCTACCAAATAGAGGCTCATTACAATCGATACAGAATAGTCGTTATAACCAAGCGATCCGCGGAATCGTCTCCAGATCACTCATTGAAGAAGAAGATGAATCGTTACTAGGTTACTCTTTAAAGGGTCCAATCCCTGAACTTTCCTCCCAAATCAAAGGTCAAATCACTGTCACTGATAACACAGCATTAGAGAAGTTGAACCAATTATCCAGTCTATTGCATGTGAAAAGAGTGGAAAAGGATGAAGAAGCGACTTTCAGAAGAGGTAAAAGACGTAATTTCAACGAGGATGTTGAGATTGAAGAGAAGTTTGACCAGTGGAGTTTGGAAGAATTGTTGGCGAGAGGTGGGTATGACTGAAATATATATATATATATATATATATAATATATATATAAATAATCTAAACAGAGGTCAACAACTGCAGCATCCCCTTGATCTTTTCCGCTTCCTTGGCCTTTTCGATCTCAGCGTTCAGCTTCTTGTAGAAACTTTTCAACAACTCTCTCAAGATTGGCACTTTTTCGAAAACACCGCTGTACAGCTCAAACAACACGGACATGAAGTCCACGACAATGTAAACGCTTCTCACGTCCTCGATCAGCTTCATGAACCAGACCAGCATGTTCTCAATGGCGTTTTCGTCTCTGTTCCAAAGCGAGACACGGACCTTACCACGCTTCTTCAACTCTTCCAGCACGGTCATTGTCAGCTCTCTGGACATCCCAGACTTGAAGGCACAGTCCAAAGCCTCGGCCCATTTGAACGAGTTCAAGTATTTCTCATACGGACGGAGCTTCTTGGTGCTGGAGGCGTTGGTGTTGGCAACGATGCGGTGCTCCTCTTCACCTTTGTATTCGCCACCTCTGAGCATCTTCTTGAACGAGTTTGATTTGACAGCCTTGACACCTTGCTTGATCTTAGGCTCGGACTTCTTGGTCTTGATGGATAACAACCCGGAAGCCAACCCTGCAACGAAGTGCTTGGAGTCTGGAGAAACACCACAGGACAAAACAGCCCCGCCAAACTTCCAGCCAAACTTCACCTGCCAGTCAAATTCGTCAAAGACTTTGACGTGGCCATCGAGCGAACCGGCAAGAATACCGTGCTCGTTCTTGTTCAAGCACGTGACTGTCTTCTGGAAGTTGTGCATCTCATGGCGGACCTTGCCCGCAGTGATATCCCACACTTTCACAGAGGGACCACCAGAAGAAAGTAGCGTTGTTGGGTTGATCGAGAGGACGTCTTCGACAGGCGCAGCGTGGTTGAACTTCATCACTGGGTCAGCACCGCCGGTTCTCTGGTCGAATATTCTGACGTAGCCGTCATAACAACCGGTCGTGATCAGGTTGGAGCCCTCGATAAACCCCCCTGCTCTGATGTAATCATCGTGGTCGTCGAAGGATATTATTGGTTTGGCAGCCTGTGAGATGTCGTACAGTCTCGCAACTCTGTCATCGGAGCAAGTCAAGAGGTTCGTGGATAGAGTTGGATGGAACTTGGTGACGTGTGTAGGATGTGAGGATGGTTTTATAGTGACGAGCAACGTTCTAGGCTGCACAGCATCGAAGATTTGCACTAGCCCAGACGCATCACCGGCAACCAACAGCTTCCCGTCAAACCTGTATTCACCGGAGTAGACGGTGTCTTTGAACCGGGAGAAGGTCTTGACGACTTCACGGGTCTTGGAGGAGAAGACCTGGATTCTGGTGCTGCTCGTTATGGCAAAGTCGTGAGGGGAAACGGGGTTGAAACAGATATGCGATACAGCGTTGTGCTCTTTGACTAATTGGGTCGATGTGTAGGCTCTCCAGTAACGCTGTTCTGGTGTTGTTTGCGCTGGGAGAACAGGGGTCTTGGAAACTACGACTCTGTTTCTATTGGACGACATTCTAAGTGATGAAAATGCAAATGTGGATAAGTGAAAATGAAAATGGAAATTAAAATGAAAATGACAAGTATGTGGGAGTGGTGATAGTTGGGGTTGTTACTACAAAGAATTCAAATCCTCAAAGTGCTTGCTTCCTTTGTGATGTGATGTTTGTTGCCTATATATGCTCTTATTTTTTTTCCAATCTTAAATTTTTTTTTGTTGTTTTGTAGGCGCATCGCGCGCTGACCGCCCGCCCATACAGTTAGTTGAAAAGAAGGCATCTCATCTCATCTCATCAGATCTTGTTTCCAATCGCTGACGTCGTTTGGCAGACTGACCTTTGTGTCCATTACCAGATGGAAGAAGCACTGATAAACCGAAAAGTTTAAGCTTCAAAGCGAGATTGCAACCTTCAATGATGGTACGTACTTGATGATATTCAGTAACTCCGGGGCTACAGTCGTCATCTCAAAGTCTCGTGACCAATCCTCGGAATTCATCTAATAGATCTTATTTTAAATATCTGTTGACGCTGGCTTCCTTTTATGAATACTAGTCAATGTTGTTATCTATTATTACTTGGTTTTAGGAAAAAAAATTTTATGTTTGTATCTTTTACTAGGAATACCTTACGTACAGCTAAAAGCTTACACACTCTCCTCGATTTTACACATCAGTAGATCGTGGTCACGTGCTAACGATTGGCAGAAGCAGACTGCCTAGAAACTGATAGTAAACGTGCCATCACATAAATGTATATTGAAAGAATCCTTGCCTTGTTTACGACATTTATACACACACACACACACACACACACCCAGAAATGGACATGAATTCAGAGATAGCCACGTTGCAACACATCTACGAACTCCGATTTGACGAAAACTTATACGTTGCATTGACACTTTCGCTTGTTGCCTCACGTCATTTGGTCATTTCTTCTTCTACACACGACCTTCCTTCAACACTCGATGAATCGATCCAAATCATCGATGTCATCTGGGGGATTCCTGCTACTGTCATATCCTTTGACCCAGATCATACTTACACTGCTGCCGAGATACGAATACTGTTTATCAATCAAGAGAGCCAACCGTTGAGTCCAATATATCTTCTCATTGGATTGGAGAGATTACATTTGGATCTTCAAAGAGTCGTATTAAAGATTATCAAAGACCGTTCTATTGTCACAGACACTGGTGTCCAATACAAATCACAGAAGTTGTTCAGTGTTATCAGTCTATGCAGTGATCCCAAGTTGCTCTATGGGTTCTTAAAAAACGAATTCTGGTTTGAACAACCACACAATCTTCCTCCAAACTCATATAAAGTCTCTCTTCCCTTGCAACCCACAGAACCAATCCTTCCTGACAAGCTTTCCCAACTACATGAACTCAACACACAAATCTGTAAAATCACAATCCTCCCAGACTTGAAGAGATACATCTATGACCTCATAATACATTTCCGCAATCATAGAGTCACGCAGAACGGTTTACCAACCCGTTGCATCAATGATTTGACACATTTGACACAGACGTTATGTGTAGTATTCGACAAGAAATTCGTTGTTCCAACGATGGTCAAGCTGGCTACGAGAAAATACATCCCTTTGCATTTAAAACTCATAGAAAAGCCAGAGCTGGAACCTAGTCAAAGATGGGGTGGTGAGATCAATGCTGCTGAGGAGTTGATCAAAAGAATTACACCGGAGATTGTGGTTGAACATGTTCTGAAGAAAGTGTCTCCTCCTATTTAGTTGAACGACTTTCACAATTTGTTTGTTTGTTTGTTTGTTTATTTATTATAAAACTTTTATCACTTAAAAAAACCTTTCCAATATATCGTTCCTTCGATATCTCTATATATAATCTTACCCAACATAAAAAAAGCTGTATCCATTCAAAACCTCAACCCTTCAAGTTTCTTATTGACCTGATTAAAATGACCTTCGACTTCTTTCTTCCCACTATTCAAATCCTCAAAATAATAAACCAAAACCTCATAAATGAACAAATACTGTCTTACATTCTGAACCATTGACATTCTCTGAGCCCTAAAGTTTTCCACAAGTCTGAAAACTAAATCATTCTTTGCTGGAATCTCAGATAACATATCAACGTTGGAAACAATCGTGTCAATGGTACAGTAAGTACCTGTACGTCCACAACCTGCCGAACAATGAACCAATGTCAATGGGTTGATTTTGCCATTGCTGATTAACTCTGACTTGATTCTTATCAAAGTCAACAAATCCATAAGATGTTTGTGATTATTGATAACATCGAAATCAAACCAGTTGAGGACATGGAACTGCCAAACAATCCAGCCAGTTGAAATAACTTGCAGCTTCCTCAGAATCAAATTATCTGATAATCTTGTAGTAGACAAGCAATGGAAATATTGGATATCATCCCAATAAGCATGACATTTCTCCATTCCGTATTCAAACTGGTCTGTTAAAGTAACAATCATCCCGATTTGGCTTTCAGTGATAACTTTCACGAAATCATCCATAGTAGATGTCAATGGAGCTTGTGTCGTGATGTATTTAGAACCAGCGTCTTCAAATCCAAGCCTACTGGAATCAATCGTGCTACCATTGAGATAGAAGTTGGTGTCACTTGAAAGTTTAACACGGGTGCATTCATAGGGGAAAATATCTTTGTATCTGTTTTTGTAACCTAATTCAATACCAAAAGAAAGCGAATTGGTGCACATCAAAGAATTGATGTGATTTTTCTCTTGAATTTCCAGAGTTCTGAAATCAGAAAATAACCCTGATTCAGTTTTGATTGATTTTTGTAGCCAATCAGGAATCTTGCTTTCGTGTTCTTCCTTTTCTTCTTCTTCTTCTTTGCTCAAGTTTTTCAATACTCTGGAAAAATCCTTTAAGATTAAACGGTCATTGGAGTCACTGTGATGTAGCACTTCTTCATTGTGTCTAATTTTAAAAATGGTTGAAACTGGTAAAGAAAATTCGGTGACTTTGCTTGATGTCGGTAGTTTCAATTTGGAAAGGCCTGGGGGCGAACCAAACTCAGTCGTTGTAGCAGATGGAAGGTTGGCCAAAGATAAAGAGCGACTACTTAGTGTTGGCATCGGCATACATTCAACATGCTTGGAATGCAAACTGGTATCTCCCTTACTCAAGGTGGAAGTCGCTACAGTGATCAGCTGACAATAGTCTTCCCTGAATGAATGGAAACCGTCTCTCAATAGAAGAACCTCGCCATCATATTCTTCAAACTCCAGAAACTTATTGATAACACCATGGACAGTTAAAGGAATTTCGTCATTAGTGATTTTGAAATCGTCATAAACCAGGACTCTTGACTTCGCATTAGTCCTGATTTCATCTTGTGCCTTCGTATGATCCAAAAACTCCGTTAACTTTGTCTTCTCTTCACTCGTGATGTTGTTCAAGCAACGCTTCAAGGTATAGTTTGGTCTCTTTAGTAGTGTTGATGGCAGGTTGAAGTTTATGGAGTTTTTGATATGTGCTCTGTTGAATTCTAAATAGGATCTGACATCGATAATTAATAATTTGTCATCGCTGCCTTCTTCGGAAATCAAAGCTTCCAACTGGGAGTTAGTGATCGGTTGGACTCCTTGAGGTATTGGATACTTGGTGAATTTCTTATTGAGCTGTGGAGATGTTGACCCAGTAGAACCTAGATTTATGGAAGAGCTGGATAATGTATTATTGAGAGAGAAGTTCAAAGACGAAATAGATGTGGGGCTATGATGAAAAGATAGCCTTGGTCTGGGATATGTATGTTGCTGATGGCTGTTACTCTTCACTTGCGGAGACGGAGAAACAGCAGCGTGCATACCCTTATCAAACGAACTGGAGATGGGAGATATCATCTGTGAATCAAAATTGGCAAACGGATTAGGCGGTGGTTGAACACATAATGGCTGTGAAGAAGAGGGACCAGGAGAAGAATGGATTGAACTCTGAGATCCCAGTCTTTTCATCTTCGTAGAGAACACCGAAGATGAGCTTACGATCGAGTCGGTATCGATGGAGTTGATGGAGTTGTATGAATCGTTATTTGCATTGAAATGTGACATCGTTGGCTTTGTAAATCCCGTGCGACCTGGACCGTAGAGGTGTTGTTGATGGTGGTCCATGACCAACGGAGACTTCATAAAATCACAATGGTTGTAATCTTCTAGCGTCTCCTCGCTTATGGATGTGTTTATGAGATGTGTTGAATGTGAGTTATATTGTGATGGCAATCTAGTTTTGTTGTTGTTGAGAGGACTGACGTTTGTCGCTGTCGGGTAGTGAAGATGATGGTTCTGGCCTGATGAGATTGTGTTGCCACTATGAGTAGTCGCTGTTTCTTCAGGAGGGAACAGAAAACTATTCTTGAGCATTTTTCCTCAGATCCTTCTTACGGTTGGATTTTGATTATCTGGTTTGTTTTGAAGCTCAAAAGTAGCTTGATGGACCCTGTATTTCTGCTGTTGCTTGTGATGTAATCAGGATCGAGTGATGGGATGGTGTGCAGATGATGTCCTTCAAGTTTGGTTGTGCTTGTATTGTAAGTGCCTTATGTGTGAGTTTTGCGGTGCCTTTTGTGCTTTGAATCTTTCGGTCCAGGGTCTGAATGTTTGATTCCATTCTCCATTTCAAATTTTGTTTGATCAAAATCAAGTAAAAGAACTGTTTCTTTGGCTAGTTCTGTTTCTATTCACACAGATCGTTATAAATCCGGATTACGTAAATATTCATCCGATGAACCAAATCGATGGCGCAAAAAGACGTCATAAGACATCAAGACGTCATTTTGCACATCCGAATCGGGAAGTTAAACTTTGTAGATTTCTGCACATTGACGTGACAAGATGCGAGAGTGGGCTTAACCTGGTTCTAGACAAGAGAAGACGTCCCAAAATAGAGCCAAATGCTCCATGTATCGTTTTAAATAGCACAAACTCGCATTAGATAGATTTAAAACTTCGATCTAGAACTTAGTTTCCAACGGCTTTGAAGGCGTCATCTTCTAGATATGGGCAAAGTTAAACGAGATTTTAACGCTTTTCCGGCTAAATTCAGGGAAATCGTACTTTCTGAAACAGAAAGGTACGTTAGGATACCGATGACTGTGATCTAGGCTCGAGAATACTCCTGGCAAATGCTTTTTACAGTCTATGGCTGCACAGGCCGACTCTAACTGATCTACAATAATAATGGCCCTACATGTATATCACGTGAATGGAGGCCCTTCTCCTCGCGAATATCTTCACCAAACTCATCACAGTTGAAAAATTTATGTGGCAGAACTAACAGGTTCAACATCATTAGAGCTGATAGGGTTTAAGAGCAGTTTTTAACCCAATTTGGTCTGAATTTCAATATGTTATACTTAATTGGTCTTGGTCTGTCATATGCTGATGACATCACTGTTCGTGGTTTAAACGCTGTCAAGAAGTGTAAGCGTGTTTATTTAGAAGCTTATACCTCCATCTTGATGGCTGCCGATAAGGAAGCTCTTGAAGAATTCTATGGTCGTGAAGTTATCTTAGCTGACAGAGAATTAGTCGAATCTGGGAGTGATATTATTTTAGAAAATGCTCAAGAAGATGATGTTGCATTCTTAGTTGTTGGTGATCCATTCGGTGCCACTACCCATACTGATTTAATAATCAGAGCCAGAGAATTAAACATCCCAATCGAAACTATCCATAATGCCTCTGTCATGAACGCTGTTGGTGCTTGTGGTTTGCAATTATACAACTTTGGTCAAACCGTCTCCTTAGTTTTCTTCACTGATAACTGGAGACCAGACTCCTTTTACGATAAGATCATGGAAAACCGTAAGATCGGTTTGCACACTTTAGTCTTATTAGATATTAAGGTCAAGGAGCAAAGTATTGAAAATATGGCCAGAGGTAGATTAATCTATGAGCCACCAAGATATATGTCTATTGAAACGGCTGCTGAACAGTTATTAGAGATTGAAGAAAAGAGAAAGGAACAATGTTACACTGAAAACACCCCAGCTGTTGCCATTTCTAGATTAGGTTCCCCTGCCCAAACCATCAAGGCTGCCACGTTAAAGGAATTAACGGAATATGAGTCCGGTGAACCATTACACTCTTTGATTATTCTTGGTAGACAAGTTCACGATTTGGAATTGGATTACTTACAAGCTTTCTGTGAAAACATTGACCAATATAAACAATTCGTTAGAGAAGATCAAGAATTCTTCAAGCCACCTCCATATGTCCCACCTGAAGAAGATGAATTCAGTGATTAATTACTTAGCAGTGCACTCGAAGCTTGAATACATGATGTAAATTATTATACGTAAGAATAATGTTTTTTCTCTTCATCATTCCATACAACAAAATGTGATCTAGGTTCCTTTCATTTGTTCTTTAACTCTGTATCAAACGCCTATTCGTCAAACTTCTCAATATTAAATCCCATTTAATTATCCAAAATAGCTTCAATCGATTATACTATATAGTAAACCAAAGTAAAGTTAGAGAGGCAATGTAGGACCATTACTTGTCGGGTCTTGTATTAGGTCACGTGTGCGGTACCTGCCGTTCAATGGAACCAGAGGATTTAACTCTGATCCATGACCGCATGATTGTATGTTGGATTGTACCGCAATTTGAAAATAAAAATACTTTTCAAAACTTCTAAAGAAATATGTGGTAGATTTGATTGACATCTAAGAAGAACATACTGCTACAAACAAATGGTTAGTAAGACATGTTTTGTAATACGATAATATTATTGAAAAGAGGATACTAGTCCTGTACGTGATTGATGAATTACAAAGGAGAGTATCACGTGAGAGGAAAGAAGTGCAAGGCTTTTCCCTAACTCCGGAACTCAAGACTTACCTTCCACAAATATAGATCGCGGACTGACCGCGAATACGAGTTTGAAAGCTATCATCCGAAATACAGTTTTACGAACCGCCTTTGGAAATTATTAACAATCATCCACATATAATAATGTTTTTAAACGTTCAGAAAGAAGCAATGGACAAGTTTGAATATGCTTGAAGGTGAAACGATCTATTCGAATCTTTGTCCTCAGTGATTTAGATGCATAGCACCTTTGTTGAATGAAGACTTTCTAAAAGTATACTTTGATATAATTTTCTTCACATGGTGTTTTGACCTCTTAGTTAGAGTTCTATGAAGCGATGCTGCCAAAATGGCTGAAGAGCGAACAGTAATCAGCGGTTGAGAATTTCCAATTGTTCTCATTATTACTGTATTGGGCTTTTTGGGATGTCTTGCTAGCCCCGCAGTCGGAAATTTGACTGGGGGGTTGTCAGCCGTGATAATGATCTCATTGAAGCTGCGATGAATTATAACGTCTGTGAACACCCTAGTATGAGTTCAAAAGCTGTCTGAAAATATTTGTCATCGATTCGATTGGAAATATCACTAGTATTAGATTCAACATAATTTTTAGGCCAGATTATGGAAAAATTGGGGTTTCCTTTTTGAGCGATATTGTTTCTAATCTTGAACATAGTGTTTAAATCGGAGCATTGGGTTTATACTTTTGCTGGTTTCAAAGTGGACCCCTTACCTTTAATAATCCGCTCGGGCATAGAAGCCAAGAGGGTTGGATCGTTTCGGTCTCGGTGTAACATACTCAAAAAAAGGTTGTATGCAGCCGATGTTGTATAATTTTGTTTGTTGAAGTGGGGTAATCAATTCTTATGTAAGCGAGTGCCACTCGAATTTCTCTGACCCCTCTTTGCCAAACTGTTGGGCTTGCACTTAGGCTGGTTTTCAAGGCTTGGTGCTCAGAAGTTCTCGCATTTAAGAACATCTTGAACGGATTTAAGAATATCTTGAAGGGATTTAAGAACATAAACTAGTAAACGTGGAAGTTCTTAAGGTATTAAAATTTAACACTCTAAGTAAAAGACAAGTTGGTATATTCTAGAAACAATAGTGGTAAAAGATATCATCCAGATCAGTTTCTGCCCCACCAAACAACAACGTTTAGAATTGACCCGGCTATCTCTGATATCTGCTCTGCTACCAGATCATCGGACAAGGCTGATCCTAACTCCTTTGGAACTTTTTAGCGGATTCCTAGCAATGGACGGAAAAATATGGAAGTGCCCGCGAAGTTCGCTGTTAAGCGCTAAAACCAAACGGGGGTTTAATCGTCGTGCCGCTAGTGCTGTGGAATTAAGGGTAAATAGATATCTAACTACCCCTCTTTTGTGTTTTTTCATCTGTGATGCTAGAGGTTAGATTTTCTATCTAGGTACCTAAGCGATTTGTATAAATAAAAGCTTTGCCGCAATGTTTCTTTCATTCTCAGATCTTAATAGAAAATTTATTCGTCATCATTATCAGTTATAACTATAAACCTTTGAAAATGCTTAGATCATCCATCAGAACCTCTTTGTTCCAAAAGAGAGTCTTAAACTTAAACTTAAGAGCCTACTCTTCCATCCCACTATCTAAGAAAATCACCTTACCAAACGGTATTGAATACGAACAACCAACTGGTTTGTTCATCAATGGTGAATTCGTCGCCTCCAGACAACACAAGACCTTCGAAGTCATCAACCCAGCCACTGAAGAAGAAATCACACACGTTTACGAAGCCAGAGAAGACGATGTCGATTTAGCTGTTGAAGCTGCCGACGCCGCCTTCAACTCGTCCTGGTCCACTGGCGATCCAGAACAAAGAAGTAGAGTCTTGAACAAGTTAGCTGACTTGATTGAAAGAGATGCTGAAATTTTAGCTGGTATTGAATCCTTGGATAACGGTAAGTCTTTATTCTGTGCTCGTTATGATGTTCAATTGGTTTCCAAGTATATCAGATCTTGCGCTGGTTGGGCTGACAAGGTTTACGGTCAAGTCATTGAGTCCGGTAACACCCACTTCAACTACACCAAGAGAGAACCAATTGGTGTCTGTGGTCAAATTATCCCTTGGAACTTCCCATTGTTAATGTGGTCCTGGAAGATTGGTCCAGCTTTAGCCACTGGTAACACCGTTGTCATGAAGCAAGCTGAATCCACCCCATTGTCTGCCTTATACGCCTCCAAGTTATTAAACGAAGCCGGTGTTCCAAAGGGTGTTGTTAACATTGTTTCCGGTTTCGGTAAGATTGTCGGTGAAAAGATCTCCAGACATCCAAAGATTAAGAAAATTGCTTTCACTGGTTCTACCGCCACTGGTCGTCATATCATGAAGGCTGCTGCCGATTCCAACTTAAAGAAGGTCACCTTAGAGTTAGGTGGTAAATCTCCAAATATTGTCTTCAACGACGCTGATGTCGCTAAGACTGTTCAAAACTTAATTGTTGGTATCTACTTCAACTCCGGTGAAGTCTGCTGTGCTGGTTCCAGAGTTTACATTCAAGACGGTATCTATGACGAAGTCTTAGCTGAATTCAAGAAACAAGTCGAAGCCCTAAAGATCGGTGACCCATTCGAAAAGGACATCTTCCAAGGTCCACAAACCTCTCAAATGCAATTAGACAAGATCTTAGCTTACGTCAAGGTCGGTTTAGAAGAAGGTGCTGAATTAGTCACCGGTGGTGAAAGATTAGGTGACAAGGGTTACTTCGTCAAGCCAACCATTTTCGCCAACGTCAAGGAAGACTCAAGAATTGTCAAGGAAGAAATCTTCGGTCCTGTCGTCACTGTTTCCAAGTTCTCCACTGTTGATGAAGTTGTCAAGAAGGCCAACGACTCCAACTTCGGTTTAGCCGCCGGTATCCACACCACTGACATCAACAAGGCCATTGACGTTTCTAACAGAATCAAGGCTGGTACCATCTGGGTTAACACTTATAACGATTTCCATCAACAAGTTCCATTCGGTGGTTACGGTGAATCCGGTATCGGTAGAGAAATGGGTGCTGACGCTTTAGACAACTACACTCAAATCAAGGCAGTCAGAATTGCCATTGATCAAAAGAAATACTAAGTTTCTGATATCTTTGAAGCTTCATGTTTTTGTTATTTGTGCTTTTGGTTTTTATTATTTTGCTCACCTTGATTATTTTTATCGCTATTGAAAAGCGCGTCATATTGCAGCATTTCATTATCATAGAGTTGGAAAAATTATGCATTTTTGGGTTGCACACAGGGGATTGTGTTTAGGTTTAGTTTTGTTTTTAGTTTTCAATATTCATACGTTATTTATATTTTGCTCTTATTTCTTTTTAATAGTAGGTCTGCAAGTGGTTTGGGAAAGGCAAGACATGTCGTTCAGGTGAAAACCAAAGAAACTGAAGGTTTGTCATACATTGTTAAGGCCTTTAATACAACAATTTCGTAGATCAATATATATATATATATATATATACTATGGATTATTTTAACTTGAAATAGGGCTTAATTGTAGTGATTTATTGGCCTTGATTATTCTTTTTATAATGGGTAGTATTAGTTGATCTATGATTATGATCCTCGGTTCGATGAATCAAGTCAGATCTTTAATTTGTGCTTCACGCTACCTGTGGAAGAGGCATCAATAGATATGTGTCAAATCACACTTGATATGCAGCCCTAGTCACGTTTTCTATAGCATGCCCTCCAAGCCCTAAGACATCCGAACATTTTTTCAACATTTCCAAGAAAACTGAAAACAAACAATTGCGCGCATTCGCGGAAATCCTAGAAAGGGACGCACCACGCATTTGCAATTTTCCAAAGGCTTACATAAGCAACAGTAGTGAGAGCTGAAATCGGCAAAGCTCATAATGATGGAGCGCTAGTTTGTTAGGCGGTATGGGACTGTCGCGGGAAGCACACACTCTGACAAAAAAAAAGTTCAAAAGTTTAACAACCACCATACACACATAGTGAGCGTACTGTTAATAGAAACTGTCTTGTCAATAGGTACCTGAAATCAAAATGGTATGTCATACACCTAGAGGATATATCATCGCCACAAGAGAGCATACATACGTCAAATCATCAATGTCACCATACCATAACAACCATTTATCACTTTCACAATAGCTTTGGTTTTCTTTCAAAATTTCCAGAAGATTTTTCAGTGGCATATATCATTTAATCACTCATCATAAACGAAGATTTTATTGGACAAGAGATTATCGAGGAAGAAGAAGCTAGTTTTCACTGGAGCATCATACTATATTTCGTTCATATGTGACAGCTATATTCAAAGTAAAAAAGCTTGTCAAGACCGAACCAAGACCCAACTATCAAGTGGATAGAAATTATGAAGCAAAGGGTGATTATGAATCTATGTTATATTGGTAGTTCCGTCTAGTAGATGTTCATGATCTCTTGTGGTCCGTTTTGATTATTAATTTGTTACTGGATTTCAAATACTAACATTTTTTGAACAGTCTGACGCTATCACTATCAGAACTAGAAAAGTTATCAACAACCCATTATTAGCCAGATTACAATTCGTCATTGACGTCATCCACCCAAACAGAGCCAACGTCTCCAAGGATGAATTACGTGAAAAGTTAGCTGCCACCTACAAGGCTGAAAAGGATGCTGTCTCCGTTTTTGGTTTCAAGACCCAATACGGTGGTGGTAAGTCTACTGGTTTCGGTTTAGTCTACAACTCTGCTGCTGACGCCAAGAAGTTCGAACCAGCTTACAGATTAGTCAGATACGGTTTAGCTGAAAAGGTTGAAAAGGCTTCTAGACAACAAAGAAAGCAAAAGAAGAACAGAGACAAGAAGATCTTTGGTACCGGTAAGAGAATTGCCAAGAAGGTTGCTAGACGTAACGCTGATTAAACAATTAACTAAGTTACTGTTATTTGTTTAAAACCGTCACCCAATTTTCTTTGTAATTTATAAAAAAATAAAATCATCATATTTTTACGTTAATATAATATAAGGTTTTACGTTTGAATTTGTTATAATATTTGAATGGAACCCTATTGTTCATCTGTAGCACCATGGTGTCAGAGCATCTTCTACTCCCCCAATAAGATAACATTTAGCTGTGAGTGTGAATGATCGACCGCTTGTATATTGATTGTGATAGTTGATTCAAGACGGGAGATTCTACAATAGTTTGACAAAGTAATGTTCTTCTGTAGACGTCATATTATACACAATACTAAATTATAACCAAAAATAGAACATATGAATGCTATTACCACCAGTCGTATATATTCTTTTTACTTCGAGACCTTCTTCAACCCAAGATCAATTCGTAAATAACAACAAGAACATTAACCACAATCAAAGGGATCCTCAACACGGTTTGAATAGCTCGAATCAATTGGATCAATCTTGCGAAAGCTGAGCCATTATCACTGACTTGTTGACCACCATATGTGTTTGTATCTCCAAGTCCTAGTCTTTTGAGAAAACGGTCCTCGTTGAGGATTGCAATACTGTTGATCAATAAAAGTATCACTGTAGGGAGGCAGGGGCGTTAGTTTCTGTTTTTATTTCAGTTTTGGCGTATCGAACGGAGAAACAAATGGAGACACTTACCATAGAAAAGTTGACCTAAACCGAACATTATCTAAAATATGTGTATATAGGTTAACGAAAAGGAGGGATAAGTGTTATTATTGGATGGTATAATGAATAGGAATCAGCCCCGGCTAGCACATAGACGTCTGAAGTTGGTTGGCTGTTGGTTTTTCGATTGCAGGCGCGAAAGAACACTTTTTTCACAATTTCAGAAATCATTACAGTTTTAAAACTCAATTGTATACATATATATTTTTATACCTTAAAATTAGTCAATGTATTTCGATACATAAGATATTAAATTAAACCAGAAAAACTTGCAAATATATGTTTTTGGTACTTTCCAGAAAGTTATTATTCCTAACCAGCAAAAATCCAGTAAACAAATAATACGCCGAGCAAAACGAAAACAATGACATTTTTGTTTGTTCCTGATTGATCACCTTTGGTGGCGTTTTCTTCCTTATCATTGGGGTATTTAGGATTAGCAACACCGCTGCCTGACTTTGGTGGATATTTTCTAACTTCTCCATCAGGATGAAGACATCTACACCAGTCTTTTTCCTCGATATTTTCCATCACTGATGGTATATGTTGACCACAACCATACCAAGATTGTTTGTCTTTATCATAACGGGTCGGTGGTTAGCTTTTGTCCGAATATAATTGTTGTTCAAATGGGTGAATTGACTTACGACAAGTTGGACATGCAGATTTGTAGCACATTTTCAGTTGAATTAAAGTATTCGATCTTCTGAGTTTAGTTCAAAATACTAATAGTATGAGTCCCAATCGGTTTTAGAAAGGATGGGAAGCAATTATGCAAACTGACTCTTTCTGTAGACTATATATATATATGTACCGATTTTGGGATTTGTCAGAAGCTCTCGCCATTCTGCCATTTGCAACGTGTCGGGGCGAGGTCATTCCTGAAGCATTAGTAATACTATGACGTCTTTAGTCTTCCGAGCTTAAATAACTTGAGCTCTTAACCTTCACGTGTTTACTAATGAGCTTTCCTTTAACGTGTATTAAGTTCTAGGTCATAGAAAGGTTGGAGGGGTTTGTTTCTGTCAACCGCGTGCTCATTACGAATGAGCCGCATCCATTCGAGTGCTAATAGTTACGGGCAACTCTGAACCTTCGACTGAATGTTGTTCTAAATGGCTTTCACCAAAGCAGGGTACAATGGCCAGATGCTGAATAATTCAACAAAACTTGAGTAACATACGCTTAATTCCTGGCTCTATTATATATAACATTGCAGGGAAACCGAACAAATCGTTTTGCTTGATGGATCCTGCTTTGTCAGCAGGGCCGATTTGGAATTCGCGGCAACCCTCTGTCAAATCTTTAGCTCGAAAAATTTATATTATCAAAAGAAAGACAGCTGAGATAGATAAAGAGATGATCTCACCTTTAAGTCCATTTTGAAGATCTTTCAACATATCACCAAACTTCTTCAACACACATCACCCATCCACATCAAAACACACACGCACACGCACATAAAATATGGCTAAGCTAGTACACAACGTCCAGAAGAAGCAACACAGAGAACGTTCGCAACCAGGCGATCGTGCCAAGTATGGTCTTTTGGAAAAGAAGAAGGATTACAGACTTCGTGCTGATGATTTCCATAAGAAACAGGCTACTTTGAAGGCCATGAAGGCGAAGATCGCCACCCATAACCCGGACGAATATTACCATGCGATGGTTAACAAGAAGACCGACAACAGGGGTATTTTGATCTCTGAAAGAGATGCCGAAGTGCTTTCTACTGCTCAAGTGAAATTGTTAAAGACCCAAGATTTGACGTATATCAAGAACATTAAGAACGAAGTGGACGCCAAGATCAAGAAGGCCCAAAAGGGTATGCTTTTTGAAGCCAAGGGGAACCATACTTTATTTGTTGATACTGTGGAACAAAAAAAGAACTTTGATGCTGCCAAACATTTCCAAACAGATAAGAGACTGATGTCTAATAAAGCCAACAGATTGAGAACAACTCAATTGTTGGAGAAACCAAGTACGCCTGAAATAGACCAAGCCAAGTTGGACTCTATGGAACGAAAGAAGGCTAAGAAGTATGCTAACTTGAAGGCCAACTTGGAGAAATTAGAGAAATTGAAAGAGGTTGAATTAAGAATGAACTACGCCAAGGACGGTATGTCCAATGGCAATAAGGTCAAGATTGTAGATTCTGAAGGGAGAACAGCTTTCAAGTTCAAGAAGCAAAGAAAGCGTTAAATCCTCGTAAGAATACTTCCTACTTTTTAGCTGCATTTTAATTACAACTCCTACATTTGCATTATCACGAATCTTATTTATATACAATATTACATTAATGTACCTTCCCGTTTTTGAGCAGCTCTATTGTAATCTAAAAATTGTACAAATCTAAACATCATGGGAAAGTGACCTTGTAAATCTTGACGGCGGAATCAGAACCACCAGAAACAATCTTATCTTCGCCAATCCAGCCAACAAAATTGACACCATCCTTATGAGCTCCAAAGAACTTCAAGTTTTTCAAAGGTCTCTTTAAAGAGTACACAATAACGTTGGTATCCAAAGAACCAGAAACTATGTATGTTGATTGTTCGTTCCAAGAAATAGAATTGATCTTCCCTGTATGGAACCCCCATTTCGAATGAACAAGAGTGAAATCAGATAATTCGTATAATGGGATTTTACCAGTGTTATCTCCAATAGCCAAGTGTATTTCATCTGGAGAGATAGATAAAGTGGATGGCGGAGATCTCAATGAAAGTGTTTGTAATTCGGAAATATCATTACTATCTTGATCTTGTGAATAAATGACGACTTTATTGGTTTGGAAACCAATGGCAATGTATTTGGAAGAAGCGTGTAAAGAAATAGCTTGTTCTTTGAATTGGATCGTCTGCTTTAAGGAGCCACCGTTGGATTCATAAATTTGTAATTCAGATTCGAATAGAATATAAATGGTAGAACCCTTCGAGGAAACAGATTTAGGTTGTTTTTCGAATGATAGTTGTAAATCACCTCTAAGAGATTGTAACTTATCATCCCAACCCGTGGAAATGACTTCGTCGTCGTTCTCTAATTTGTTCAATCCGACGATTAGGTTCGAATGAGATTTCACGGGGGTGGAGTTTCCTGTCTTTAAGTCCCATTGGAAGACTTTACCATCATAAGAACCCGTGTATAATAAGGTGTCCTTAACGAGAAGACCACAGATAATAGATTTTTGATGGCTTTGTAGAACCTTGACTGCTGATTCAGATTCCTTTGTGAAAAAATTCAAGTCGCCATTTAAGGAAAGAGAGACAATGTACTCTTTGGTGGAGATGACGGAGACTTGTTGGAAGTCGACTAATTTTGGAGTACCTGAAGGTAAAGCAGACCAAGTTTTCAGTAATTCACCAGATGCCGCATTCCATAACTTGATGGTGGCATCGGTTGAAGAGGTTACGAATTCGTCGTTACTAACAAACCCAACACTTAAAATACCACCTTCATGGGCAGCTTCAATCTTCTTGACAAATGCACCTGTCTTACCTTCGTACAAAACGATCAACTTGTCCATACCAACACTGACTAGATGTTCACCATTAGGGGAAAACTTAACATCCTTAACAAAGTTAGAGTGAGATCTAGCACTGGCTTCAAATCTGAAAGGAGGACCGTTGAAAAAGCAAAGAGCAGAATCATCACCAACGGTGGCGGCACGGAATGGTCGAACACTTCTAATAGCAACTGCGTTTATTTGAGAAGAATGTCCAGAGATTTCACCAATGGAATTACCAGAATCCCAGGTGAAGGCATGGCCATATCTTTCTTTACCATTCCCCACAGCAATGATTCTCTTGGAGTCTGAATCCCAGGTAATGTCATTGATAGGACCGTTCAAAATTTGGTATTCACCTTTTAAGATTAAATCTTCACCAATAGCATCCCAAATCTTCACTAGCCCGGATTCATCACCACTGGCAATATAATTACCTGTAGGAGCAAACTTCGCCACTGTGGTGCTGTAATTATGCTGAACAAATTGAATTGATTCAGTTGGGTTATCAAGTTGACGGATAAAGATGGACTTACCTGAAGGATAAGCCAATCTATTAGATTTGATGTCATAGGAAAGGTGTGTTGTTCGAGAGCGAGCGGTTGACGGGGCTGGTGCCCAAATTTGTTCACGAGAGATTGACATTTGTTTTTGGAAGCAGATGCTAATTGGGAGTATTTGTGATGGTTTAAAGATTGTCTTTTAACTCACGTTGTTGTTTGGTGGCGTTGCACTTGTTTAGTTGCAAAGCTGTCAGCATCTACGTCGTCGTTCATTTCTGTCAAAATCAATCGGCCAAATTTGAAACACACCAAAAATCAACAAACGCCAAAAACAGCATATCCGACTCAATCCTTTAAGAAGATGTTTTTTTATTACTTCCTAGCATCCCAGATCCACTGACATACAATGGATAAAGTTCATTACCAAGTACTAGAAGTCTTACGAGGCCAATCGATTCTTATCGAAGGACTCACACCGGAACAAAAGACTCAGATCAAAACCCTATCGGAACCTTTAACCCTTGATGAGCTAATCGGTTCTATTCCCCAAAGAAGTTCCACAGTGATTTTAACAAGCCGAATTGAAGATTTGAGTCCGTTGGAAAATGAACGACTGTTTGACAGAATAAGGAATGGTCTCAAAATCGAGAAAGGTATCAAATGGTTTCAAGACTCACAAGAGGCTGGCCGTGTCAATTTCCAAACAGACGCCGAACATTACCTGTTTCTTTTGAAAAATCTGTTGAATTGCCCGGCTTTCCCTACTTCTGAACATTCAATGGCTCTGGTAGTGCAGAGCATATCGTGCTATAGCATGCTCACTCCTTGGACGACAGAGACCTCGTTGGCTTTACACCAACAGATTCTCAAGTCGTGTGTACCATACACTGATATTGCCTTGGCCACTGTTTCTCAATCTCTCATTCAGTCTTTTAAGAAACTGACACAGCACGGTAATAATGTTTCCAAAGCAGGTTATAAAGACTTCTTTCACAAAGGTAAAAATGGTCTGAATCCGTCTCTGGGGCTTCACGAATCACAATCTCGATTTGAATGGAAATCAAATGATATTTCATCACTTGCTCAATTGAGTTTTTTAATTGAACAGTCTGATTTATCCGCCATAAAGGGCCAATATTGGGGGCTGATTGTTCCTAGTATTTTGAATGTGATTGATGATCATGAGATTGAGATTAAATTAGTGGGTGTCAAGATTCTTTCTTCCTTATTGAGGAAGTTTCAGAAGGTCCCATTCCCGCAAGTTGTTGATCATGTTCCATTTTTGAAACAGACGGGGCTTTTTGAAATCTTTATTGAGTCAATGCTCCCTGTATTAACATATCTTCCTAGCAAACAGCTCCAGGTGTCGTCGGAACTTTCCTCCAAAGCTTTATCACTATCATATGACGTTTGTTTCCAGTTGATCTCAAGCTTTGTCGAATTAAAAAGCCGAGATATGGAATACATCAAGATTCTCAATTCAAATATTTTCCATAGTGTATCATTAGTCAGAGATAATGTTCCAGTTCTGAGTGTATTGCTTTCCAAAATCATTGTCATTGTTCAGACTTTATCCATGAAGACTCTCAAATGTCTGCCCAGATTATTGTTTGTCATAGGCAATCTTATTTCAGATCCATTTCTTAATCCAAAAACAGCGCCCTTACTGTTGGAGCATTTTTTGGAGATCATCAAGTTAATCGAACTGAATTGTTGGATGAGGTTGGATTCTCATAAGTTTGACATCTTGACCATGTTGATTATGATTTTCAAAAAAATACAAGACGACGATGATCATACCTTGAAGAAGAACTTGGATCTTTGTATCAGGCTGTTGATGAAATGTATCAAAGATAAGGATCGCATGAAGTCTGATTTATTAAAACTGACAAAGGCTGATGAATCTTTGGGCCCGGTGTTTGAGCAGTTTCTATAGATGGTGAGCTGTAGCTGATTGTTTATAACATAAAGGACTTATATTGTACTATAATCAGTTGTTTACATTTACATTTACATTTAGTACATGGACTCATGGTGTGTGTTTACATACATCAGAAGTACCAGATGAAGCCACCTTGTCGAACCTACTACTAGCTGTGGCACCACTTTACACAGCCTTAGCTTCTTGCAACTTCTTCAACTTGGCCAAGTTCTTAGCATCCCTCTTAGCTTGGGACAAATCCATTCGTCTATTGGCCCAGATTCTCAACTTTTCACCTTTCAAATACAAATACAACGGGAAAGGAATACCAGTTGCTAAACCAATGAAGCCAAACACGGAGCAACTCCAGCCCAAACCAATATTAGCGAACATTTTAGGAGCGAACAATGGGAAGGCGAAGCCTAAGAAGGATCTAAATATGGAAGCAGCTGCGATACTGGAAGCAGCAAAACGTGGATTCATCTCGATTAAGTAACTTTGAATACAGTAGAAAACACCAATCAATGCATAAGCGAAAATACCAGCACCGAATTCAACAAGAATGTAATGCTGTCTCTTGTCAGCAGCCCAACCGAACCAGAATAAGCCGACAGGAAGGAAAATACCGGAGATTAACAAACCTGGCAATCTGAATTCCGGTTTACGAACACCGTTGTTTCTCAGGGTCAAAATGTTGTATAGCTTATCACAGAATTTTTGGAAAGACAGGATACCCAAGAGATAACCAATCAAGAAGGACAAGTACATCAGCCCGGAGGTGCCTTTGCTGAACCCATAAACTGTGGACCAAACTGACGGGAACCCGACAATCAAAATGTAAAGACAACCATAAGCAATGGCCATGAAAATACCCAACCCGAAAACCATTGGATGAGTAAACAACAAGGTCAACGGTCTGGTGAAATTGATGTAGAACTTGTCGAAAGTGGTCTCACCAGTGGCAACTTCGTAAATGGTGTGCAAATTTGGATTACCAGTGGCCTTTCTCAACTTTTGAGCCTTCTTTTGTAACAAGGTAGGAGCATAAGTTTCCTCCAAGGCGAAGAACCCAACGGCGGCAACAGCACCGTTCAACATAACAAGAACCCAAAAGCACCATCTCCAAGAAGTATATTCGACAATGTAACCGGAGATCAAAGCGGAGATACAAGGTCCCATTGTTGGCCCCAAGGAATAAACAGCCATCGCACGACCTCTTTCATCGTTATCGAACAAATCACCAAGAACACCAGCACCAATGATAATGGAGGAAGTCCCTCCAACACCGGCAAAGAATCTGAAAACAATCATCTGAGTCAAATTCTGGGAAACTGCACAAGCGATGTTGAAAATCAACAAGATCCAAATTCCAACATCCAAGACATATTTACGACCAAAGATCTCTGAACATGGAGCAACAACCGTTGGGAACAAAGCCCAAGCTAGAACATAAATGGAAACCATCAAGGACGATAAAGTCTGGTTCGTATTGCCAAAAGTGATATCAATGGATTCGATAGCTGGAGACAACATGGTGGACGCAAAGGGTGACAATAACGTGTAAATGGAAACAATGGCGGTAGAACGCCATTTACGTTTACTGGGCCAATTACGTGGGTTTTCCACATCGGATTCGGATTCCCAGGTGACCAATTCAGGATCAATCTGTTGGAATTCAACACCATCATTGGAAGTTGGCAATTGTTCTTCTCTAATAGCATTTTCATATGCCGCCTTAGTTGACACTCTAGATAGACGATACATGACATCTTTTTCTTTTGTTTCTTTTTCCTCTTCTTCTTTGGTACCAACAGCACATTCTTCGTCTTCTTCTTTGTTTAAAGTGGATTCTTGGATAGCAGCACGTTCTTCTAAAGTATTAATAATGGTTTGACGTGTTTGAGTACGTCTCATCTGGATATCTTCATGCGTTAAGCCTTCACCATAAATCTTATCTTCGGTGAAATCACTATAATCTTCAGCACCGTCAACGTCATTGATTGCACTCTTCCTGGACAACAAACTGAATTTTCTTTTCTTAGTGCTCAATTGAGAAACAGTACGTTGTAATGGATCCGGTTCATCGGCAATACTATCTGAAGATGATGAAGGGAAGGTGGAATTGAAAGGTTGTGGGGCGGCGGCAGTAGCATCTGAAACTGTACTAGATGCGGATGAATGGGGAGAAATTGAAACAGCTTCAGGTACACTCATGATTTGGGACGTCGATCGACTGTTATACTTTAAATTTGTAAGTATGAAAGCAAATTCAAACCTGTTTGGTTTTTGTCAAATTTTCATAACTAGGTACTACTGCCGTTCAGTGGAATCCCATCACCGTCCGGCCGTCTGAAAGTTTGTTGTTTGCGGGGATAATTTTCGGGGATATTCCCAATTTGGAAGTAAAGCCAAAAAAAGCTCCGCCAAATGTGATTCTGATTGCCTATGTCCTGTTGCAGGCGCTTCATCTTCATTAGTCAGCAAATTACATGGATGATTCTCACTCGTCTTTTTATCATTCTGTATCCAAAATCACAATGGAAACCTACGGATTCAATCAATCCTTGGATTATATATGTATTGGAATATCCGGAAGTATCATGCAAGTTAAATATTTTTGTATACTATTTTAAATTTATTAGATTATTATTTTGTTATTTTCGGAAATATCATCGTACACACATCTCATTCTTCAAGCTACCTTTGCTTCCCGTTGCCCAAGTCTTGATATATAGTAATCTTCGGGACTCTGCAGCCGTTTGCAACAGCCCGTCCGATCGATCGATATATATTTATACCGAGTATTTAACCGAAGCCAAAATATAGGTACTATACATGTACAGGAAATAATCGGATAAATGAGAATGGATGTCTAACTCATATGTGACGTATTTGATTTTCTTTTTCATTGTATCTTGATATCCATATTCTTCTTCTCTTTAAGCAGTCACCGAAAAGATTTTCCTTACACCAACAATGTCTTGACATCAAATTCAGGTGAATGATATCAAAAAAGTCCTTATTCCTCCTATTTACAATTAATAAATTGTAAATGCTTGGCGGTTTGGGTTCAACCTCTTTGATTTCACTCTGTATTTGAGCTTGTCCAATTGTTCTCTAACTATCGGTTGTTGTTGTGTAGTCTTGGTGATTTTTAGGATATTAGATAAGAAATTAATGAAGATTATAATTAAGGACGTTGTAACTTGATTAATATGGAGATTAAATCCTTCGAGGAGTAACTGGTGTTTTACAAAGTCATCAATGGTTTGGATGTGAGTTATCGTCTCCCTGAAATATGGGCAACGTCTTAAGTGTTTTCTGATCTTTTCTGCTGAAGCATGATTGATAATCTTTAGAACGTTGGATCATTAAAATATTTATGAAATAAAAGCCTCATAAAGTATTCGCTTTCATCCTCTTTTGTAATTCGACTATTGTTTGAAACTCAGTCAAGGCTTTATATTTAAGTAGCCCAAAAGCAAACTCAGCGTTGATGAAAGAACCTGCACTCTGAAGACCATCCTCTGAAAAATTGTATATCTGGAAGATTTTATACTGTTCAGTTTCCTTTTCTATGTTTTTTCAAATGAGTCAACGTAGTTTATCAAGACTTTCTTTTCTATGAAGCTCGACATGGGAAATCTTTTTGATCAAGAATAATAGGATTTGTCACTGCTTTCTTTTGCAGGTTGAATGATTTCAAGATCTGAATTTTTTCAGCCTTATGAAATTTCATGATAAGTAATTTTCAAAGAGCCTTCATTCAGTAGTTTTAACGTGATAGTTGTGGTCTCTTCCTCTTCTTCAGTATCGAAGTCGGCCGCGCACGGTTTCCTGGATTGAACAAGTATGTAGATTTATACTTCTGGCAACGAATACAGTCGAATCGTACATGTGATCTGATAAATTTGGACTTGTTGATCGAACGAGATTTGCTGATTTCTGGAGATTTAATCTGGATGACAACAATAAATAAAGCGCTTGAAGTTTCGCCTTTTTTTGTCGCATTTGGTAAGGATTGTGAAAGGCCGCCAAATACATACTTTGATAGCTTTCCGGTTTTAAATCAATAACCACATAGTTCTATGGAGGAGTAGTATGTTGACCGCTGGGGAAACGATTGTCTGATTGGACAGGTTTGTATCACATTGATGGCTGATTCAGGGAATCCATCCTCGTAGTATCCAAACCACATAGTCTTCAATTGTTCCATTAAGAGAATAAAAGAAATAAAATCGATTACTCTAAGAAGAATTGATTTTCCAAGGGAATGACATTTTCATCTTGCGTCAACAGTCATTTAAGGAATTCAAAACAAATGTTGCAAATGTAAGAAATCAGCCATCAAACATGATCATATTGATAATCGATGAATTGAAAGTTGTAAAGAAATAGATTGGTTGAAAAAATGAATAATTGTTTTGTTTGATTTGTAAAAATCCAAAAAAATACATCAGTTCTGATTCGCTTTTGTGATTCCAATTATCTGCTCAAATGCGATATGATATTTCTTGTTTCTGTGCCAGATCAGCCCGCATTTAGCCCGCCTTTATGGTAATTCGGCTAACGCATTGTTTGTTTAACCGACTTTTTCATACTACGTGAAACAGTAAACTAAATTAACTAAATTTCCTCGATTCTTTGTCTCAATTGAAGAATTAATAGATCTGAAAACCTTAAATGGGTCTGTTTTTCATTCACCAATTTGTAAGAAATGAATTCGGGGAAATTAGGTTAGAAGATTGAATGGTTCTCCCGTTAAGCAAATTGGGCGTCAATCATACCTGCTCTGGAGTCTTTCTACAATTTGTTTTAATACAAATATAAGAGCAGTGTTGTCGTGAATTATATAGCGAAAAAAATAATATTAAGATTCGAATTAAATTGGATATTGTATTATACAAGGAATGGGGTTGAAGTATGGAGCAAGCTAAATTGGGGCTGCTTGAAAAAATTAAAGATCAAACGACATTGATCAAATTGAGCAACTCTTCCCCTAGAAAGATAACAGTTGAACAAGCTTATTCAGAGTAGGTGATTCTCAAAAAGAAGTTAACAACAACGGCAACCAACAGGAACAAACATAACATAGTTGGCCCGACTCTGTCATCATAAGGACCAGAGCCTCTCTTTCTTATAGCAACAGCTCTCCAGTGGTATGTGACCAAGGCATAAACCATTGTACCCATGGCAATGATAGTGAACAAACCAGCAGAGATCTTACCAACTTTATCACCAAAGTTTAATAAACCAATACCAAGAGAACCGAGAATGACGGTGAAGTTCAACCAGGAGAGGAAAGTACGTTCATTGGCGAAGAAGACCTTTGGTTCAATACGTGTAGGTAAAGAGATTCTCTTACCTGGGGTTGTCTGTAGAAGTGGAGCGGAAGACATTTGTTTTGTTATGTGTGTGTTAATGAACTGTTATATGTATATGGGGATGCTGATGCAAGTTTGAGATGAATCAGTTACAATATGGTCTTTTGAGAACGTTGACGATTGAAGATGATTGAAGAAAAGAAAAGAAAAGTAGACAATTAGCGTTTTTATTCTAAACTTTTTTTTGGAAGTGGGATCTGATGAGGTTATAAAAGGGCCCGAGTCGTGTATGTCACTGACAATAGGAAAATGTTTTAACAACCAATGGAAGACGCATAATATTGGTCCCTTACTCGCCTTGCAGCATGAGCAGCCATTTAATTATTACTTTAAACAATCATTCAACGCACGTGGCCAGGCTTTCGCGAATATTCCTCAATCGGGGCGTACTTTGTTTTATTTAGACCTTTGCCCAAACATTACCCGGATTTTGGACAATTCCTTTCTTGCATAAATCAAAAAGTTCTTAAGCACAGACGCCTCAATATTTTTTTTAAAGTATTTGACACATTATTAAATTATTTCCCATTCTCAAATATGTAATAAAACATTTGGGCCATCCTCTTCTGTTTACTTCGCACCTTTCACGTGTCTCTAAAGAGTATTCAACATACTTGCACAAATCCAACTTAGATGCTAGTCGGAGCGTTGCCTATCTAAAACTTTCATTGCATGAATTTATCCAGGGCTGAGGCTTCTGTAGATCTTGAATCGCACCGCGCTTGACAGATCGGACAACGAAACCTGACAGACAACAGGCAAGGCCAACTTTCGCGAGAAAAAGTCAGATCTTGTCAGTTCTAATCTTCTATAATAATTCGTAAATTTAAAATCACAAAATGTCCTCAGATTTGAATTGTTCTTCTCGTCATGCATCATTGTGCTCCATATCGGCGTCGCAGTCCGAGCCGAATCCGTTGCATGTATCAGCTGAAGGTTATAAATTTATTGTTGGAGAATAAAAAGTCCCTTAAAGCTGAGATAATTTGGATTTGATAGACAATATCTTCCCTAGTTTCCAACCTCCAATATCATACATGCTAAGGCTTAAAGAAGTCAGTTTATACCCACTAGAACAAGCGTCCACCTAGTAAGGGATTGCATCTCCCATCATCTTGTTCAGACATTCTTCTATGTGAACATCCTTTTGGAAACATCATTCGAATAGATTGTTGATTCATTGAATGTCTTCTAATATTAATCTTCACCGACCTTCCTTTTCTGAATTCTCTTCATTGCCTTTTATCTGATCTCCTTTATTAAGGTCGGGTCTTACTATGGTCAATATCGCCACTGCGGTCTTATTGATTCTGAATTTCACTTCTCAAACGCTGGCAACGATACACCTTCACCTAATATTTAACGGCATTACAAGATCCTTCATTTCAATTGATACAGTACTTTTTTGCACGTTGTGATCCGTCAAGTGTTCAACTTATCTGCACTTCTTTCACCACTCGGAGAGAAATAAGATATTTCGTCAAGTTCATTGTAAAACAATCGGGTCACGTGAGTTTTTAGAGGGCAACTAAAGTGCGAGATTCATTCTCTGTGATAAAATTCGCCCGCAAAGTTTCTATGCCGGTGACGGCGTTTGAGATTTGCGATCACGATTGACCTCACGGTCATGTGTTGTGCCGGTAGGTTTGGACCCTTTAATACCCAAAATTACAGAGAGTATGTTCAGAGAGTATGTTCATGTTTTAGTTTTCAGGTAATTCTGATTGAAATAAATAATTTATAATATGTATGATTTTAAAAACACACAGCTATGATAAACGGAATTAAAAAGAACGAATCATTAAGCCAATCTTCTGTGACACAACCAATGACCAATTCTTCAAAAATTAACAAGAGGCGACGAAAAATCAACGAGCCAACCACTTATCTAAAACGGTTGAAATTTATCTCTCGTAGATTAGGATCGCACGCAGTGATTCGATTAACCTGGTGGTAAAGAGGAAACATCAACGATTTCATCAGCTTCTGGGATGGTGACTTCTTTGTCTTCAGTGGCAGCTCTTGTTCTTGGCAAGGCCATTAAACCAGATCTAGCTGCTTCCAAGATACCGAATGGTCTCATTAAGGTTAAGAAGGAGGAAATTCTGGATGGCTTAGCACTTAATTCAACGATACAGTTTCTGTCAGATAAGTCAACAATCTTACCGCCGAATTGCTTAACAATGGTTTGGATGGATTGCAAGTAGTCATTTTTTAATCTCAAGATTTCAGATGGAGATAAGTTCTTTGGGTGATACTTAGAAGCAGCTGGGTTGTGGTCAACGGCTGCGCTGTCGTGGTGCTTGAGCAAGTCTTCAAAATATTCTGGACCCAAGATGGAGATTCTGGCTAGCAACAATTCTCTTTGGATAATTTCAGCATGAGAGTAATCTAAGACAGCGTAAACTGGAACTAAACTTTCGATTTGCCTTCTTGCTTGCTCAATGACAGCATCCTTTTCTCTTAAAACAATGGTCATTCTGGATAGGTCAGCGACTTCAGTGGAGGAAACAACCAAAGATTCAATGTTGAAACCTCTGGCTGCTAAAGTACCAGAGACCAAAGATAAAACACCAGGTTCGTTTTGAACCAAACAGTTCAAAATGTGGTTTTGAACCCTTGGCTTTTGTTCACTTGGAGCTTCGTATAAAATGGAAGATAAAGCACCTTGAGTGGACCATTTTGGTAATTCTAAAGTTGGTAAAGGTGGTCTGGATTTGTTTCTCAACAACTTGTAGGCAAGAGCGGCAGTTGAAGATGATTGACATCTCAACTGTCTTTGGATGGATGATCTTAGCATGATGAATAAGAAGACTAGCCTGATTGTCGAAAGAAAACTTCAAGTGGTAAAATCTGGAGAAAGAGTAAATCGCAGTCTGAAATTTTCATAATGTGAGGAACTGCGGTGGCCAGGCGATCCTGCATTTATCTTGAGGATTTTCGCGACCAAAGTTCGCTCGCTGAACACACCAAAAAAAGTATGAATCATACAAGCTTGGGCACCGGAGAGAGGGTAACTGGTCGGTTTCCCGTTCAAGCGACTATTGGCAGCAACAGCATCGAATTCTATTGGCTCTCTCGTTCAAATGTCTTAATTTCCAAACGCAATATATAGCATCTTCTTACTCTGATTCTTGTGTTATTTCTGATTTATAACTTATCATGCGCTCAGCTTTCAATTTATCTGCACTTACGCTTTCTAAAAGAGCCAATTCCTTATTCAGCTTAGTGTCCAATTTCTTCAATTGAACTTTGATCTTATCAACTTCTTTATTGAGAGAGAAACCAGGAGAACCATTCAAAGATTTCCAAACCTGTGACGAATCGTTTGGAATGACAAAGCTGTTTACGCTAGGGTTGACGCTTGCGATTGTTCCTCTAGTGTTGGCGATGGTATTAGATCCAGTGGAGTTGGATCTCACAGAACGTCCGGTTTCGCTTTGAAGGTCATGAGATGATGAATTTTTGGAATTGGATCCTGGTATATGTAAGAGCTGAGATAAATACGGCATGATTCTGTGAAAAGATTATGACTTTTATCTTGTGGGTTCTGTAGTTTGATAATGATCTTGAACGTTCTTGCACTTCTTTCAAGCAGTTTCAGTTAACCTTTTTTTCATAACAGCCGTGCGGGGCCAGAGTTCCATAAAACTAAACCATCTATCCTTGACAAACATCTTCACGAAATTATTTATTTTTTGTGATGTATAGTACTATAAAGACAAACAGAAACAATAAAAACAATTCAAGGCCATGAAAACGAAAACGAACAAAGCCAATATAGTCTAATGCACAAATTTAAGTATAACAAGAAAACAGATAAACACGAAATGAAAAACAACCAGCCACAATAATCAATCCCGATATATAAACTTCGACAATTTTTTACTCATTTATTCCCTTAATCATTTCTTGACCCATCTCCATATTCTGGCCTTGCAGTCACCAGACCCGGTAGCAAACATACCAGCACCACTGATGGCCTTGTTGGCAACAGAGACTGAAATAACAGAGTTTCTGTGACCTTGTAACATCAAAAGAGCGTCACCACTGTTCTTGTCCCAGAAGATCACACCACGGTCCTTCGAACCGGATAACAAGTATTCGTTGTCAGGGGTAGCACAAACAGAGAGAACAAAGTCCTTGTGACCGATGTAAGTGACCTCGCAAGTGGTAGCGTTCTTGGTGTTGGCTGGAGAATCAACGGACTTCAAGGACCATAACTTGACAGTACGATCTAAAGAACCAGAAGCAACTTGAGAACCGTCAGGGGTGAAGGAAACAGAGTAGACAGAGTCCTTATGACCAGTGCCGTATTCAACTTCGGAGTCCAATCTTTCAATAAGGAAACCAGTGGAGGCGTCACAGATTCTAACAACACGGTCAAGAGAACCAGCAGCGATGAGCTTACCGTTTGGAGAAACAGCAACAGTGGTGACACCATCTTCGATGGATAAGGTTAGGGTGCATTGACCAGAGTTCAAGTCCCACACTCTAACAGAACGATCACCCGAACCAGAGACAATTCTAGTACCATCTGGGAAGAAATCCAACGAATAAATATCTTGTTCGTGACCCTTCAAGTATCTGGTGACCTTACGAGTGGTCAAATCCCAGATTCTGATAACCTTATCTTCAGCACCAGTGGCCAAGTACTTCCCATCTGGAGAGAAACTGACAGATCTGATGTATAAATCGGCCTGAGCATTGATATCAGAACCAGTAGCATCGTCAAATAATCTGGCAACCATTTCACCAGTCTCAACAGAGTAAACTTGAGTGGTCTTGTTGCAACCAGTGGCTAGGAACTTACCGTCCTTGGAGAAAGAGACACAACAGACAACAGAAGTATGGTCCAAAGAGTGCAATAATTCGACGTCAAGAGAACGTGGAACGGCTGGGTTATAAAGAACAAAGTATTCTTGAAGAAGCTTTTTATGTTCATCGGAAACACCATTGGATTCTAAATCTAAAAGGAATGGTGGGATTTGTTTGCGATGAGTAGATCTTTCACGATATGGAACTCTGTAACCCTTCAAATTGTTGTTGTTATTTGTAGTGGCTAGCTCAGTAGAAGTAGCTTGAGCTGGAGTTTGCTCAGAAGCTGGAACAACTGGAGCAACTTGGTTTGTAGCAACTGGGGTGGAAGTGACTGGGGCAGCTTGCATGGCAGCTGGTGTACCTTGTTGAGCGACTGGTTGAGCTAGCGCTTGTTGTGGAGTGTGTTCAACGGTTGGAATAGCTGGACCAGCGGTAGCAGAAGGTTCAGTCTTCGGAGCATTTGGAGAAGCAGTAGCTGGTGTGTTGTTGACTGGTGGCAATTGTTGTGGAATCCCTGGGGTGGTAATCCCTGGGACTGGAGCAACGCCTGGTTGCGGAGCTGGTGGCAATTGTTGTTGCTGACCTAATTGTGGAATTGGGGCTTGTTGTGGGGCAACTGGTGGTAATTGGGATTGTTGTTGGTGTGGAGTAGCAGCTTGAGAGCCAGGTTGAGGAAATGGGAAGGTCGGCTTTGTCAAGTGATTGACACCGTTGACCAAACCAACTGGTGGCTGCGGTTGCTGTTGCTGTTGTTGATGTTGTTGTTGAGCTTGGATTTGCTGATGTTGGTGTTGTTGTTGCTGAGCTTGAAGTTGCTGTTGTTGTTGAATAGAAGCCAATTGTCTGTCTTTAATTTCCAATTCACTCTTTAATCTGTTTAGTTGGTCTTCGTAGGCATCCTTCATCTTTCTGTGGGCCATTTCTAAATCATAGACATTCTGTCTTATTTGCTGCAGCTCAGCGGTTTGTTGGCTGAACTTGACATCAAATTCATTCTTGTGGAATCTGAAGTTTGAGGCTTCATTGGAAACGTTTTCAAACTCTTCCTTGATGGCTTCCAAAAGATCGTGCAATCTCTCCTTTTCTGGTCTTGCTTGTTGTGGTACTTGTTGTGGGGCTTGTTGTTGTTGTTGTTGGTAAGACATGTTGTTCAAAGATTATCGATCTCGTTGACGTAGTCGTACTGTGTGCTATCCGATGTGTGTGTATATTTCTTCAGAACTATAACAAAGCAAACCAGATCGGGGAAAACAAAAAAAAACCGTGGCAAGATAGTTTCAACTAAGGATAAGGTTTCTATGACTTGAATGTGTTGATGGTGAGAGAGCGGGATCAAAGTAGTGGGGAAAAAGACAATAGACTGCGTTTATAGTCGTGCCTTGTGTGTTTTTGGACTGTTTGTTTTCGTCGATTTCGTCGCCTGCCAAAACAAATTTGAGTTTTGATGTTGAACAACAACGAAAATCCGGCCTAGAAGTCGACAAAGTTACCCGGATCACAATCGTGCATGAACTCTTTTTAGACGACCCAGAGGGCGGCTCGTTGGACGCAGATTTCATTGGTTAAGTGGCCAGTTTTACTTGGGAAAACAGCAAACTGATGACAGACTTTAACCCATTCTGGGAAAGCTTCCGTATTAGTAGGACTAATCTTAATTTTCGGCAGCAGCATATTTTCTCCGAAGCATTACCCGGTGGAACATTGTGGTACGGCAGCTGACTTTCTTTGTACGCGCAGGGATAAGAAATAGGAGTGGGTAACAAACATCGATTCGCGCAGAGTACAAGATTTTTACAACGATATTACATAAAGGATTCTTCTAACACAATAATATTACTCACAGATAATAGAGGAAATTCTATAGACTACTTGTATTCCTGACATTACAATTTTCTTGGTGGTAGGTAACTTGTGATAATATTTTCTTGATTAAGTGACAGGGAGAAATCTCGAACAAACTCCAGAGTCCACACCAAACCAAACCAAACCCCATCACATACAGATTCGTGCGCAGAATGCTTAAACTTTACTTCAAGTTCTATCATGTTCTGTTGTACTTATATAAGGGAGTCGGGATTTAATCAGCTTCTGATGATAACCATGTTGTCTTTCAAAACAGCCACACGTACATCAGCAATATTTCCATGTTAAGAACATCCAGAATCATCATGCCGCATTCAAACAGACAACACAGCCACAAATCCCATTGTCGTGCATCTTCTGGGACTACTTCAAGTACAATGCTTTCCTGATCAAGCTGTTCGATCTCCAAAGCTCACCCTTGCTGAGTTTCGTTCTCTATCATGCGAGGCATCTGATTCTATCATAGAGCCATTAGAAAAGAAAGTGCACAAACGCATGAAAGATCTCGAACTCTTTAAGATTTTTGTTGTTAAGCCTTTGGGTACGGCTGTGGATTTTGGTATTTGTGCCACTCCAACCTTTATATTTTTCAAGGAGGGCAAAGATATTGCTCAGGCCATTGGTACAGATCCAGATGCTGTCATATCCGGTATCGAGAAATTCAAATGAAATTTGGTCTTACACAGGTTAATTATAAGGTAATAATGAGAAATATTATTGTTTAGTTATGAGTTTTGGATGAAAACGAATTTATCAATTGCTCGTACCTAGCTGGAATAGTATATATAAACGCGTTACGAATTTATGCATGGCGAATATTTCTGCTTTCGGGTATTATCAACGCGTTAAATTTATACAGCACGTCTGAAAATCCTCTTTTAACACCTGGAGCTGCTCATATTTCACTATCAAAACAGTTCTTGTAATTCTTGACGTCTTTGGGTTTTAAGAAAACATCACTAATTGCATTTCGAAGGAAATTTCTAGTACTCAGGAAACATCAATATTTGTCGCCAGCAGTTAGGATTGTCTCGATTCACAATGGAAGAAGTCCGTTCCTACATCAAGACTTGGGAGCACGATTTCCAGAGGGCCCATGGTAAAGTACCAAGCAAAGAAGACATCAAAAAGGACGCTGTGATCAGAATGAAATACAAGCAGTACTCCCTTTATAAACAGGGTAAACCAGAAAAGGCCAACAAGATCAAAGTTCCACAACTTTATCCATCAACCCCCAGCAAAAGACGTATACTGCAACTAACAACACCACAGAAGACATCACCTTCTTCCCCGTTTAACAATGGTCATGGAAACCTTGGAGGCTCACCTAGTATTGTTACTGAATTGGGACCAACTCCGCAGTTGAATGGGAGGGTGCTAAGTATTTTTGAGATATTGAGATCTCCTCAGAAATCACCCTTAAAGAAAATTACTGCGGCGGCTAACGATGGTTTCGAAGCTGAATCGCCTGATAATCCATCTGGTTTCAAAACACCAACTAAGAAAAAGCTTAATTTTAACATGAAAGATAAATCAATTAACAATTTAGGAAACCTCAGGACACCATCAAAGACACCGAAGAAACACATAGAAGAAACACCAGCTTATTTCAACGAAGAAACGCCTTATAATACTGCTAGTGTATCGCCTTCCAAACGTCCAGTATCGAATTCATTTGATGCAGTACACAGCTATGATGATGATCAGACAAGCTTGGAATCACATTCTCCATTGTTCAAAAAGGTTAAGCCTATTAGTAAATTGATCAGAGAGTTGGATGATATTAAGGATGACTTGAAGTACGGTGATTACGACCTTGAAGAACTCATACCTGCCCGTGAAAGTTCTGTGCTTTCAACTTTGAGTAAATTGACAGAAGACGACAGTGATGAAGAACAAGAATCTGTTGACGAAAACGGTGAATTTATTCAGAAGCAACCGTGGGAACGTAAGGTTAAGAGACAGACAAGAAGAGTCAATATGAGGGCGAGACCTATGGAAGGAACCGATATGTTTGAAGATGACGAAGATACACTCCAGTCCTCTCAAAATTCAAGATTATGGTCGAATGCTCTCAACTTACGTCTTCACCAAGTTTCCTCTGAATCATTGCCTAAATCTCTTCAGCCTGCCCTCAAGAACGCAATTGAAACCAAAGAACAAGATATTGATGAGAACGATGAGTGGCCTGAAGAAGTCCCCTACATCAAGAATACTGTCCAGTATGAAAGGAATAAGAAGAGAGTTTACTCCAACTTTAAGTGTATGAGAATTAACAAACCTAGACATGGAAGATTTGATAAGCGTCGTTAAACTGTGGATGGAAGCTTTGGAACTATTTATACAATTAATGAATTAACGATTACAAATCTAAATCAAGTAAAGATCAAAATTATATTAAACGAACAAAGATATTTATAAAACAGAACTAATTCTCCCAAAACAAAGGGGCTTAGTTATAACGAAGGATAGTGCAATGATATGAGCTAATGTACAAAATGAAATGCGGATGATTAATGAATTACTGTGACAGTGGTATCAATCAAGTTCAGTAATCATCAATGTCAACAGTGGCAGCCCAGTAAGTCTTACCACTTAATGGAGGTGGAACGTTTTCCTTAAACAATAAATAACGAATATCCAAGTCATCAGAAGCGTAGAATAAGTTACCTTCTCGAGAGTATTCACAGATAACGTAGATTCTGTCTGGGTTCCAGGTGTCACAAGATTCAACAACACAACCAATTTCAGTAGAAGAAGCCCACAATAATTGGGTTAAGTGACCATATTGTTCGAAAGTACCGTTTGAGTTTTGTGGAGAGGCGAAGTTGTAGTTGATCAATTCATTGTACCATAAGTTGACTGCTTCAACAGCAGTGATGGTACCATAAGCCAAGTTTTCACCGTAATCTAAACCAGATCTAGAAGAATGGATTAAAGTTTGGGACAAACAAGTGTCATAAGAACCACCGGATAGGGAGTCAATGTAAGATTGAGCGTAATCAGCTAAATCTTGGTTCCAGGTCAAAGCTCCAACACCGTGTAAGGAACGTAAAGTGTTGTGTCTGTTAAGAACCATTTGTAAGGTTTCAGATAACCCGGAGGAGCTGGCAGCAGCGGAAGACGACGAGGTGGTGGAAGAAGAGGCTTCAGTGGTAGTAGAAGAGGTGGTTGGAGCTAGAGTAGTGGAAGAAGAAGTGGTGGATGAGATGGTAGAGGAGGAGGAAGAAGTAACTTCGGTGGATGATGAAACTGTAGTGGCGGAAGAAACTTCAGTAGAAGAAGCTGGGGTAGAGGATAAGGAGGAAGAGGTGGTGGTTTCAGTAGAAGAAGAAGAGGAAGAAGCTGGGGTAGAGGATAAGGAGGAAGAGGTGGTGGCTTCAACAGCAGCAGAAGAGGAAGAAGCTGGGGTAGAGGATAAGGAGGAAGAGGTGGTGGCTTCAGTAGAAGAAGAAGAGGAAGAAGCTGGGGTAGAGGATAAGGAGGAAGAGGTGGTGGTTTCAGTAGAAGAAGAAGAGGAAGAAGCTGGGGTAGAGGATAAGGAGGAAGAGGTGGTGGCTTCAACAGCAGCAGAAGAGGAAGAAGCTGGGGTAGAGGATAAGGAGGAAGAGGTGGTGGCTTCA
>JAKTTJ010000032.1:0-19580 GCA_030581495.1 Waltiozyma xylosica | reverse complement strand
AGAAGAGGAAGAAGCTGGGGTAGAGGATAAGGAGGAAGAGGTGGTGACTTCAACAGCAGCAGAAGAGGAAGAAGCTGGGGTAGAGGATAAAGAGGAAGAGGTGGTGGCTTCAACAGCAGCAGAAGAGGAAGAAGCTGGGGTAGAGGATAAGGAGGAAGAGGTGGTGGCTTCAACAGCAGCAGAAGAGGAAGAAGCTGGGGTAGAGGATAAGGAGGAAGAGGTGGTGACTTCAACAGCAGCAGAAGAGGAAGAAGCTGGGGTAGAGGATAAAGAGGAAGAGGTGGTGGCTTCAACAGCAGCAGAAGAGGAAGAAGCTGGGGTAGAGGATAAGGAGGAAGAGGTGGTGGCTTCAACAGCAGCAGAAGAGGAAGAAGCTGGGGTAGAGGATAAGGAGGAAGAGGTGGTGACTTCAACAGCAGCAGAAGAGGAAGAAGCTGGGGTAGAGGATAAAGAGGAAGAGGTGGTGGCTTCAACAGCAGCAGAAGTAGAAACTGGAATTTCAGTGGTGGAAGAAAAAGTGGAGGTTGACGTTAAAACAACTGGGACTGCGCTGGAAGCGCTAGCAACAGAAATAGAAGAGGAAACTTCCACAATTTCGCTAGATAAAGTAGTGAGGAAATGGGAAGTGGAAGAGGAAACAACTTCATAAGCCGAAGTGGAGTTGAAGTAACCAGTAAAGGTGGAAACGGCAACCTGGTCGTTAGAAGAAACACTGAGAACAGTCGAAGTGGAGCTGATTGGGACAACAGTGGAAATGGTGATACCAGTAACAGAAGAAGATGTGTAAGTAACTTCTTGTTCAGAGTTTATCACAGAAGCAGAATAAGAGACAGAAGTGGTTGGTTGGGCAGCAGAAGAAGTAAGACCAGCAGAAGATAGAAAAGTTTGAGCAGTGGTTCCTTGGGCAGTTGAAGAAGTAACTTCAACAACGGATGGAGAGGTTTGTGCAGTGGAAGAAGTACCAATAGTTTGAGAAGTGGTTTCAACAGCAGCTTCAGAAGAAGAGGTAGAGGCAGTGGTAGTAACAGTAGTAGAATCACCAGTCAATTGAGTAGTGGAAGAAGATTCCGAAGTCTTCATAAACGTAGACTTAGTAGCAGTAGCGGTGAAATCTTGGAAGTGGGTGGTTCTTTGGGCTAAGGCCTGTGCAACCAACACCAGTATGGACAATTCGAATCTCATTATAACTTAATGTGTAAGAGGCGTTGGATCTTTAAATGTCAATAATAAACCACCATATATTGAGCTGCTGAAAAAGTGGGCAATCAGAAGGTTAATATACCAGGCTTTGGATTTTTGGTCTTGGAGGAAGCATCAACAACCTGAGCAGACAGCGTACATTCGTGTTCGGCTTCAAAATAATTCCGATTCTGTGGGCTACTGCACAATAACCATACAGCTAATAAATCCAGCTTCCCAGTATCTGCATGGCCTCGCATGAACTCGATCCCAAATCTGTAAAAATCTGATGTTTTACCGCCCTTGTATCCAACCGATACCCGCATATGATTTGAAATATGCTGTAAAACACGAACTGCTGGCTCAAGTCACAGGTTTGCCGTTCAATTGATCTTCCCGCATGCATGAACCCCAAAGACATCCATCCAGCTCCTAGTGCTGGTTAATTTAATCAGGCGTTTCAGAACGTGTAAAATTCGACATCCCTGCTTGGGTCGCATAATGTCTGCTCGGTGCACCTTTTTCCACCACCCGAGGTGTATACTCCGTACAAGCTTTGATTTTAACCCTGAGGAACCAAATCCCCCGTTTGACAAGTATGGCCAGAATAACCAATCTTGCAGGCCCCAATTATCACCGGTCTATTTACATCCAGAAACTTCACTTGCATGTAAATACGGTGTAGTGATATATCTATTTTGCGTTGGTATAGCAGATATATTTAATTGTCGTCTTTTGAATAACCAGCTGCTCGTTATTGTTATTATTATTATTATTATTATTATTATTATTATTATTATTATTATTATTATTATTATTATTATTATTATTATTATTATTATTATTATTATTATACAGCACCTGTCAATATGAGCCTTGATAAACTACCAGTCCACGATTTCGGGGACCTCGTGGCTGAGAATTCCGAGCTTATGTCACGTCACCTAAGACATAATACAAGATTTGAAAGGCTCCTCGGCTCGCACTCTCTATTTTTCATAAATTATATTCAATCAAAGAAATCTCGACGCTTAGTTCCACGAAACCAAAAAAACGGTTAAATATAGATCCAGTTTCTTGATCTTTTCCAAGGTGGATGGGCTCCCTTGTAGTTTGTTTCTATCCCTGTACATGTACCAGCCTGAATTCATAATATAATATGGATATTGGCATGTTTGAACACTCTTGATGTTTTGATTTCACCAAATAGGGGTTTACTTGTGCCATCCCTATCGCATTCACGATAATATTGGAATTCTAGGCTTTTCCGCGTACGCCAGCATATACATGCCGAGGTCTAATATTCCAGGGTTACAAAGTACTGTGCCTGTCACTACTGAACATTAATCCAGGCCATGTAATGATCTAAAAGAGTGAAGCTACTGCTATTACCTATATAGTAATGTTATAAGCATCGGCATTTCTTACAAAATTTAGCCGAACTACATCATTCTATACCTATATACTTCGAAGTTTAGCAACGGAATACCTGGTACGGTTTCCACCCAAGAAACCCAAGACCTGAAGGCTTCTTCAAAACAAAAAAGGTTCGAAATGTGAAGTGCATTTATGCTTTTGTTTCGCGCAATGAAAAATCATAAGGATCTGAACTTAACCGGGGTTTGAATCAGAATGCGCAAAGAGTTTAAGGAAAGTTCCTTCCTTCGGATTCGGCAATGGGCCAAGATTAAGTTTCTGGCTTTATTCAGGCTTAGATTTTTGAATTGGAGGTTCAACTTATCCCTTCCTCTAATTGGAGGAATACAGCCTTGTTTGTTCCTACTTTCTTAATATTTTCACTGATGAAAGGCTTGTATTTAAAGCGGAAATCTTTTATATACACACCCCATCATCTGGCAATCACGGAACATAACCCATACATAAAACTGTAGGATTGTAGAAGTTACATGCGCGCGAACAACCCTTTAAGAAAAATGCGTGTTGTAGAGGTTGATAGTTTACATTACACTATTGATATTTTTTTAGTGCTAATATTACTTGCCCTAGTTTTGGTTGTTATATAAAGCTGTAGTAAAACATGCTGAGCATTCCTCTCTTTGATACTCCTCTTACAAGGGAAACTAATAATATTGAGAAAGGAGAGTACTACTAAATACTACAATAAACAAATATATTAGGTTCGTATTATACTTGAACAAACAGATAAAAAAAGAGGAGATCATGAAACCTTAACCTTATTCATGCCTCAGAATAACGTAATAAATAACTTGGATGAGATAATCTAGAAACCGACGAGAGAACTAATGCACAAAGAAAAAAAAAGATAAAAATGATGAAAACGATGGATGCTTGAGAAGTTATGGTTGTGTGATTAAAGCTTACAATAATAAACCAATGGCGCCTGCAAATAAACCAACAATGGTACCTTTGGTTAATTTGTTAGCACTACCTTCGTATTGTTCAATTTCAACAGAAGAGGAAGAAGAGGAAGAATAACCTTGTTGCTCGACAACTGGACCAATGGTTGTAGTGGTAGCAACAACCGCAGAGCTGGTCCCAACAGGAATAGAAGCCTTTGGAGCAGAAGCGATCAAAACAGTTGGAACAGTCAAAGTCTTGGTGTTGTCACCTTCAGTAGTAGTGATGATATGATATCTAGTGAGGTCAGTGAGTTCTCCATTGGAATTAGAAGTGGAAGCCTTAGTACCAATAAAAGAAGAGGCCTTAGCAGTAATGGAAGACAAGGCAGAAGCAATAGTTGGAAGGGGAAGGTTGACACTTTCTGGGATGTCAGCAAGGTAGTTGGTGGTGAAGGTGGAAGAGTAGACGATTTCTTGACCAGCAGCATTGACAGTGGTAACAGCAGAAGTAACTTCAATACCAGGAGCAGCGGAGATAGCTGGGCCGTAAGAAGTGTAGATGGTAGCCTTACCGTTGGAGATTGACGTGAAAACGGTGGCGGTGTAAGAAAGAGGACAAGTGGTAGTGTAGATGGTGACAACATCGTTAACAGTAGTGGTGACAACTGTGTAAGAAGTTGGAAGAACCAAAGCAGAAGTGGCAGCACCAGAAGCAGCTTCAACTACAGTGGAGAGAGAAACAGTGCCAGAAGAGGCGACCCCGGTGGAAGCAATACCAGTAGGGACATTAGTGGAAGGAACGGCCTCACTCGAAACAACGGAAACACTAGCAGCAACTGTGGAAGATGAAACACCGGAGGCAGTAGAACTGTGAGTAGAAGCGTAAGCAGCAGAAGATGATGAAACACCGGAGGCAGTAGAGCTGTGAGTAGAAGCGTAAGCAGCAGAAGAAGATGAAACACCGGAGGCTGTAGAGCTGTGAGTAGAAGCGTAAGCAGCAGAAGAAGATGCAATCAAATCTTGGATGCCTGGATATTCTTCGCATCTATTCCAGTTGATGAGGTTGCCATCAGAATCAACTAATCTGTAAACGTCGTAACAGTTGGCGGCCAACAAAACCTTTTCAGTGGAGTCGTCAACAGAGTAGACGATTTCAGCACCATTTAAGACGGTCAAAAGATCTTCACCAGCATTAGCAGAAATAAGGAGACCTTGGTTGTTGGCGACAACTGTACCGTCGTTGTTCTTGAAGTAGTAGTCAGTAATGATGGAGCTTTCGTACGTTATAGGGACCTGCAAAGAGGCAGCATTGGCTGAAACCAAGAATGTGAAGATGGAGGCTAAAACAGATGGTTTAAATAACATTGCTTTATGTGGTAATGTGTGTAGTGTTTGAAGCTTATTGGGTGATTGTAACACGTTTCATTTTCCACTATCGTGTGCTTTTGTATAACTTTCGAATTATCAGCAGGCCTAAAGATATTTAAATTCTTTTGCGAATTGGCATTAGCTCGTGGGGCTCGCCCAATTATGCTCTCTTTCCCTGCTAACTAACTGCTTGAGCTAGCGGTGTGTCCCTGTGATATGTATGCAATTGTTATTAATGGCTACGCTCTTTTGACCTCCCTTGCGCTATGCAAATGCATGCGCTACAAGGATACCCAACCAGCATTTACTTGACTAGTTGCAGTTGTGGGCAGTTGGATGCTCGTACGTTTTTCAATTCTTTTATCTGAGACGAGCGCCTACATGCATATAAAGATCTCAACCAGGCGTCTTCAAGATGACTGTGGGCTGTAACGACGCTCTATAATTCGCGGAAACAAGGAACGGCGGCAGTTCCGGCTTTCTGCGGAGTAATAAGTTTGAACAAAAGATGCGGTTAGGAATTTGTGAGACTTGAGTGGTTTCTGAAAAATGGAAGTGGAGAATAAAATACATTACTTGCTGCAGAAGTAACGTAGAAAACTGTGTATAGCTTGAATGTGTACAATGGAGCCCTAATGAATATTTCCATGTGATATTATCCTCAGGGCATGAATGAGATATGAATGAGTAAGGTTCAGGTGTTGTGTTTGTCATTAATGACAGTGCCATGAGACATGCAGGAATAACCACATTTAAGGATCAATCTTTTAATCTTACCTTAATCCGTGCCTACTGCTGTATAGTGTTTAATATATAGATTAGATAATAAGCAACAATAAAATGGTTGAACTCATGAATAGTAAGCAACTAACAGTAACTTTGATCCTGCTAATGTGTACACTGCCTCTGGGGACCCAAGGTACAAGGTTCAAAACTTGAATAAAATGATGGTAGTAAGAGGGAGATAACTTCTTCGGTTGCTCTATCGAACAACTTACAGAGATAACTAACACAGTAAAATCTCGAAATCTAGCTGTTTAAATAGTTAAGATATTTCAGAAATCTTTAGATAAAAAAGAGTGTGTAAAATGAAAAGAAAGTTGTAGAATAGAGATGGAACAATCTTGAAACAGATAAATGATAATTGTTTTAGACTAATTAATTACCATAAAGGTGAAACATTGGAAATGTCTGAAATAGGAAAAAATGGTGATTAATCCTTGTTGCAAGTCATGCGGATTGTAACAGACTTCAGACCTTACCCCAGGGTTAATGTAAAAGAGTGTGGATTCTGGACTTTGGGCTACGAACTTTGACTCTTGAATCCTGAAAGTTCTTTGGACAACTAGGGTCCTCTTTCTTTATCATCCAATTTTATGAGCACCACAATTGCTGAAAAAATAAACGCTGGAAGTTAGAGTTGTTTCTCTTGTTCATTTTTTATTAACCGAGCCACATAATTTTGTGCCAAAGTTCTATCGATTATCATCATTTGCACTGAAAATTATAAAACATAAATTTGTGATGATCGAAACTAAAAACTTTCCTTTTTGGTCAAAGGATTTTTAGCCTCGGCATTTTGAAACAGAAAAAGCCCAGATCTTTGCGAAACCTCCAAGATCAACCAGGACCTCGTTTAGCAAACCTAAGAGTGGCTAATGAATAGGGGACCCGAAGTGAGACTTCTAAAAAACAACTGTACCCGAAGTTGCTTTTTCATTCACGGTGGAGAGAAAGCATCGAATCTTATAGAATCTTTTCGTTGATTTCATCATTTTGATGTTATTCCTTTTATGTAACAAAAACTCAATAACCACACTTAACTGATCAGGATTTAGTAGTTTTCAATCTTGTTTTTACTACAACCCTGAAACTTCAGTGAATTTTGTTTTCATTTTTGTTCTTCATACATCGGGTCTATATGTGTTGGGACGACACCTGAGGGTCGGTTTTCTTGTGTATGACACCCGAGCATCTCACAAAAAGGTATCCTCGGGCCTAACCGACGTATCAAAACAAGAAATCCAACGGCTCCCCCAACTCTCCGTCACGCTTACGACGTCTGCTTTTACAGCTCGCCACGGAAAAATACGCAGAGAACAAGATTCAACCTCATTTTATATGTTTCATAAGAAGTCCCAAATGAGGGAATAAATATCTTCAACCGTTGGAGATGCTTCAAACCTGATCTGAAACGAATACTTTCAACCTTCAGAAACTAAAAATTTAAAGTGTACATTTGGGTCAGCGTGGTACAGTCTTACACGAACTTGGATCTTTGCGCTCAACTGAAAATAATTAGGCCGTATGTATCCATCCATCTTTGATTATGTTATCTCGTGGACCTTGCCAAGCTGAAGAGAACTTTTGATCCATAGCACAATCGAAGTGAATTTTATCGTATTTCCTGAAACGAAGGAAATTTTCCTTATTCAGATGGAGGGCTGAAAATCTGATACGATTTTAAATTATTTTGGTGTGACGTCCTCATTGAAGATCGCTGGAACTTGGGAGCAACTAATCACATACTATAGACTCTGGGGAAGATTTCTTCTGATCTGAAAAGGAAGATTATGAAGAAATAGGTCCTGGCATTGTGAGAAACTTCAGTTTGTTCAACATCCCTAAATAAGAAGTTTGGAACTAAAGATGTTATGAGAGTTTGTATATTAGTTTTATGTTAAGAAGTAGATCCAAGATCTAGTATCTAGACATCAACATAAAAATACTAAGAACGTCTAACTGCTCCACATGGTTAGCAAGGGCTTTTTGTTAACGTTTTGATCTATCGGGGTCAATCAACTATACATACTTTTCGTGCCAGGCTTCAACTGCAGTCGGGCCTTGATTCATGAACAAGTTGAAATTTCAATATAACCTCGTTGGGATCAATTGGTTTTGTAAGATCACCTAGGTGGTGCTTATTGAGAATTACGAAAGACTATCTGATTATCCTAAAACCTAAAAACCTGTTTCCACACAGTCAACTGAATTCATAATATCTAACTATCAACAAACTTCAGATTGCCGCTACGGTGAAAAAAAGAATAACAACTACTATATTGTGACTGTAGATCTTGATAAATCAACCTACCTTCATGAATGTTTGGATCTGAGATTTAGGGGTTGATGAGAGAAATTAGCCGATCTGCTTCTGTTTTCCGCAGACGAAAAAGCTTAAATTACGTGCGTTATATCGCATAATCATTAGTTTGGCATACATAGCATCAAAACTTCGGAAATATGATCCATCATACACATAGAACTACGTTTGTGAACGCTTTTTAATCTCTTGGCACTGTGATTTTTGTGCAAATTAACGAAAAAGTATGCTGATCACAAACCTGTATATTGTGTTTTCATCGAGCAATACAAAATCTCAGGTCACAACCTTGTTTCCAATGATCTGATTTTTAAAGCACCTGGCAGAATCATAGGTGAAATTATAGGCGGATTCCAGTAGCTTGCGGAAAATAATAAGACACTAATAGCACACAAATAAATACTCGCACCCTGGTATTATTATTTACCGGGCAGATACCAGCGATTTCCGGTCTTGCAATCGTAAATTTAATTCTCGAGGAACCATGATACAGCACAACATCACTTCACATTATATATATTATTGTAAGTTTTAAAGAACTTATATATTAAATGATCTGTAATAAGAGAGCACTCACGTGATTAGTTAAGGTATTACTAATCTATCTTATTCTAGGTTATTCTATTCACAATAGCCTAAACCTATTACACTATTTCACTATTATCTATAAATAGAGCTTGTATCCTGTCCAGGATCCAATCTCCTCACTTCTATAGACCTTTTATATAGAAGTACCAGCTAATCTTGACATTAAGGTTATCATCAACAACCAATTTTGGGTCTTATTTGACTCCTAACTACTATATGATCATATTAAAACCATAGGATTATCAAATAGCTCACATATCAACTACTGTCATCACATGATCTAAAACTATTTGTTAAATATACCGGATCAAAAAAAAGAGCTTTTTCTGCTAAAATATACAAATCATTCAATATTTCCAGCTTGTTTTTAGATAATATATCATCTTATTTCAATATACTGCTAATATTTTAACAAAGTTGATACAGATACTAATTTTGGACCAACTTTTAGTCGCTCAATATATTTTAGTAGTACATAACGACGTCGCGAATAGCTAGCTGTGTTACATATTATTATTTAATATTGTTCAAAAATATCGAAGTAATCAGTATGTTAGAATTTTTCTTTGAAATATAGCTCTGAGGCAAAATTTAACGAAACTAATTATATATAACTTATAATTATAATTATACATATTTGATTAATCAAAATATATAGGTTTTTTTAATACAAGCATAAATAATTTATCATAAAAAATCATGAATTTATTGAATTATTAGGTTTACATGATGTCAAAAATATCATTGTAGATTTACACTTGTAGAGTAGGTTAATCTCTTAATACGTAAATAATTATTATATTTTTGAATGTAATTAATGCGGCATATTATGCAATTTCAAGCTCCAGCTTCAGTGTATTGTTTCTAGACAATCTAAAACTTAAAATTATAGTACAAGAAGTAAATTGCCCGTTGCGCCTTATTAGTCGTACACCAAAAGCACTAAATGTATTTATGGATTGCTGGAAATATCATACTTTCACATGGAAAACGAGAGTACAATTATCCTGCAACACAAAATTACAGCACAATATTCAGCAGTCGCGTCGCGCCCACAAATTTTATGTCCTAATCACAACCTGAGCCCAAAATGAATTTACTTAGGTTCCAAGAAGTTTAGCAAGATTATCAAAAATTGATGTGCTTGGCTCTTCTGCACAAGAGATGATTTACTGAGCAATCTACACAGACCATTCATGGGGCTCAAATAAAATGGTTTCGTTCATACAAAGGACAAGTGTATCGCTATTCGCGCAGATCGTAAATTTCATGAATATCGGAAAAATCAAAAACATAATCTTCCTAGATAACCATCCCCCTTAAAAACAGATCAAGTTGTTGTCACCGTCATCAAATAATTGCCCCCTCACAACTTGTTAGCCAGCAAAGGAATAAGTCTCACAAGCTGAATCTCAAATGTACGGAAGAAGTGGGAAACGATCCATAAGAACAACAAGTTATCATGCAGCAGTGGATCTGTTGTCTCCTGAAAAGCTTCAACCTCCCAATGCAATGAACACGTCCTCACCATATTCTTCCCCAGGCAAATCATCGAATTATACAACAATTGGATTAGCAGTAACATCTGTACCATCAACCTTATTGGAAGAACAAAGCGATAAAGATGATCTCTTTGCCCTAAGTGGAATATCTCCTATTCAGCGATGTCAGAAATCATCCTCAAAGAGAAGACAGAAAAGAAAGGAACAGAGTAGATCTACAAAACAGGAAGATGCTGTGAAATCGAATCCTTTTCAAGAGGCAGAGAACAAACCAACTTGGTCTCCACAAAGCACACCATTCTCAACGCCAAAGAGAAGCAGAACCAAAAGATCATTTGAACGCAACAACAACTCTTTGTCATCTATATTCCAGACAGAAGAAGCTAATAAAAGAACAAAACTTACATCAATAAAGAAAGATAAAATAAATAAAGAAGAAGCACATGATCCATGGAGCTTATTGGAAGCTATAACGAAATCTCCTTCAAAGAACAAGCCAACTCCGATATCTATGGCCCCAATTGTTGACAGCATCGATTCGTCATTTCCAAAGAAGTCAAGAGTAGCAAAGAAACTAGAGTTCGCCTCATGTCAGAAAAAGTCCAGTATTTCCAAGAAATCCTTTCAAGGGAAGAAGAAATCAAGTGAGCATATGGAAGAGGCATGGGATTTTCTAGAGAGTTTAACGACATCTCCTTCATTCGAAACTACAAAAAAGACAAGCAGGAACTCTGAATCACCAATGAAGAGAACCGAACACAAAACTAGAATGGATTTTATTTTAGATCTGAACTATAAGGGGGAGAATATCAACGAGAAGATAGATAGTATGAAGTTGATTATTATGACGCCGTTTGTTGAAAATGCAATCGAAGAAGAACACAGTCAGGGAAACGATCCATCCAACAATGAAAAAGAATTAAATGAACAAAGTCGGAATGATACCTCTATGAAACCTGCAGATCTTAAAACCTACACGAATACCTGTATGAGAACTTACGGAAGCAGAAGAAGTTATCTTCAAAGTCATGATGAAGAACAACCAGAGGCATCAGAACTCAGAAACTACGAAGAAGGAGGGGAGGACGCTGGATTTGAGGATAATGACGAGGAAGAAGAGGAACCCAAAATGAACCAACAAAATACATTTGCAATAGCAAGAGACAATAACAATAACAAGTCTCTGAACCAACTTCCACGAAATTTCAAGAAATCCAAAGAAATAACGTCAATCTCCAATTTGAAAGCACAAGGAACACAAACAAAATATCAAGATGATCTCAATTTTCATTTAGAAAACCTCAAACCATATTCTAAAAGTAACTTAAACAACAAATGTTTAGATTTGATAGAGTTTGCCATAAGGTTGATAGAAGATTTACCATTTTTGAAATTCGTCAAAAGTTATGCATTACAAGATGTCATTGGGAGTTGTAAACGGTTATTAAACTCTGAAGGTAGTGATCTTGAAGATGAATATCTTTGTTATGTCATTGGTTTTGTTTTTGTTACTTTATGCGACGGACGTGTCGATGGGACAACAGTTGAGCCAGTGTTAGAATTCACTCCTGAAGATGGTGGTTTCCTCATGTTGATTGAAAGGTTGATCAATATGGGAAATAGCGTCCAATTTTCAAAGGGAAAGAATTCCAAGAAAACCAAGCCAAATAAAGAGATTATTGGTGCTTTTATTAGTTTTCAGAAGAAATTGGATTATATTTATGAACCATCATTTTTGGGAATTTCTTTGCTTTGTTTAAATGGTTTGTTCTTGAACGAAGGTTTGCTTCGTTTGTCTTTGAAGGTCTTGAAAAGTTTGAAGGTGCAAAAAGACATGCATTTGAGAACTATCAATTTGCTTTTGATACTCTATGAGAATTATCTTATGAAACTAGAAGGTGATCAGTTATCCTGTTTTGACGGCACTACGATTGCGATCCTATTAAACATTTTCAGTGGTAAACAAGGTGATATCAAAACGACAAAGATTCTAATATTCAAATTCTTAATCTTACTAACTTTGAAACAACATCATGTTATGTTCACAAGTTCTATCACGTCAACAATACTCAACAGTATCGACTCAGAACCAACATGTTCTGAGCTTCAAATTTTACAATTCGGCTTATTATTAAACCTAATAGACTCCAAGGAATGTCTCAAGCAAATATTTGACTCCTTAAACCAAATCTGTTTGTTCTATAGCAAGATTACGGAAGAATCTCTGCCTTATTATGCCTTGCTAATCGGGACTTTGTATTCACACCGTAACGAAGACGTCAGGAAGGTCTTTGACGAAACTGAGTTGTATGGGATCAAACTGATTTTGGTGAGATTTGATTGCGGTGGATTAAAAGCCATGAAGGGTAAAGTTGCTGAGATCCTGGAATCTTTTGATGTATAGAAACAATATTGATGAAAGCTATGAATCCTTGTTGCGCATATGTGTTTCCAACTCCCAAGTTTCAGGAGTGGGGGTGGTTCTCTGACGTATTTTGATCCGCTCGACCCAATCTCCCGAATTTCTCATCCGGCCGAAAAGACGGACTTATATTCCTATTCTAGATAGCAAGCTATTGTTACTTGGTCCAAAAACACGAATATCAAACACTATTAGCCCAATCCGCAGGATAAAAGACTTAGTATAGAGGTCTGGCCTTATAAAAGAACTGAAGTCAAACATATACAATTTGACTAATGTCCACAGCATCTACAAAGGACACAGATCGTCGTCCGCCACCAGATTCCGTATCTCCAGAAGACCCATCATCATCTTCCAACAACAACAACAACAACAACAACAGTTCTACAAACAGCAGGAAAAGAGCCCGTATTCCAACCTCATGTTCCATCTGTCGTAAGAGAAAGATCCGGTGTGATAAGAAGAAACCGACATGCACAGCATGTGCTCGTTCTGAATTCACACATCTTTGTCAATATGAAGAACCAAGCTGGGTCAATGAGACGAAGAAATCCCAAATCAACAAGAGTTTGGAGTTTGTCGATTTGGTTAACCAAGATGATTTAGCACCTGCTGTGAAAATGGCTTTCCACGAATTGATCAGTAAAGTTCACCAGCTGGAGTCCGAGAGTGAGCGCAATTTCCCATTTGTTGACGAAAGCTTGTCTCAACAGCAATTATCGAGAAATTTGGCTAAACCTTACCCATTAGATACATTTGATATGGGGTTTGATCCTAAGGGTAAGGTAGATATTTTTGACTATTTACCCGTTCTCGTGAAGAAAGGCCGTCTCGAACACAATGGTCCATTTTCAGAGGCTTCTTTGTTAAGAAAAGACAAATATTGTAAGATTGTTTGGTTAAGTATTTGGAGACGTTTGGAATCCAAGAACACACACTCTCATGAGAACTTTATCAATGATCCTATTGCAAATGAAATCGTCACGAACAACAAGTTTCTCACCGGGTTTATTGAATTGAGAAAACAGAAATTGAAAGATAAACAAGTCAGCTTAGAATTACGTCAGAACAGCCAATCATTGCAAGAGAAAATAATTTCCATGTTACCAGATAAACGAACCATTATGTCGCTATTATTCAGATTCTTCAAGACATTATATCCTTACTTCCCTGTCATCGACGAGAACATGTTCTTCGTGGATTTGTACAGGATTATTAAGCTGTCCTTTTCAGAAAACAAGGTTGAAGAGTTAAACTTGGACCATGATAAAGAGTCTTTGGCGTTGGTTGGTATCTTACTCATTCTTTTAAGGCTTGCATATGTCTCTTTGACTCCTGAAGATCTCAAGGAGAAAAGATTTGCTTCTTTGAAGGAAAACCCAGTTGGAGCTCCAATCATACAATTAGCCAAAGAATGCCTAGCCCATTATCAATTTCTTAGAAAATCTTATGGTTTAAGAGTGGTACAATTGACTTTATTCTTCAGTTTGTACTACAGATATTGTCCTGAAGATGATCACGTCTCTGATCAATCAGGTGGTCATATCACCTTGGGCTTATTATTCTCTATGAGCTACTCCATTGGTATCCATAGAAATCCTCTGATCTTCATGAATCCTAATGAAACTGTTGATAGAAAGCAGGAAATAGCACAAGGGTCACGAAAACTGTGGTACAAGCTTATTGAAATGGACTGTAACCAGTGTGTTTTCTCTGGTGAGCCTTTACACTGTGTTGATAATAGATCATACGATATCCCACTACCAATACCGGATGATGAAGATGATGATGTCGACTCTTGGATAGTCAAAGAATACAGATTCTTGCACGAAAAGAACCAGCTCTTCAGAGAGTTTGCCAGGGTGATGCTGAACTTGCATTCTTCTCCTTCAATCTTGGATATTTTGAATTTGATCCAAAAGTTTGAGAATTTCGTCCAATACAAAATTGGTACTGTTGAAGACATTTTACATGATGGTACTTTGCAATCTTATGGAAAAGTGAAGAAGATTTCATATTTCATTGAAATTCATGTTGTTCTTTTCAATTTGAACAATCAGCTTCTAGCACATTTTGAGAACAGTCAAGAATATTCCAAACAAGCATATATTTACCTTATCGAAGTAATCCAGCAATGTCTTACCATCCATGATACTTTGATCAATGTTCTTTTCCATGAAAATCAATACTTTGGTCCTAACGATAAGGGGCAATACACTCAGGAGTTCAGTTTCTTCATCAAACCTCTTGCTTCAAAGGCTTTAACCAAGACTTTGATTGCTTTCGCCGCTTTAAATGCTAGACTTATTCACACTAAACAAGTACTTGAACAGAAAAAGCAAGGCAATAATATCAAAACCGAAGAAAGAATCAACTTGCTCGATGAACTCATCACAAAGATCTACACGAATATCGAATCGGTATGCGGCGTTCTCACAAGGTTAAGTATTGGCAATTACAATTTCACGAGAAACTTGGGTGCCGTGAAGTTATTTCTTAAAGAGTTACGAGATTTCAATTTTGTTAGTCCAAACTTCTGCAAACCAAAAGCAAACGTAAACACGAAAGATGGCACAAGTTCTCCCGAGCCTAATCCATTGTTCAACCATTTCTATGACTTGAAACTGGATATGTTTCCAAAGGAAAACTCCACAATGCAATTCATCACCCCTGAGCTCCGCCATTTGGCTGAAGTTTTGACCGTTGATGTTTTGAAAGTTCTCAAACCAGTTTATATCCGTGAACCGCTATCAAAAGAAAACACTCCGCATCAACAAGGTGTTTACTTTGATCCAATCAACGAGCAAACACGTCCATTGGCGCATCCAGATTACTCTATTTTGCCACAGCAAAGGGAACGTCCAAATATTTACCAAGGTGTCATCACTCAAATGGATTTGAACAATTTCTTCTGTGCCAACGTACCAACCAATAACCCAATAAATGTCAACAATACTATCTCTGCTGTAGGTTTCAATACAGTTACTTCTCATCCATTAGAGTGGGAAGGCGTTCCACAACCTCCATTACCAGGACAACAAGCACAACAGTTTGCAATGAGTCAAGAAAATATTGTTCCAGGTATGGGTTTTGATAGTTTCCAATATTTGGATCAAATTTTAACTACAGACGACTTTTCTGTGATGTTTGGTGGCTTAAATGACCAAGGATTCTAATGTATATCATGTATATGATAATGCGATAATGTAATATTTACAATTTGTTTATATTCACCAGAAGCCAAAGTAGCTTAAAAGGTAATCAAAACCTAAACCAAAAGTAACGTAAAGACCGTACCTGATGTTGGCTAAGAAGAAACCCCAACAGCTCTTAGGGTTGTCCAAATCAACCTTCTTGATCATTTCAAAAAGTTTATAACCAAATAAACCAGAACCCATAATAAAACCTGGCATAGCAATGATACCTGCATTCCAGCCTGCTAAACCAAGTAATCCCAACTGAGTAATAGTCAAACCAGCGAAAATCTTCTTAGAGGATTCACCCCAGGCCAAAGCAGTAGATTTGATCCCGGCTTTAATATCGAATTTTTTATCTTGATGTGCATAAATGGTATCGTAAGTCATTGTCCAACAGAAAGAAGATGCAAATAATGGCAATATAACAGTCCAGTCAACCAAACCCATAGCTGGAAAACCCAATATAGCACCCCAATTGAAGGCGAAGGAAAGAACTGCTTGTGGGTAGTAAGTGAATCTTTTGAATAATGGATAAGTACAAACTGGAAGCAAAGAAGCAGCACCAATGAAGAAGCAATCCCATGGTAGTTGTAACAACACAGCTAAGCCAACACCTAATTGAGCACCACTAAATACTAGAGCTTGTGGAACAGAGACACGGTTGGATGCCAACGGTCTCTCTATAGTTCTGGCGACCTTGTTGTCCAAGTTACGATCAAGCAAATCGTTAACAGTACAACCGAATCCTCTCATGACAATAGCACCAAATGCAAAGATACCCAAAGTCTTCACAGTTAATAAAAGAGGCGCTGTTGTTTGGATAGCGGCTATCAAGATAGACCAAGTACAAGGAATCAACAACAACCAAGTACCGACAGGCTTCTCCAGTCGCATCAATTCAGCGTACGGGATCCATTTGGTTGGAAGACGACCTATTATTGGAGCCAATCCTGCAATTCTAGCTTGGGAAGCGGCAGCACGCTCCTCGGCTGTGAAGATTGGTTTAGCAAGTAGAGTCTCTTGAGATTGTGGGGTGGAGTTGAGTTTAGTTTGTGCAAATGTGGGTGTCGATGTACGTGGAATAATGGTTGTTGGTTCATTCTTGTTGTCCGTGGATTTATAACGAATGGTTTGAAGGAAAAGACGAGGATATGGTTTCACATGACCTGGCAGTCTTAGGCCTTGTGATAGAGCCGATGTAAACGTTAAGGAAGGATTGAGTCGCATAAGTGAAGACGTTTTTTTAAGCTAATGGGTCGAGCAGATATTCCGAAATCTAATCAATGTTTGGAGGGTACCAGATGTAATCAACTGACAGATTGTTCTTCTGAAAGATTGATCAAAATACCTATGGGCTCCAGAAATGTCTCTAGGAATTCACCTAAGAAAAGAATTCAAAAGTGTATACTAAACTGAGACATGTCATCATCAAAATGAATCTGCATCGTTTGGCTGGAACTTAGCGTCGCGGAAATTTTCGCATCTGGATTGGTAGATTAGTATCCAAATGATGAAACTATTTTCGTTTAGTCAGGCCTTATATAATCTGTTGCTTAGGCGAGGTGGGTGTGGAAATTCTGCACGCGCCTTGGGAAGCTCTGATCAGGAGTGGCGGGCAGATCTTAAGAAAATGAACAACAATTTACAGAATTTGGCCATTTACAGGTCTAAGCGGTTAGTTAATCGAGAAAATTCACTGACATAATAATATCACTGATAATGACCATCTACACTGCTTCTACCACTGCGCCAGTCAACATCGCTGTATGTAGAATCCTATGAGCTTTGGTGGGTTTGGTTCAATCTTGATCAGATCCAGATCTGAGAATTTGAATTCAAGGAGTGAACTCTCCTTTATAAACGATACAATTAACAAATACTAACACATGATTGCAAGACCCTTAAATATTGGGGTAAGAGAGATAAGAATCTCAACCTTCCAACTAACTCATCTATTTCTGTCACATTATCTCAAGATGATCTTCGTACCTTAACTTCCGCTGCCACTTCTGAAACTTTCGCTGAAGATCAACTTTGGTTGAACGGTAAGTTGGAATCCCTTGCATCTGACAGAACACAACAATGCTTAGCTGATTTAAGAATCCTTAGATCTGAATTAGAATCCCAAGATTCCAGCCTTCCAAAGATTTCCCAATGGAAGTTACACATTGTCTCCGAAAACAATTTCCCTACCGCAGCTGGTTTAGCTTCTTCTGCTGCCGGTTTCTCTGCCTTGGTTGTTGCCATTGCCAAGCTCTATCAATTATCTCAATCTATGTCTGAAATTTCTAAGATTGCAAGAAAGGGTTCTGGTTCTGCTTGTCGTTCCTTATTTGGGGGATACGTTGCTTGGGAAATGGGTTCTGAAGAAGATGGCTCTGATTCTAAGGCTGTTGAAGTTGCTCCATTGGAACACTGGGATAACATGAAGGCTGTCATCTTAGTTGTCAGTGCTGATAAGAAGGATACCCCATCCACCTCTGGTATGCAAACTACTGTGCACACGTCTGATTTATTCCAATGGAGAATTAAGGAAGTTGTTCCAAAGAGATTTGAAGAAATGAAGAAGTCTATTATTGAAAAGGATTTCCCAACCTTTGCCGAATTAACCATGAAGGATTCCAACTCTTTCCATGCCACCTGTCTTGACTCTTATCCACCAATTTTCTACTTAAACGATACCTCTAAGAAAATCATCAAGTTAGTCCACGCCATTAACGAATTCTACCAAGAAATTATTGCTGCTTATACATTCGATGCTGGTCCAAATGCCGTTATCTACTACGAATCCCAAAACGAAGCCAAGTTATTTGCTTTCCTTTACAAGTTGTTTGGTCAAGTTTCCGGTTGGGAATCCAAGTACAGCACTGAAAAATTATCTGCTTTCAGTACCGAATTCGAAGCGATTAAAGAACAATTGAATTTCGTTTTAGACGAAGACTTATACAAGGGAGTCTCTAGAGTGATCCTCACCCAAGCTGGTCCAGGTCCCCAAGATACCGATCTATGCTTGATCAACGAAGCCACTGGTTTACCAAAATAAAGAATAGATATTTGATTGGTTCTGTTGATTCTTCCAAAGGGTGTGATCTATAGAATATAGCAAAACACTATAATAATATTTTAATAATTTAATTTTAGAATTTTGAACTCGGCCTTGAGCGATCAGAGAATGTATTTACGCATGACCTCTTCGTTAATACATTCTTGATTTTCATAACGCCACGCGATACTACAGAAACAGTAATATCACTTCATATATGTCGTATTCTTTGCTATAGTAATTCCTATAGAAATGCAAGCAATGTTGAACACTGAAAATTGGTTGTTGTGTTTTCTTTTCATCCTAAAACATTTATTGGATCGCTTCTATCGATATAATATGCTAGCTGGGAAAGACAAAGGGACCAAAGTTCCATTTTGTGTCTCACCCTAGTTTCCAGTAACCAAGTTAGTAGAATTTAGTCATTCAAATAGTCAAAGGTTTAGATAACTCTTTTGAAAATTCAATCAAAACCCAGAACAGTTGAAAAATGCAATATTAAGCACTTGACATAATGATCCATAGGCTGTGATGATGCGTTGCATACAAATACTATTTCGATTTTTCACTACATATAGAAGTTGAAACACACTTTGGGCAATTATTGGGTGGTATCTAACAAATTCAAAGTTTCTTAGACTTCATTTAAGCTCAAAACTTCGATAGCGTTAGATAATCTCGGTTTGGTCGTGAGATCCTAAATTGGTACTATATATATATTAATAAGGGATTCGTGAAAAAAAATTTCGAGTTTTTAGTACCATTCTGCTCGCCTTGCTTAAAAACTCAGAAAAACCCAAAACTGGGATGTAAATAATTTTGGTTTTTAAGTTATCCTCTTTTAAAGTTAAGGAATG
>JAKTTJ010000031.1:0-158474 GCA_030581495.1 Waltiozyma xylosica | reverse complement strand
TCAACATTGACAGATCCTTTAGAGAATACTTCCAACGTAGACCCTTTGGAAACAATATAGAGGAATCAACAACCAATGGATGAACGATTCTGAGAGCATTCAAATCATTCTCTAAACCATGGTCAACGGAATCTTTAACTGAATTAACTGAAGCAAAATATGGACGAGCAAGTACCAAACATGCGGAGAAACTATATGTATAGGCTATTCTTCAGCGGATTGTTCCGCATTTAGAAAAATTACTCCAACAATGTAAATTATAAATTGTTTCATGGGGTAGGTAAGCTGAAACGCATATTTCATGAAGGCTTGTAGAACTGGTATCTCAAAATTGTTTTAGTTTCTGATGCTTATACACAAATTGAAACCATAGTGTAATTGGTTCTGTCATATCTTGTCTCTTGTTGCCAAAGGGCTTGGAAAGAAAACTGTAACATTACTTGTGTTAATTCAAACATTTCTAGCGAATGAAAAACTTCTGAATATGCAACCATATTAAGCTGAATCCGATCATAACCTAGCAGGCGTGACGAGAGACGATCAGACTCACCAAAGATAAACAATCCCCTTAACAATTTTGTTTAAATTGGCAGCTACAATAGATTTTAATACATAAAGATTTCAAGATGCAAACACGTTTTGTATATAGTTGATAGTTGGAATCTTTTCATTTTTTTAAAATTCGTTGGCAACAAAAGTGGTCTTCTTACCCTTTCTCTTAACTCTGGTATCTTCTGGATTGAAACCGGCAGACTCACTACCGTATAGAGCCCAAACTGGGGTTTTAGAAATGTAGTCCAATTTATCAAAGTCCTTACCAGATTTCAATAATTTAAAGAACTTGGCGTAATCAATGTGAGTGTACCATTCACCATCAACCTTGAAATCGTTGGAGGCAACAAGAATACAACACGAATGGGCATGTTCGGCAGCTAAACCATAACCTAAACCTCTTCTGTTAACTTCTTCGACGACAGATTCCACGAATCGTTGACATTCTTCGTAGAACGGAATGTTTTGCATGGTCAATGGGTTACCATTACCAGCAGAAGAACCACAGAAGGTAGCACCCTTGATTTCGATCAAAGCTGGTCTGGCTCTTTCAATTAAATCAGCATAACCAGAAACTTCATTCATATTGAAACCCTTGACTAAAGTCAAACGGAAAACAGTACGTTGGTGAGATTGAGTGGTTCTTAAAATATCAAGACATCTCAACATACGTTCCCAGTAATCCTTGAACAATGGACGATCGATCTTCTTCAATTCAGTCTTGTTTGGAGCATCAATGGAGACGTACAACTGAGTAACCTTGGATAAGGTAGCCAATTGATCTGGGTGTTGGGCGTTACATACAAGGAAAGAGGAGATGTCACGTTCATGTAACATACCAAGGAAATCGTTAATATATGGGTAGAAAATTGGTTCACCAACTAAGGACAAGGCACAGTGCTTAACTTGGAAGGCTTCTTGAAATCTTTCAGCAACAACACCTGGAACACCTCTCATTTGCTTGATCTTAGAGTAATGACCTTGAAGGGCACCGTTCAAAATAACATCAGGTTGATCAACTTCCCATCTCCAGTTGGTACCAACAGGGTTGGTACCGTGTCTCCAACAGAAGACACACTTGTTCGAGCAGGATAAAGATGGAGTGGTTTCCATACATAAGTGAGATTTGATACCATAGAAAGCAAATTTGTAACACGAACCACGACCTCTAAGAGCTGATTTGGTCCATCTACAGATCTTGACACCAGAGTGAGAACCAACAACCGTGTAACCTTGCTTTGTTAAACTATTGTAAGTCGGAGAGTTCTTAGCAACCATTTGTTTAACCTCTATTTCTGATTTAGAACTGTAAGATTTCTTCATCATGTTGCCCATGTCTTCAACATCGACTAAAGTTTCATCACTGCTACCTTGACCAGATTCACCTTCTTCTTCGTCTTCGTTATCAGAGTCAGAGTATTCGTACAGAATTGGTTCATCGTCTTTCAACGCGTCGATGAACAAGTCGATCCATTCACCAGCCTTAGCATCACCACCGGTCTTCATACAAACTTCACCAACTGGGAAAATTCTTCTGGCTCCTAGCTTACCTAACCAATAATCGGTCTTCTTGGCTTGGTAACAGAACTTACCGGATGAGCCCCAAGATTCTGAGTCACCTAAACCTAAAACAGTGAAACCTAACAATTTCTTCAATGGATACTTGTCAACTCTGAAATCTTGGGAAGTGTCTTGTAAGGTTTGAAGGAAGTAATCAATAGGAGAATCAACGTCATAAGATGGAAGAACAATGCAGTAAATTAAGTTTTCCTTGTCTGGTGTATTGGTGAAATAATCGTCCAAGTCAATGATTTCATCTATATTCATTAATTGTGGCTTGTTGGCTAATTGTGGTAAATCGTTCAATCTGTCAAAGATGGACTTGGCAGCTCTTTCAGAAGCACCAGTTAAAGAAGTGTAGAAAATGATAATGTTGGATTCTAATAATGAAGTTTCAGCCTTGGTCATGGCGGATTCTGGTTTAGCTATGTTGTTTCTGGTGGCATTCTTGTTACCTTTGAAAACCTTTGGAACCCTTTTAAGCGGCTTTGATTGGGGCTCAGGAGTAACTTCTAGATTGGAAGCAGATTCTGATGAAGGAGTGACATTAATAGTTTTGGACTTCTTAGCGAAGGATTTAGTAAAGTCGATAGCGATATCAACGGAGTTATTGTTCAAACCAAAGCTCTTCTTCAACTTTAAACCAGATAAAGTCTTCTTCTGTTGAGTATTCTTGTTCTTACAGGTACATAATTTACCGCAACCACCCTTACCGTGCTCTTTCGTTTCTTTTTTTGGTGTAATTTGTTCTGGGATATCAAATGGCTCTTTACTGTTATTCTTAATGACGGTGTAAATGACAGAGACAGCAAAAACTATGGTTGTTCTGCCACCAGATAGGTAGTAGATAGACAAGACCACAAACAAGACCAGAGATGAGGGAAGTTTATCCAGAGTTTGAGACATATTTTTAGAGTGATTGTATGTTTGAATAAATGAATTTGGCTTCTTCTTCCCTAGAACTAAAGGATGTGATAAGGCGAGTACAGATGCAATATGTTCAATAAATAGAGATTTATGCAAAATTTAAGATGAAATATGATATAGCAAATTGACTTGGCCTATGAGCAAGATATTTAATCACAAAATAATCTTTTCAAAGACTTCGTGTTATCCAACTGAAATGTAAATATGGAAGCTTTAAATTTAATTTCCAAGGAGAGATGGGGAACCCCGTGCTTACTTTCAAAAGATTTCGATTCGCCTAGACAAACTCCATGGAAAAAGAAAAAATTGTTATTTACACGCGAATTTCTAATATGTCTTAGTCATCATTAGCCGCATGACATTAAAATAGGGCTGCGGAATAAATTATAATGCTGAAACGTCGCCAAAGAAAACAAGCAAAGTCTTTCTTTCATTGTTAAATTTCCAAAATATTTATCAGTCATAAAAATAGCAAACCTTCATGACTTAACAGCTGGGGAGTTTCTTCTATAGTCAGATCTCAGTTTATGGTTGGCCAATTTAGTTAAATTCTCTTTAATTGAACTTTGGAGGTTTTCCTTCAGCTCTCTTAACTTCTCTAATTCCAAGTTTTCGCCTTGCTGATTTTTCTTCTGTTTAGCGCTGAAATCAGGATCTTCATCAAAATAATGTTTAAATTGATCAGTCTTGTCTACTATATTTTTCTTTGTAGCTCCTATTCGGTTCTCTGAATCGATTATTGACTGTTTGGCATTGTTGATTTCTTTGGTCATGTACTCTATCTCTTGGAATAAAGTCAACTCTTTCTTTTCCTTCAATTTGATGGATTTTTTGATTTCATTGATTTTGAAAAGAGTGTTAGAATCATCTTCTTTGAACTTGTTGACGGAGTCCGTCAACGTACTGATCTCATTCTTCAAAGTCTCTATCCGTGGGACCAATTTCTCAGACTTATGCTCAGACGTCTGGATTCTGAGTTTTATGTGATCTAATTCCTTCAGAAGTTTTGTGTCGTCGTTAAGCGCATATTCCTCGTCGAGTAATGTGAACTCACTTTTGAAATGGTTCAATTGCTGTTGTGCATCTTTGTGTGACTCTAAAGCAGACATGAGATCCCGGATTAGTTTATGTGTTAGAGATTCATTGTAGTCTTTGTTGGTTCTCAAAATACCAAAGTTAGTATCTTTCAATGGGTTTGTGTTGTACTCCCTCTGTAATCTCTTCATCTCATAGAAACTCAGTTTGTCGCCTTTCATGGCCTTCTTGATGCTGTTGAAATGAACCTCCTTCAACAACGATCTCTCGACATCGCCAGAGTCATAAGTGGAAATGGAGGACATTTCGGGTAAAGGCCATAGAGCATTTTCATAGTCTTGAGACCATTTCTCCAGGTATGTCAAGTTTTTGGTATAGATAGGTCTCAAGTCCGGTGGTAGAACACCGATTCTATCCCTTAAGACGATGACAGCAGCTGTGACGTCAACCAAATAGTCCTGGTTTCTCGATTCTGTGTTATGAACATTACGGAAATATAAGGCAGCGTGGTCAATGGAGTTAGTTGTGATGAATCTCAAAATTGGTGTCTTACTGGTCTTTCTCAACGAATGGAGAAGTGAATTTTTAGCTGTTATATCCATTGAAAAGATCAAATCAAACTTATCTTCCACTTTGACAGTTTCAACATCTGTTGGAACTAATTGAACGGATAAATCACGTTTTCTGACTTTAGATGGATCTTTAACATAAGAACCGGTGTATCTTTTGATATTGACTTTGGAGCTTAATAACAGAGCCTCCAATAGATCCAAACAGCGATCCGTAGATCTAGAAACTACTGCAATATTAAGCTTTCTATCTTCAAATAAAGCAATAAGATCTTTCAATACTTGAAACTTACCAGAGAACTCTGTGAGCTGAAAGAGTGAATCTTTTGTCGTGAGGTTCTTTGGGATGAAATGCTTAACCAAGGCGTATGGATGTGTCGAAACTAATTGAGAGTTCAAGTAGAGTTGTTCTAAAGAATCCAGAAGAACAATATCCTTGTCATCTGTCTCAAAATACTTTAAGATGTCCGAATAATGGAGAGAAACAACATTGTCTGTTAGCTCCTTCTGGTAGTCACTCATTGGTACAGGGAGCCAGTAGTCCCCGGAGGTATTGTTGCTTGTTAGACTTAGGTCAATGATTGGTGGTTCAGGAGTCGTATCTAAGATTTTGAAGAGATCCATTATGACCAGTGGGGGTGATTTTCTGCTAACTGAATGATTGGATAATAAGCACTGTTGCTATTTGTTTGAAATCTTGTTGTTAGGTTCATGCTTTGAACTCTAAATTCGCGCGGCTGGATTATTATAATCATAAAAATCGCCAATCGGAGCAAACAACAACCAGTACAATCTAGCCCTGATTTCGAGAGATCTGGACTTAACTTCTATTTCATTCCTAATAATCAATGGAATTAGCTAAAGAAAGGCATATAGACTACATCAAAGCTCTTGACACGAAAACACAAGATCTCTCATATCATTTGACGGAGCACCTTCGTCTCAATGGTACATACTGGGGTCTCACAGCCTTGTGTCTTCTTGACGCTAAAGATGCATTCAACAAGAACGACATAGTGAACTTTGTGATGAGCTGTCATAATGAAGATGGTGGGTTTGGTTCTTTCCCAAAGCACGACTCACACCTGCTCAGTACAATTTCGGCATTACAGATACTGGTTATTTACGATTCGTTGGATTCTATTCCTTCAGTTAACAAGATTGTACGATTCATTGAAAACCTACAACTACCAAACGGTGCATTCCAGGGTGATAGATTTGGTGAGATAGATACCAGATTTGTTTACACCGCTGTTCAATCACTTGCTATTCTTGGGAGACTATCTGATAAGGTTGCCAAGGGCGCTGTGGACTTTATCTCCAAGTGCAGAAACTTTGACGGTGGTTATGGTTCTGTTCCGGGGGCTGAATCACACAGTGCTCAAGTCTTCACTTGTCTGGGTACCTTAGCAATTCTCAATAGACTTGACTTGGTGGACAAAGAACTCACAGGGTGGTGGCTTAGTGAAAGACAACTTCCAGATGGTGGGTTGAACGGTCGTGCTGGCAAACTGCCAGATGTTTGTTACAGTTGGTGGGTTCTTTCTTCGCTGGATATTATTGAAAAACTTCATTGGATCGACTTTGAGAAATTAAAAGCATTCATTTTGGAATCTCAGGATTTGGAAAGTGGTGGTATAAGTGATAGACCTGATAATATGGTTGATGTCTTCCACACTCTATTCGGTATTGCTGGTTTAAGTTTGATGGGCTTTGAGAACCTTGTCAAAGTGGACCCAATCTATTGTTTACCGTATGAGGTCAGTGCAAAAATCAAAAAATGGCCCTACAAGAATGAATCGTCGATGGTATAATTTATTTAATGAAGAATATTTTAATAATATGTGCATTCAATATAATTAAATAATACTGTTTCCAGCAAAGGCTTTAGAGACGTCTCTCTTCAAGTTTTCCAAATCTTCAAACCATGAAAACTTGTAGATATAGAGATAGGTAACAATAACTGAGAGAATGATGGAGAAAATATCTACAGGCATAGTAGCCAATGCCAACATGATGACAAGATATTTGGAGTTTAAATTGAAAATATAAGGTAAGATCAAAATGAGTGGAATTTTCCAACAATAAGTTAATCTTTCCCAGATATAAAGCTTTCTTGGAGATTTCATTAACTTGATCATTTGTTTCTCAAAAGAAGCAATCATTGCCTTATTGGTGAAATTATTTTGAAGTTGTAATTCAGCGTTCTTGGTAACAGATTTCTTGTCGGAATGCAAGACATCTTCTATACCTTGATGCCATAACTCAGGGTCAGCATCCAAAAGAAGTCCAAATCCATGTTCTTCGTCATCTAATGATATAATTGATTCTTTTGGACCACCGTTGTTGACTGCAATAATTGGTTTGCCAAACTTCATGGCTTCAATAGGGACGATACCGAAGTGTTCAAAGGAAGGAGTGTAGAGTAGCATCTCACATTTGGAAAGTAACAATTCCTTGAGATTTGATGGAATAGAAGGAAGGAATAAGACATCGTAGGATTCATTTTTGATAGTTGTGGTTTCATACTCTGATGATAGGACTGTGACAGGTTTAAAACCAAGAATCTCACATTTTAAAGTTAAATCAGCAAGGTATTCTTTGTTCATCTGGGAACTCGGGTCATAGCCGCCCGTAAGAACAAGTTTCATAGCTTCGGTAGTTGCATGTTTTGAAGTCATCTTGAAACTATGATATGCTTCAATGGCCAACTCTATGTTCTTTTTTGGTTCAAAACGGTTGATACTTAAAAGAAATGGATACTTAGCAATAAATTTGTCAAACGAATCCTTGGATGCATTTGTTGTGATTTCTTTATCTAATGAGACACATGGATAGACAACATCTGGTTTGATCAAATCCCTAAGAAATGTGAAGGCTTCATTGTAAACGGACTTGGTAAAGTTGGAATTGACAACAATACCATCAGATGCACTCATGGAGAACTGTTCCACAACATCAAACGGTAGACGATAAAGTGAGCGGATAAAACTTGAATGGTCAGCAAGCTTCAAGTCAGGGAAATGACAGTAGAATAAAATTCTGGCTCTGGTATTGACATAGAGGTGAAGCAAAGGAATTGAAACAGATAGTTGATCGACAATAAAGAAGTCAAAATCACGAACTCTACCAGTCCAGATCAAACTCATGACCAAACATAACTGTCTCAAGATAGCAAACAATATCTTAAACTTGCCCTTAAAGTGGGAAGGAAGAGAGTCACCAATAACTTCAACTTTTAATAGCCCTTGTTTAACTTCTTCAAAACAATGGCTCTTGTCACAGTGAGATGTGAAGATTGTAACTTTATGCCCTTCTTCTTGAAGTCCCTTAGCGGCATCCACGATCAATCTTTCAGCACCACCGATACCTAAATCCGGATGAATAAATGCAACTCTCATTGTGTCTCAAAGTTAAATATGATCAATTTATTGATTTTAATTAGTTTTTTAGATATTGGAGTTTGATTAGCGATTTCTTTGACTTGTAGTTTCTTCTCATTCATCGTCCCTCGTTACTCCAGCCGCTTTTGAAAATATCAAAATATCGGCGCGCCGTACATTTTAAAATTAACCCAAAACGTGTTTTTTGCCCAGATAAATACAATTTCATTAACCGATAGCGCCTATAACGAACTAAAGCTTGGCTATAATTTACAGTGCACTATAGGGAAATTTTTGAAATTTCTTGTGGAGGTGGCAATTTCTTGGTTAATCTAGGAAGCTTTCTTCATATTGTTTGTTCTGTCTCTCTTTGAAATTGGGATTGTGTAGACATTTGAAAAGTCCGGGACATCGAACTACAAACTCTACTAATTCCGCTTTTCTGGTTTTTCGGACAATTAAATTTGTTCGGAATTAATTTATTAGAAAAAAATCCTTTGAAGAATATGCCAAAAAATCAAAAGCACGTCGAAGTTATTGATGAAAGCTTCTTTAGGGCTTAGAACTTTCAGACAAAGATAAAGCAAGAAAAGTCTGTCAAATTCAGCTTTTGGGATTTGAGAGACAAACTTGATGATCGTCGTTCAGTGTCTCGGACATCCAGATAAATGACGGGAACAGATCTCGGAGTTTATATGCATGTCCTAAAATCAGGGAACATTGAATGTCCACGTTGGAGTCCACAGAAGGATAAATTAGCGTCATGGACAAATTATCAAAGTGAAACGTTCCGAAAAATCAATGCTAACGAAGTAAATGCAAAACATTGCTGTCCACCACACAAATAAATGCAAGAGCAGAAGACATTTCCCCTGAATCTCCAAATATATATCTATAACTAAATAAAATGTTATTTATAATTAAATGAGAATTATTTATAATTAATATTTTTTTGAAAATATAACACTATTAAAATAAATTAAATAACCTTTAAATATATGAATTCATATATAAGCTATATTATAATGATATAATTAGTATCACCGAATCAACGTGATCAACGTGGTAACAGACATTCAATTCATTACCCAGTACATGCGTAAGTGTAGCTTGCGTAATTCGCTATTAAATTATTGATAAGAGTGTAAACCTTGGTACCCGGGAATTTGTAAACAATTGCTTCGAAACTTGAATTTTACAACATTACTAGCTTGTGATTGTTATGCATGTGAGGTCATGAGATAAAATCCGCATTCACTCAACTAATATACTTCATTAAGTAATCATGATTCATACAGATTCTTGCTGGTAGACTCTTAGTCACAAGTTCAAACCAACGTACAGAGAACTCCATAAGTGGCTTCTTATTTTTCCTTGAACTTTTTAGCAATAAAGGCTTGGTACGAAAAGTGACAAGACCTACAATAATCAGCCTATATAGTGCTGAAATGATAAGAAAAATAACGCAATTGTACCTTTAAACTTCAACCTGATTTTTTACACTCTACAATTGTAATTTCTTTGTGGCTCATTGTAGCATACTTTTGTAGGAGAATGACTTTTTTCCTCGTATAATCATATATTAATACTTCAAAAATAGCTTTCCTATAAAATTTGCATATAATAAAATTCCATAATTCCAGAAAATTCAGTCAAACTAATAATCGGACTTTAGATGGATCCTGTAAATAATCAAGATTAGATTAGGTTGTTGGGCGTATCTCCTAATTTGTTTTATGAGCAATTGAGGAACGGACAATATTCGTCTTTGTATCAATTATAACCCTTACAAAAATAAGAATTATTGGCCCATTTTGATTATACCCCCCTAAGTTTCATCGTAACCAAATGCGTTGGATTCCTTTCAAGTTCATGTAATCAGCTGAGATGAACCGTGGAATATTACTTTATATTCTCAGAAGACCTTTCATATCATTCTCATTTGCTCAAAATATTGTTTTTTGCGGGCTATACCTAAGTGATATATATTAGCGTAGAAGAACCATTGTACTGAAATAAGACGATCTTTTTCTTGTAAAGAATTAGAGGCTTGCCACCCGCCCATAGATATTATATTATAACATAAACTATGGTAATATTTGACTAGTGTATTAAAGTATCTAAACTATATGGATGGAGAGAAGAAGAGGGACTATTTAAAATTTTCCTTTAGATTCGCGATGACCAACACATCGCTCATAACATTGCCAAACCAACCGACAGACCTGACCCTGTTCCCTCATATTTCTGAAATAAGCATCAGTAGTTTAGTGGTAAAATGTAAGTTTCCCAAACTTATGTCCCGGGTTCGATTCCCGGCTGACGCAGCTATTTCTTAATTTCACTAGCATCAGTAGTTTAGTGGTAAAATGTAAGTTTCCCAAACTTATGTCCCGGGTTCGATTCCCGGCTGACGCATAATTTTTTTGTTCATATTGATCAAATGGTATATTTTTTGTTCAAACGTTTCTTGTGATAGTTGAAAATGCACATACACTTTGATTCTCTAGTGAAAAAGTTTCCTCAGGGTAATATTACATCTCCCAAAGCACTGACTAAATTTGGATTCGTCATCCTGTTTCCATCATTCGACATTTCTGTTGTAAAATGTATGTTGAAACTTAGTATTGAACTTCTTTAGTAACGCATCATAAGTATGGTCCATTAATAGTTTAAATTTTTAAAAGGTCTACTGTTTAAAAAGTGCAAAACGTTTGGAAACTTTATCAATCCTGAATTTCTTTTTGATATCGAAGATAACCCGGTCTAATCCTGATACGGGGACACACAGTGAGTTTCATGACGCAACATGGTTCCCTCCCCTCCGCCCCTTGGTTTTGATCAAAAAGACAGGAGCTTTACAAATCGTAAAGGTCAGCAATTTCTGGGTAGATCACTTAACAGACCAGAATAATCAAACAGGCTCTTAAAGGAACGAGATAATCCAAATGTCATCCCGGTATGTCGATTGAAGATTGCCCCCTTGAATGTGGACAGCAAGGATATTCGTAGAGTACTAACCCAAACGTTTATACCAGATACAGAGTTGAGTGTAAGTCTTACAATCTATAAATGTCTTAGTTCACAAAAGATCTTGTGTTCATTAACTAACAGACAACATCTATAGATGCGTTAAAAGTTCACCGTCGTGATGAGTTCATTGAATGGATCAAAGGTCTTTTGGCAGTTCCATTTGTCCTTCACGTTGGGACACCAGAAGAAGCACAAGAAAGATATGCAGAAGTTTTTCGTGATGTCGAAGCATTGGTTGACGATCAAGTATTCTTGTCACAGGCTGGTACTCCTAAACAAGGCAGATTATCTCAGTTGGTCCCTTCAATTTCTAATTTTTTCACCAAATTACCACTACGGGATGCTTTTCTGATTCAAGATGATAGAAGATCAATCAGTGGCAGAAGATTAGTCTCACCAAGTTTTAATGATATAAGATTAATCTTGAACACAGCGCAAGCTCTAGCATTTGCAAATACGGAAACCACTTTGAAATTGGTTACATTTGATGGTGACGTTACTTTATATGAAGACGGTGATTCTTTAACGGACGATACTGCTGAGATCATCTTGAGATTGATTGAATTGTTATCCAGGGATATTATCGTTGGTGTTGTCACGGCTGCTGGTTACAATGACAAAACTGGGAACAAGTACTATGAAAGACTTAGAGCTCTTATTGATACCATCTCAGGTACCACCAAATTGACCACTCAACAGAAGGAAAACTTCACAGTTATGGGCGGGGAGTCAAACTATTTGTTCAGATACAACAATGAGACTCAAAAGCTAAAATGGGTTGAACCAAATGAATGGCTTTTAGAGTCGATGTCGCACTGGAAAGTTGAAGAAATTGAACAAGTCTTAGATTTGGCAGAGGAAACATTAAATCAGTTAAAGAGTCATTTGAAGCTACCAGCTGAAGTCATTCGTAAACATAGAGCTGTTGGGTTGGTTCCAGTCTCAGGACAAAAGCTTTGCCGTGAGCAACTAGAAGAAGTTGTCCTTTTTACCAAACGTAAATTGGAAGCATTCTCACCTACAGAAACCATCAAATTTTGCGCATTCGATGGTGGTTCGGATGTTTGGGTTGATATTGCATCAAAGGATCTAGGTGTTTCTTCGTTACAGAGATACTTTGGTGGTATTCAACCTTACGAAACACTTCACATCGGTGACCAATTCGTCAGTGTTGGTTCAAACGATCATAAAACTAGATTAAGTGGCTGTACTGCTTGGATCGCCAACCCTGATGAAACTGTTATGTTATTACAGGATTTAATGAGATACCTGGAAAAGAATAGTGTCGCTTAATCTGTTTCGAAATTCGATCCATTGGTTGATTGGAACACCCCAAAATCAATATTAAATGTTAAATAGAAGTTTTTTTTAGAAATTAATATCAAGCTACCCAATTAAAGGTCAACATAACTAGGAAGCTTTCTACAACTGATATTAATTACTGTACGGTTTAATCATCTGAAATAGTCCATTTAAAAATCCACAAACAATGATAAACAACAAATGCAACAGTCGCAAACGGCCTCAAGCTTCAACCTTTACCTTCTTTACTCCTCTTCCTTCTTCATCATCTTCAGCATCATTGACTTCTTCATCATCTTCGTCTTCCTTGACAGCAGCAGAACCATGGATAATTGCAGCAGAAGCGCTAGTCATGGCAGAGTCTGGAGTACCTGGTGGAACACTGCTTTCTTCTTCTTGGTCCCTCATTTCTAACAATTTCTTTTTGTTTGTTCTCTTTCTCTTTAGGGCCTGTGGACCTTCGAATTCTCTAGTGATTGCAAGAAGCAATGTATTGACTCTTCTGGACAATTCTGTTGGAGTTCTTGATTTCAGGAACCAATCAAATTGGAAATGTGGGGAAATGTTAATTTCATGCTTAATGAAGTCATATAAGTTTTCATGGAACAAACCATACTTATTCACTTGAATCAACAAGAACTTATCTTCCAGCGGAGAATAAATTCTCTTCGAGTTGTTTGGTGGATATTGAATGGTTAATTCTTCATCAGCATTGGTATACTTGGCAATCTTCATACTCAAGAACTTCGATTGGTTTCTCAACTTTTCGGATTTCTTTTCATTGGTTTCAATTTGAGAGACGTACTTCTCATAACCATCGATCTCGGTGTAACGTTTCCAGAAGACTGCAGAATAAGCAGCTACATCATCTGCAGTCCTGTTATGGTATTGTTTAGCGATCAAGGCATGGTTATCACGACCGAAACGACCAGAGTACTGAACAAAATTAGTGAATTCACGACGGGTCCATTCAGCAAAGGATTCCTCGATATACTGTTGCTTCAAAGCTTCTTCTTCTTCTGTTAATGGCTCAGCAGTGAAAATTTTTTCTTGCTCTTGTTTCTTACGCTGTTGCTTTGTCAATCCCAACGATTCACTAGACTCCTTCTCTTCCAAGGCTTCCATATCTTGTGGCGTCAATTTATAGCCAGCAATACGCTTGTAGTGTAGCTGTTCCTTCTCAATGAGTCTATGGATATCAGGGTTGTAGAATTGGTGATCTTGAATGTGTAATGGTTTTGGCGCTCTTGGTGCTCTAGGTTCATTTCTAGACTCCTTCGAAGACCCTGAGTTATCTTTGGATTGGTATAACATCTCCTTGTAGTAATTATCAAAAGAGTAATCCTGCTCCTTTCTCTCTCTCTTGGAAGGATTAATCCAGATCAGATTACCTTCTTTGTTTCTCTTGCTAAAGTTTTCACCATTCCATTCATAGGCAGATTGTTCACTGGTGAATTTCTGTAAGTCATCCAAACCCAAGTTGGAATACTTTTCATTCAAGGTCTTGGTCTTTTCCTCACCCTTTCTCAAAATTTCCTCAATATCGTCGTCAACAGTACCAGTTTTGGAGTCGAAGACATCTTTAGCACCGAATTGAATCATACTCAACAAATCGTCGTTTGTGTTACCAATAGCAGTGTTCTTGCTGGAAGATCTACCTTGCTGGATGACTAATTGATCCAATCGCAATTTTTGAGCAGCACGTTCAATGACCTTTTCTTCAATAGCGTTTTCAGTAACAAACCTAAAGACATGAACTTGCTTCCTTTGACCAATTCTATGAGCTCTGTCCATGGCTTGTAAATCGGCTTGAGGGTTCCAATCGGAGTCATAAAGAACAACAATATCAGCAGATGTTAAATTAATACCCAAACCACCAGCTCTGGTGGTTAATAAGAAGATAAATTTACTGGAATCCGGCTTGTTGTACTCATCAATCGCGTTGATCCTATCTTCATGGGATGTAGAACCATCAATACGACAGTATTCATATTCTCTGAAGAAACAGTAATCTTCCAAAATATCCAAGACTCTTGACATTTGAGAGAAAATCAACACTCTTGAGCCTTGTGTTTTCATCTTCTTCAATAACTTATCCAAAACAAGCATCTTACCAGAATTGTAAACTAAATGCTCATCAGTGGTGTATGGAGGGCCAGGTTCAGCACCTTCAAAGAGATATGGATGGTTACAACATTTACGTAATTGCATCACAATATTCAATAACCTTGTCTTACCGTCTCTTTTACCAACAACACCGTTGACAGCGTCAATGTCCTTTTCAAGGAGAGATTTGTACCACTTGATTTGCATTTCAGACATACCAACATATAGGTTCAATTCCTTCTTTGGTAGCAATGATTTTTCAACATCAGCCTTAACTCTTCTCAAAAGGAAAGGAGAAAGAACTTTATGTAATTGTTGAACTATTTCTTCTTGGTTCTCATCTTGGTTATCGAACCATTGATCAAAGACTTCAGAGTCACCAAACACATCAGGAAGAATGAAATTTAAAAGAGCCCACAATTCATGAAGATTGTTTTGTAAAGGTGTACCAGTGATCAATAAACGGTTTTTAGAATAGAATAATCTAATAATTTGAGACAATGCAGAGTCTTCATTCTTAATTCTGTGCGCTTCGTCAACAACAATATATTGCCATCTGATTTTCTTCAAGGTTGATTTTTCTCGGATGACCATCTCAAAAGAAGTGATCAAAACATCAAAATTACAAGCCATAATAGTATTTTGAATGAAGTGAGCTCTTTCTTCTTTGTTACCTTGTAAGACTTTGACATTCACTTCTGGAGTCCACTTGGCAAATTCACGTCTCCAGTTATCCAATGTGGATTTTGGAACAATAACAATGAAAGGACCATCGACACCCTTATGGTATCTGATATAACCGAGGAAAGAAATAGTTTGCAAGGTTTTGCCTAAGCCCATTTCATCAGCCAAAATACCCGATAATGAGTTTTCATAAAGAGAGATCAACCAGTTCAAACCTTGGACTTGGTATTCTCTTAATTTGCCAGATTGCACATATGATGGGGATTCAGTGATGAAATTAGCCGCTGGTTGCTCGGCTTCTTCGTCTTGAATCAACTCGGCATCTTCTTCTTTTTCTGTTTTACGTCTTTTGGTGTTGTTTTTGTTACCTTTGGATTTCTTGGAGGAATTTTCAGCTTCGATCTGTCTTAGAAGTCTCTTAATGGCTGGATCTCTTTGAGATGAAAGGTCAATGAAGTGGCGGAAAAGATCCGTCAGCCCTAGAAGATATTTAAAACGTTTGGCTGTGTCTTGTTTATCTTTAAGCTTTTCGATCTTAGCGTCGTCGGTAAGAAAGAACCTGTTGTGACGCTCATCTGCAGTTTCTTTGGGTAGTGTTATAGACATCTCGATCTTGGGTCTATATTTATGAATTGTGGTCAGCGATGGTATTTGATGGAACCGTGGTTGACTTTGAACGGATGGCGTTGAGTGTTCTATCTTGAAGTGGGCAACTTGGGAAAGCTGTGCTGTAATATTTTAAATTTTCCTTTCCAGGAGTTTAAATTACTTCGATCGAAAAGAACGAACTAGGGGACGATGTTAGTACACAGCGCGACCGACTTACAGGCTTCCTGCATGGCACAGATTTCAAGGGAAAACCGGCGTGTTAGACGGGTAACCCCAAGCAAAAGTATAGGCAGGCTTTGTTCGAGAGAAGCCTCTTGGACTTTGGTCTTTCAATCTTTCTTTAGAAGAAGACATCGATAATCGCAATTGTCGATACACAGCGAAAGTATTCATTAGATTTTACAAGGAATAGGATCTTTCATTTCCCAATAGGTCCGATTAAAGCCCAGTACATGTACAGCGGCAAGCTCTTGCACTGGTTGTTGAATTTCCTTAGTCTTAGAAAAACACAAGGATTTGTTAAAATGTAAATAATAATTATTTTGCAAAAGGGTTTCTTATGTTGGAAAGTGCATTCAAATTCTTGCACTTCAAGTACATGTTGATCGTATAACTTAGAAGCGGAACAATAGTTCGATTTCAGTGAAGTTTGGCTTAAGTTTGGAGGATTTGTGGAGTTTGGTCAAAAGAGGCCAGGTCATGGTTCAACCGGAAAATTAGTCGATCTCCCGAAAATTTGGAACGAATTATTACACTTTAATAATTGAATTTCTGGATTTTAAACTCCTACTTTAGAGCGGCTCAGACGAACTGGAGTTTCGAGATGATTTCCATTTTTGAATTTTCGGATCCACAGTTGACATGCGTTTAGGCACTTGAGACTTTTGTGGACGTGTTTATGATTTTTCAAAAACAGATGACTAAGCAGACCGGGTAACCTTAGACTGATTATTCAAATTATGCCCTAAAATCGATTCACCAAGTTCTAACTGACCAGGGTTTGTCTAAAGGTCCCGTGACTACGACAATATTTGTTTTTGTAAAAAAACCCTAAAAGCATAAATTAGAAATATTCCAGTTCATCCCAAGTTCATAGTGTTACCACTACCCTTTCTATGAGTTTCGGTGAATTCATCCCATTCTCTCTTCTTATAAGTTTCTTTGTCATTAACTGCGTGATCATCTTCGTCTTCAGATTCCTCAGGCTGTGATTGTGACACCATACCACCATTGGCTAATTCTTGCTCCAAATAATCTTCCACAGTTATAGTAGGTAGATACTGGCCAGTACCGAAGACTTTTGATTGTAAATCGGCACGTTTAACAATGGTGAAAGGCTTGAGGATCTTACCTTGTTTAGAGAGCAATGCAGATGATGGCAAAGTTTCAAGTTTATCTGTGAATTGAGGATGTAGTGCTGACGGAGTTGGTGTACGTCCATCTTTATTTTCTTGATCCTTCAATTGTTCAATCTTTGGTTGTGGGATGTTTGATAGGATCTCCAATTCTTGTTGGATTATACGAAGATTGTTCACTGCTTGCAATGCGTAAAACTGTAATTGTGACAAGTATAGATCTCTGACTGTGTCCTCATCCATGGTGTTCAATTCGGCGGAAGATTCTTCAAGTTTGTTTAATTTATCAATCTGAACTGACAAAGCTTTTTCCAATTTGTAGTTTGCAATCTTTTCCTCTCTTCTCATTTGTGGGGAAGCATTTATTTCCGGGTTTATTGTAAAAGGATCTTCTTTAAAGGCATCAAGTTGCTCACTTTGTCTTTTAGTAAGGATATCGTAGTTGTTTAAATTTGTGAGGAATAGGAGGTATGCGATAATGGTTTTCTTCAAGTTGTGGGCTTTGGAAGGTTCAATCAATTCATTGTAGAGTTGGGCGATGTAGCAGTTCACACCAAGATACTTGATTTCTGAGGTATTCAAGTCCTCTATTCCTTCATTGGAAGAGAATATAGCATTGTGAACTATGGTATTTTGCAAAGCGATGAACTTTTGCAGAAGCGATGTAAGTTGTTCTTGATACTGAGGAGAATCTCTTCTTAAAGGCGAAGAAGAGAGTACAAAAAACTCTTTTAGGTTGGAGTTGAGTTGATCTTTGATTGACGACATTCTTATAATACAAATTTTGAGTTTGATAGCTATTTGTCAAAAGAGAGAGGATACTATTTAATTCTATACTCTTTGTCATCCAAAGTCCAGGACCTGGGAGCATAGCGAGTCTCAATATCGCTCAAATAATTTCATGCAAGCGGAAAAAGTTGGAGTTGGAGTTTGAGAAGCGCCCGCGAAATATTCCAAGTCATCAACTAAATTAGTTCACACTCTTGATGCTACTTCAAACAAAACAAAGTTTATCACTTTGGAATCCTTGAATCTATTGGAATTACCCGATATTCCAACATTATCCACCGAATTGGTTATTTCTCCAGTCTAAAACCATATCTTGTCTAAGCAAGTCTATGACGGACCCAAATTCTCAACAGAGCAAAGGATGACTTCTTTCACAGTCGATTCCTAGCTATAAAATCTCTTATTGAAAACTCTGTAGATAAATATCCAGTTTTGGACAACAAGAATATACCAACTGTGAAGACTCCTAAATTATCTGTTGTCAGTAACATTTTCAGTTTGGAAATACCACAAGTCACTCACTTTACTTTAGGTATAGACATGAGCACATACGAAGAAGATCACTACATTAAGAACATCAAAGCTCCAAAGCTTCCTTGATTTCAGCTCAAAAACTCTTCTCTTTTAATGTTAATTGAGAAATACCGCAATCGAAGACGATAAGATTTAGTGATGGTGATTATGAATCATTGTTGGGCAGGTTTACCAGAGGTTATTATTTTGATTTCCCTGAATTAAGGTTTTTGTTCATAGAAGGTATCGATCAATTAGAGATTTTAGATTTGTTTGATCAAGGTGAAGGTAAGAATCCATTTGAGAAGCTTGAATCGCTAGGTTTGCTAGTCATTGCAAAATACATGTCTCATGGATATCTATCTTCGCCATTATCAACTGCTCAATGGTATTATAACTTTCTGTGAGGTATTCAATTTCCGGAGCTTGAATTTTTGGGGCGAGAATGATTCATCTCTCTATAAAGGAATAAAACTTCAGTCGCTCTTTTGGTTTTGCTTGTAACCAAACACACAAAAAATTTAATTTTTTGATAAGGCCAACGTTACAGGCCTTACACCTTGGTGTTAAAGGCCGACTCCGATTTGAAAAGATAAAAATTGAGCTTTGGAAAAAAACAGTGAAAGGATCCAAAGTTACGAAATCTACAAATCTCCAATTTACCATCTTTGAAGTTATTAGGTGCTTTGTGTCGCTTCAACAAACTACCGATCTCCAAAGAATGCATCGAATTTTCAATCTCGATTGATTGTCGATTCCAATAACGTGATCATTAATTGGCAACTTGTGACTCGACTTTTAACTTCCCCCTGGATTGAACGTAATTATTAGGTCCATAAAAGACCATGTTGTGAGGCTTGTAACTCCCACCCGTAGCAAATCGGTGCAACCGGTAATTCCGTCAAAAAATTACTCCACACATTCATGCTCATGGCCGAATCCTCGGAGAAACCAGCTGTTTATCCGCAAGCGCCAAACCCCAGATTCTCACATGAATATACCAGTTATAATTTCACCAAGTCACTTTGACCTAAAGTAACTTTTAGATGTGAAATTTATATAACTCCTTAACCTTAAATCTGTCTTTCTTCTCTCTACTATCTGTATCAAAATTGAAATAGCTTCAATGACCCGTTGACAGATTGGTGCATCGTCGTCATAAATGGCAAATGGGCCTCAGCGCTCCACAGATTAAACTTGCACCGCGCCACGAGCCAAAAAAGCCTACTACGTAATTCTCCGGAGGTGACCATTTGAAAAAAGATTTGTGTATAAAAACAGATTCCCTTCCCAAGAATGCTTCCAGAGATTGACGTACTTCGCAGGAAATACCCCATTATTTTCTTTGACATCAATATCAAACATTTCCCCATAATTTAATATAATGACTGTCCCTCCAGTTTATTACAACAATGATCCAGATTCTTTCGCTTACACCACTTGTCGCGTCCGTTGGATCAAGATCATCCAAGATTGTATTGACGATGTCACTTCTGCTATTATCAACTTTTCTTCCTCTTCTCCAGTCCAATTCAAGGCCCAAGGTGAAACCATCAAGAACAAGTTGGCCGAATTAAAGCAACAAATGCTTGATAGTGATGTCGTCCAACCTTTCTCTGAAGAATTAGTTGCTTCTGATCCATCTTATGGTTCATACAATGAAGCCTTAGAATCTCAAGAATTCACATGGTTAACTGGTCCTTGGTTAGTCTTAGAAACTTACTTATACCGTCAAATCGTCTCTTTCTTTGAAACTTCCTCTTTATGGTTTAACTACGATATCTTTGATCAACTGAAACGATCTTCTTTCACTTCCTCCGTTGATGGTGTCACTGAATTGGCCTTAAGTTACTACGAATTATCTTCCAAGGTTGGTCAAATTGATGAGGAAGCTTTGTCTGTTTTATTCAGAGAATTCACTGAAATTTCTTTATGGGGTAACGCCACTGATTTATCTTTACTTGCTACTGCCACCTTAGATGATATCAAGTCTATTCAAGGTAAAGAAGCCCGTAAGAAGTCTGAAGATAAGATCTTGGTTAATGACATTGAACAAGCCTGGGCTCAAGTCAAGGGCAAGATGGGTGGTGTTATTGATATCGTCTTGGATAACTCTGGTTTCGAATTATACACCGATTTGATTCTTTCTTTATTCCTTCTTGAATTCAAGCTAGCTGATACTGTTAACTTACACACCAAAGATCTTCCATGGATGGTTTCTGATGTCAATGTCAAGGATTTCTACGTTGTTCTCAACCAATTAAAGGATACCTCCGTTTTCCCTCAAGGGCGTGTTGAAATTGACTCTCTTATTAACAAGGTTGAATTCTACAACAATAAGGGTAAATTGAACGTCAAGACTTCTCCATACTGGACCTTAGAGAAGGACTTTTACGAAATCACTGCCGATGAGAAGAAATATGGCGGTGCTGAATTATACTCTCATTTTGTTCGCTCCAAGTTGGTCATTTTCAAGGGTGACATGAACTACAGAAAATTAACTGGTGATCGTAAGTGGGAGCCAACCACTGCTTTCACCACCTCTATTGGTCCGTTAGCTTCCCAAGGTATCAAGGTTCTTTCTTTAAGGACCGTTAAGGCTGATGTGCTTGTTGGTTTATCTGCTGGTGTCTTTGAAAAAGCCAGCGAAGACTGGAAGCAACAAGGTGCCAAGGATGGTAAAAGAGGCTGGTTATACAGTGGTAAATACGCTGTTATCTCCTACTCTCATGGTGATAATTAGGTAACTGATGGTTTACATATTTTCAAAGATGCCAATTTACAGATTCAACTTAATATAAAGAATTAATAGACTGACATGATATATATTTCGTTAATTGCTTGTAGTTATATTGTCCTACGCTTATTCATTTGGGTTTTTGTCTAGAGCCTGTGTAGCTGGTGCAGGCGGAAGAACGGGAGGCATCATACCAAACGGAGGCATGAAGCCAAATGGCATCATCGGCATTACAGGGAAAGGTATCTTAGCATTATCTAACTTCTGTTTCTTGGTATCTTGATCTTCTTCGTCGGCTTCATCGTCTCTTTCCCTTTTGATACCCCTCTTAGTAAATTCTGAATCTAACAATGTATCAATCTTGGCTTTTAATTCTTCGTCTGGTTTTAATGTATCAAGGAAAATATCCTCTTTGCCACAGTTAGGACAGACAAAATCTTGCTCTAGTAATCTGTCTTCCAACCCAGTTCTCCCATATGCTTTTTGACAACAAGGCGTAGTAACAGGATCTTCCATTACCTTACCTGTTATAGGGTCCAATAATTCAGGTTCAACGTCCTTCAAATCATCAATGACTTCTTTCGTCTTATTCAACTTCTTGGTGATAACAGACCAGGCCCTTTCATCTGCTCTCTGCCTGACAAATTGACCTTCAGCATTCATCATGTATGATTTACCTGGATCATCTTCTGGGTTTTCAATAGTTTGTAAATAGGTCTTTGGAATACCAGTGGTTCTCTTGATTCTCTTACCTTCCCAATTTGGATCATTATTAGTAGGACAGTTCTTAATCCAATGGTCTTTGGACCCACAACGGTAACACATATAACCTGGAGGTGGAACGTCGTTTGTAGCTCCAGCTGTAGCGCCACCAGTAGGCTTGTTAAAGACAGGGGTGGCTGCAGACATATTCTGTTGAACTTTGGACCATTGATCATCTTGGTTTGCAAACATTGCATTGATGCGATCTTCTTCCGACATCTTGGTATCAGCTTGGACTTCTTTGTTTTCTTCAGTGGCAAAAGAACCATCGTCTTTGGACTTGAGATCCAATGTGATTTTGGTTATACGTGGTTTCCCTGTAACATATCTGGCGGCGTTACTTCTGCCACCTTTGGAAGGGGGTGATCTTCTTGCAACCACGGATGTAGAGCGGGGTATAACGACAGTATCATCAGCATATTCTTCTTCGGTATCATTGTGATATAATCGAAGCTCAAAGCCAGTACCATCACCTAATTTGTTCTCATTGATGATTTCTTTCTTAAGATCGAAAACTGTGATACCTGTACCATCGAAAAAGATACGTGAGGCATTTTTCTGTGAGCGAAACCTGTAGAAAATGGCAGAAGACATTTTTATCTTAAGGAATTATAATTGTATGTCTGGACTTGTGGTCTTGTAGAAAGTCCCCATGACATTGAGTTCTGTTGCTGTTATTATTAATTTCTAATATTTTGGGTATCGGATGAATACCACAGTTGAAAGTTCACCTTCTCACAGAACCCGCGAACTCCTCAATTTAGGTAATTTTCGCGGAAACAATTGGCTTTATCCAACACCAGTTCAAAGAAATGCATGAAAGCATGAGAAGCGCTTAAGCCAAAGGCAAAGAGGCAGCGGAAGTAATTAAATAAAGCGATTCAAGCTTTGCAAATCAAGATGAGTCAATCTTATTACGAGTTATACAGAAGAGGGACGTACGTACAACCACAAGGATATCCATCCCATTTCAGTAACTAACAATTATGATAGCCTTGGTGTCTCTTTAACTGATGCCCTTGACACATTGATCTCGTAAGTACCACCCACCAGATTTTTCGTTTAATGCTAAATCCTAACATAATTCAAAAAGTGATCAAAGAATCCAACCACAATTAGCCATGAGAATTCTCAATAACGTATGTAACCAGTGTTTGATATGAGTTTCCTGGCGTTGTACTGATCAATTGATCGTTTACTATGATTTATTGCTTACTAAAAAAGGGGAACACTTTTGAGTAACTAAGTACTAACAAACACATGTGCTGTGAAGTTCGATCGTGTTATCGCTGAGAATTTGAAGGAAAAAGTCAAATCAAAACTGACTTTCAAGGGCCACTTGCACACGTACCGTTTCTGTGACGATGTCTGGACATTTGTCATTAAAGACGTCAATGTCAAGTTAGATAACAATGAAGTTGTCAACGCTCAAAAAATCAAGATCGTCGCCTGTAACAGTAAAAAGGCAGGTGAAACATGATCGTTCAGTCGGATGACGAAGGATTGATGCGGTATAGGAGTGTTGGTGTGTGGGTGGGTGGTTTTGGATTTTCTGTACTATAGTTATAGTTTAGGCTTTTTGTTCGTTTATGGATTCTTTTCTTTGACATTTTCAATACCATGATGGTTTATTTAGTAAGCTTGGAGCTAATGAAACGTAGTGGAGTCTAGAACAATCAAAAATCTATAAATTAGAAGGGGTATTATTGTATCTACGACCTTTACGTGTGTTGCAACTTGTATGGATCAATTATTGGTGGTGGTTATGCTGCAACGTACTTACTACGTTTCAATGCAATTTACTTTATTTCTACACAAAAATCAATCCAACTGCAAGTATATGTTTTAATAAATAGTAAGTTCTTGTTAATATAAATAATCAATAAATAAGGGATAAATATAGATAATAATAAATAGAGTGACACTGTCCGTACAAAACCTGATCAATATAGTGCAAGTCACATAGGGTGAATAATGGACAAGAACACCAATAAATAAATAAATAAATAAATAAATAAATAAATAAATAAATAAATAAATAAATAAATAAATAAATAAATAAATAAATAAATATACGATGCTCTTTCTACTTTAAAGATATGTAGAACATCATCAATCGTTGAAAATATTGCTAACTAGGCAGCATTAGCAATACTTTTGGCTTCGTCCTTGAGCTTTTCGATTTTACCCCCAAAACTTTGGACACATTTAGCCATTGTGACCGAGCTTCTGGAGATAACATCTGTCATCCAGAAATTTTCAATCTTGTTCTTCAATGGCTCATCGGTTATCTTAGATGAAACGTCCAAGTGTAACCAGTTGGAAATACCCAATTTGGCAATATCAGGTGAAGTTGGTTCTAAAATATCTTGATATACCAACGATGGAGAAATTTCTTTAATTCTCAACTTGAGGGAATACAAATCGTCATAGGCCAATTGAACATTAGGCAAATAATCTGCCAAAGCTCTCAATATTTGCCAATCTTCTCTTGCAGCGCCAGGTGGGTTTGTTGCTGCTCTGGTTGATTGGATTCTACCTTCAGTGTTAACATAAGTGGCGGTCTTTTCAGTATATGCTGAGCCTGGTAAAACTAAATTAGCGTATGAGGCACCTTTATCACCATGGTGACCTTGATAAACAACAAAAGCATCAGATGGAATTTCTTTGCTACTAACATCATCAGCACCTAACAAATATAGGAATTTGGGCTTGACCTTAGACGCATCTGGTGACTTATTGAAGAAACCGACTTCTAAAGCACCGGATCTAGATGCTTCACTGTGTAAAACATTTAAACCGTTCCAATTATCGTTGATAAAAGTATCAATATTTTTGAAAATGAAGGAACCAACAGTTTGGAAGATATGTTTGGCATCACTTGAGTTTAAAACGTTGTTACCGATGATGAACATTGGGTTGGAAGCTTTGGCTAGTTTTTCGCCTAATTTACCTTGTAATGCTGTCTTTAACGCAGAAAAAGAAGTCCCTAGATGATTCAATTCATAAGTGGATTCAAATTCTTCACCAATATGATGGATTTCAAGATTGCTGTTCAACCACCTTTGTCTGATTCTTGCATTCAAAACAGCTGCTTCATGGCGAGGGTTTGTTCCAATAAGTAGAATTTGATCGGCCCGATCAATACCATTGATGGAAGAGTTGAACTCAAAGTTGGATCTGATATCAACGCCGTAAGCACCAGGCTCACTAATACGGTTCAAATCATCAGTTGCTAAGTTTTCCGATCCAAGCTTGTTCACGATATCCTTCAAGACAATCATGGATTCAACATCGGTTAAAGCACCAGCAATAGCCTTGATCTCGTTACCCTTTGGTTGGATCTTTTCAAAGTTAGAAGCAATAAGTGCAAGGGCTTCATCCCAAGTGGCAGGTTCAAAATCATTACCTACTCTAACTAGTGGAGTGGTTAATCTTTGGTTCTTCAAACCATCACAAGCGAATCTAGTTTTGTCTGAGATCCATTCTTCGTTGACGTCATCATTCAATCTTGGTAAAACTCTCAAAACTTCGACACCACGGGTATCAATCCGGATATTGGATCCTAAAGCATCCAAGACATCAATGGATTCAGATTTCCGTAACTCCCATGATCTAGCCTTGAAAGCGTACGGCTTTGACGTCAAAGCACCAACTGGACATAAGTCAATGATATTACCTGATAATTCGGAATTGACATTGCGCTCAACGTAAGTCCCAATTTGCATATCGTTACCTCTTCCTGTAGTACCAAACTCGGAAGCACCAGCAACATCGTTCAAAAATCTAACACAACGGGTACAATGGATACATCTGTTCATGGATGTCTTAATGAGAGGGCCAATAGCTTTGTTTTCAACTGCACGTTTTCCAGTAATCTCATGGAATCTGCTCCGGTCAGAACCATATCTCATAGTTTGATCTTGCAAATCACATTCACCTGCTTGGTCACAAACAGGACAGTCCAATGGATGGTTTTCTAAAAGAAATTCAGTGATACCTTCTCTAGAGTTCTTCACTTTTTCCGAATTAGTATGAACAACCATACCATCACGAACTGGGAAAGCACATGAGGCTACTAACTTTGGGGCTTTTTCAACGTCAACTAAGCACATACGACAGTTACCAGCAATGGCTAACTTGTCATGGTAACAGTAACGTGGCACAACAACACCTGCCTTATCACAAGCTTGAATGATTGAAGAGCCATTCTCGATCTTCACTTTGACATTATCAATAGTGACTTCAACTTCAGCTGATTGTGGGGCGGATCTATGAAATAGTCGAGGTGTGGGATTAAGGATTTTTGACCTGAGTTCCTGCTGTAGTAGGCGTACTCTGACAATGGGGTTGATTCTTCTGGCTGATAAGTGTATCATACTGTGTGGTTTTAGGGTTTCGTGTTCCAGTTTTTTAATATGTAATTGAGCCTGTTTTCAGAGATTTTTAGCTGTGATATATCTGTTTTTCTTGCAAACAGGATCGTTTGATAATTTTATGGGATGTTCAATTTGTGGTGGTAAAATAGAAAATGCGGAGGTGGCTGTCTTTCGGGAGTTTCCCGATTTGGACGTTTTCGCAGTTAAATTACGCGACGTACGATCCTTGAGATCTGATTGGGTACTTTCTCTAATAATAAGTCAAATCTACTTATTGCCCTGAAAATAAAATATAAAAGTATTCTAAATATCAGGGAGAGTCCACATAGGTTTAGTTCGACAACACTTGATAGTAGTAGCGATATGTTTGCCTCTCATAGGACAACCTGGATCACAGATCTAGGTATGCGGCATAGAATCTCCAAGTTCCAGCGTGTTGGACCATTTCCAAAATCAGACAGTTTCTTCATTAAAACTGGTCTCAATCTGTGTATCCATGATGGAGGAATGCGCTAGAATGATGGAAGCACTGATGGAAACCACGCTCAACAAAGTGGAGAAGGGGGAAGAATACAAAATCACCGGTAATATGAAACAGAGCAAACCTAAGTAGCTATAGTTTTTGTTCAAATTGACATGGTGACCTTGGAAGCTTATCATGGCACCTAATCTATCCTCGTATTTATTCAATAATACCAAACCTGTAAACAAGGCGGTAAGCGATAAAAGAAGCCACCAGTTCCGGAACAAGAAGACTAGAGATATCAGACCAACAAGCGCATGGTAATTTGAATTGAAATAGTTAAAGTTAACGATAACTCGTTTTTGCCAATCTTTAGCATCACGAGGTAATTTGACCTTTGTAAAATTGAGAAAGTCTCTCAAAGGTTTGAACGTTGTAAGCTTATGGTGAATGTACGGATTGTTCTGTTTGATTTGCTCTAAATCAATATCTGTGAATTGGGTGGGGATGAAAGCCATTCTGTTAGATGAAGGATTGTTCTGGTACTGGTTGTATGGCATAACTGAAAAAATGGATAAATATTGCTTTTTAATGAAGAACAAGATTTAATATTAGAAAGAGTTAGTGGGTATAAGCTACACACGCGTACTGACTGAACTTCAATTTTCTACTTCCGGAAAGACAACTGTTTGCAACATGCCCGAACGTTGGTAACGCATTTGCAGCCTGCTGCATTTGGTTTATTGTCAGCCAACCATCCTTAAACACAAAGAGACTTTACATTATTTCTAAACTCTACTAAACACGTTTTTATTTATTCAATATTCAAAAAATGAAAAAAAAGGAGGCATGAGACTGTTAACCAGTAGTTTGAAAAGATTTAAGTAAAAAAAGAAAACTCACTCATGCTGGGGGTCGAACCCAGAATCTTCTGATAAACCAACTTTCTTAGAAGTCAGACGCGTTGCCATTACGCCACACGAGCTCTCTTATAAGGTTGTGAAAATATAAGATGGGAGAACTCTTACATAAGCATGTCAAGATTATGAACGATGAGCCATTGAGAACCGAGTGTGGTAATAAAGATATTTCATGTTTTTGAGGTTACATGCATAAGAGAGAGAGCAATGATTAGTTGAGGGATTATTGGAATATAAAAAAGAGACAATAATTCGCTCATTTGATATAGTTAGTTATATGGTTGTTAATAAGTTATCTAATCCACGGAGAAGTAATCTTACAATAAGTTCAAGTAAGTCATATTAACAGGTTCACCTAAGTCGTATATTTACAAAGGTTAGTAAAGAACCAGCCTGACCACGGGTAACCTGATATTACACGTGACTTATGTTAGGGCCGATCATGCCCGATTAAGACTGATCGGGGCCGACTTATTTTGTGTTGTGAAAAGTTTTATCTACTCAGGAATTCCTTTTATATAGAGGAATTCCCACATGAGTAACCTGCCGACGAAACACCTGTATAATAGTATTTAATAAAAAGTAAGTGTTATTTGAGAACAGAGTCAACTTCTATAACTACATTCCACGTAGGCATTCCAACCAGTTATTATACAATCAGATATCCAGAAGCCTACAGAACCGGCAACATCATCGATCCAATCTCTCATAAGGTTTGTAAGAATATGAGTCATAGTTAGATGAACACTGACATAATCAGAGGATGACTAAATAATAGTCAGAGGATGATTCAATAATAGTCAGAGTAAGACACGGCTGAAAGGGTTTCAGGACTATTTAAGAAGAAACGAAGACAAGATTCCTGTTAAAACATATATAGAAGATATAGTTTAGGAATCATCTAATCCACGGAGACTAAATCTTACAATAAGTTCAAGTAAGTCATATTAACAGGTTCACCTAAGTCGTATATTTAAAAGGTTACAAGAATATGAGTTAGTTGAATTCTGATATAAGCATGGCATGACTCAAAAGAGATGATTAAGCTTCTCAGCCTCTGCAATTTTTATCTATTGAATATCATCCTCCAAATTCTAAGCTTTCATTTCCACTCTCTTTCACCTCTTCACCATGTCGTTTGATCGAGATAGATTCAAAGAGGGTGATTTGCCACCGAGGACAAACAATGACTCTTCCAAGGAAGACTCCCAAAAAACACAAAAAGCAAGCTCAAAACTCCTTAAATCAAACTGTTAAATCCTATGAAATGAAAGAGTTTAATGGCTCAAACTCCCACCAGAATCTGATCATTGGAGAGCTCTCCTTCGATTACAATCAGCACTTCGCTCGTAGCGAATCAATTTTGAAATTACACCTAGGTGCAAGAAAGTTTAAGATTCTAAACGAAATAGAAGTCGTTGGTATGGAGGGTATTCCTGAGAATGAAAGAATTAGAGTCTCACAATTTCTAATCGCATTGTATGACAAAGATAAGGGAGTGAACTATGAATACTTTTATCTCCCAGAACGAATTGAAACAGTTGACCAAAATGAAATCCAATTATCTCAGGAGAAATACAGATCGTACATCGATGTTCAATCAAGGTTCAGAATTCTCAACATCATCAAACGCTGCAGTCTGTGTAACTCGACCAACCACTTCAGGTTTGAATACAATGTCAACTGCATCAGATGCTTCAATATAGGTCATACAACAGAACACTTCTACACTTCACCAACAACTATCAAAAGAAACAGAATTCGTAATGAAAGAAAGATCAATAAGGATAACTCAAATGCAGACACCACCAATGATCAATCCAAAGCCGATGTTCAATCCCACGAGGCTCAGGTAGATCCAAGCACTCAAAACATAAGCCCATCACTTTCAAATATTGAAGAGCCAAATTCATCCAATCATCAAGCATCTTCTCAACAAAGCCCAGGCCAAACCAATACACCATCTATGACTCAACCATTAGAGGAAACTATTACCGAAATCAATGCCGATGTCCCAGAACATATTTCAACCCCATCCCAATCTAAGAGATCAATCAATCATAACTCTGGCCATGAGAGAGACAAAACTAACACTGCTGACTTTCCTTTTGAACCTTTCCATCCAATCAAACAGTTACGTTCCCCAAAGAAGCTCCAGTTGAACAACACCAATCCAAGAGTATCTGTTTCAATCGGATCCAGTCAAGCTGAATCCTTCAATTCAGCAATCGCTAATAATCCTTTTAACCTTTTGACGGATATTAGAGACACACCAGAAACACTTGGTGTAACATCTAATGATAGTGGGGGTCATGAAACTGATTCGATCGGAGCTATAATGGATTCAGTTCAATCGGGTGGGGAAACAATGGTGGTGACCAGTTCCTCTGATGAAGGAACCACACCTGAATCTGAATCAAAAGAAACCATCATGGGCTCTTTTAGCTTTGTTAATAACGCCATGGAGATAGACGACGATATAATTGAAAGTGATGCCAATACCGAACATGATGAGCCGATAGATTTGGACAATGAGCCCAACTCTAGTGAACAATATTTTGAGCAAATGAGAAAGACCCAAAAGGTTTTCTAGGAATATAAATTCAATCTCCACCGTTCATCTCACCTGATCATCAGAACTTGAAAGGTATCCAATGCATTTGATCATGGTTAAAATTAGGGGGATATAATCAAAAAGGGCCAATAGTTCGTATTTGGTAAGGGTTATAATTGATACAATTACAAAAATTTCTGTTCCTCAATTGCTCATAAATCAAATTAAGAGATATTCCAATTTTGATTATTTACAGGGTTGCTCTTAAGTCTGATTATTGGAGTGAATGAATTTTCTGGAATTATGAAAATTTATTTTATGCAATTTTTATAGGAAAGCAATTTTTGAAGTATTAATATATGATTATAAGAGAAAAAACAAAGTAGATTTCTCTATGAATAGAGATCCGATAATTTAATATATTAGTCAAACATTACCATTGATTATTTAATAACATTATTAGTTAGTGATTTCCCCCTTATTATTTACATTTTCTTGAACCTCCGAAAAATCCGGTCAAGTCTCAAAATAACTGAATCCAAGGTTACCCTCTCTAGTCGGAAATTAGAACAAGGTCATGTGATTTCGTTCTTAAGCACAAAAAGTTTGCCCGTTAAGTTTGAGCAGATTTTTTAGTGCAAATAATTTATATGGATCACTCCGCTTTTTGTCTTATCTACAATAAATTGTCTCCCTGAACATTCTGGTGATCACAACCGTTCCTCTCCAGCGGACAAGAATTCTGTTAAATATAACAACAATCGTTCTATTATTTTAGGAGCGCTGATCTTTCGTCATTCGCTCATACAGCGTTCTCATCAATTCATATAATAGAATTGCTTCATAATCCAGTATTCTCAGATATATTTTCAAGATTGCCACCATCCGCACCAACGAAACTATCATTATTCTCATCATAAAGAAAAATGTCGACCATATCAGAGACTCAACCAGAATGGCAACCAGATTCAGAGACTAAAACCTGTACGTTATGTGCTCGTAAATTCACCTTTTGGTTCCGCAGACATCATTGCCGTAAGTGCGGGAAAGTTGTGTGCCATTTATGTTCATTTACACGGACGACTTATGAGTTAAAAACCCCAATCGTTGAGGCACCTGGTCAAATATTTGGTGAAACTACGGATATGCCTCACAGAACTTGTGACTTATGTGTTGAAGATATCATTGCCAATACTATCATTAGAGAATCAACAATAACAGAAGGAGAAGCCGCAGCCAGATTAGAGACACCAATCCAGATCCCATCCATCGTTGCAAAGAGAAGATCACGCTATATCAAAGACCAAACAAGACAACAAACATTAGATATGAGTATCAACTCACATTCTGAAGAAGAGGACGATAATGATAGATGCCCTGTTTGTTTCACCATGATCAAAGATTTAGATGAAAGTCTGAGGGAGGAGCATATTAATACTTGTTTGGTAAATTTAGAATTCAGAGGCTCTCCAGAAACTCACAATCGCGTAGCTAATAGAATGTTAGTTTATATCGTGCCAGGTAATGGTCAAAGTGAGCCTTTGCGACAAATATTACCAGTCCAAGGCTCATCATCTTCCGAAGCCTTAATTGATTCCACAATTGCATCATCTTTCTCAGAATTACCAATTGACCCACAACCTGAAAAGTCCGCTCTAGAACCCATAGCCGCTGAAGAATGTGTGATTTGCTTAGAAGAGTTTGAAGCTGGTGATAAAGTGGGTAGATTAGAATGTCTATGTGCATTCCACTATGATTGTATTAAGGGGTGGTTTAAGAAAAAGGGACCAGGTGATTGTCCTATACACGCTATCCACTTACTATAGCCAAATTGCGTTTCCTTCTCATAGATCAGGGTTTCAACTCTTTAAACTTCCATCAATCCACTTAATGTGGCTTTTTACACCATCTAATCATGGTGTTTTATCAACGTGTTCATGTCTTGATATCTGCTCATACTCTAATTTTTAATTTTATTTGTCATTTTCTTCTACTATAAGATATGTATTGTCACAGTATCCTAATACACTAATGACGCTAAACAATATTATCAGGTAAGCCATCCAACTAATATCTAATCAAACCTCACCAATTGTCTTCACCCCAGCCATCATCTTCATCATCAACTGGATCCAAACTCAACACTTTTTTCTTTTGAAGTGTTTTCTTTGGTTGCAATTTCAAACCACCAGTGCCACTACCAAGTCTTGTCTTTGGCTTATTAGAGCCGGGTTCAGTTGATAATCTTGTAACCTTAGGTCTGACAGTAGGTGGAGCGGCCTTGACGGGTTTGGTGGCTGTAGCTTCAGTAATGAAATTTACAAGTGAATCGTTGGACTGAATGGCATGATCTAATTTGAACCCACCTTGGACCGGATCTTGAACCTTCTCAGCTCTCTGTTTAACTTGGGATTTGACGGTAGAAGTTCTATTAATCTCAGAGACAAAGGCAGGTGGTTCAGGCTGTAAAGGTTCCAGTTGAGAGCACAAAGATTCGAACTGTTCCCTTAGATCCTGTTCGACTAATTTTAATTCGGAATCTTGATCTTGAGTCTGACTGTCGCCTTCTAACTTGTCCATTTCAGAATAAACACATTCCACGAAAACCTTGAAAACCCTCTTAGCCAACTTTCTAACCTCACCATCAGTATCCAACAGGGCTGGGGCAATCACAGTGAGAACCTTATTAGCAATAATCTCTGGTGTAAAAATATCCAGACAATAAATCACTGCCAATAATGCAGCAGTCTTATTAGGAATATCAAAATCTTTGAGAGATTTTGTGAATGCAATAGCAAGGACTGAAGCACGGGTGCTTGGATCCAAATGGGAGGCGATTGTGGCTAAAGTAATAGTGGTAAGAGTTCTGATCTCCTTAAAGTCATCGGATTGGAGTTTAGCTAAGATTCTTAGACATTCATTGTTCAGCTGACGATGGTATAATTGTGGGACCATATTCGACAACTGCTTCAATGATTCTGTTCGGATCTTTATATGAGAGTCTTGGAAACCAGTGATGTACTGTGGGAAAATTATATCGTTAATCTCTGATTTGCTGAGGTGGGGGATGATTTGAGGTAGGTATGTAAGTAATAACAGTCTAATTTGACGATCTGGGACTTGGAAAGATTTGAAAATTGTTGGTTTTATGAGCAATGGAATGGCCTCACTGGTCTTAAGTTGGTGAAGAATCAATGATAAAATATCAACGTTTGTAGGGTTGGCTTCGTAATATTTGAGCAATTCGGGAAGGATTTTGTTTTCTTGGTAATTGCGTGGGAATTTGTCTATCTGTTGAGCGGTGGCAAGAAGAGTGTGATATTTGTCTTCTGCTGAGGTTTGGAAGGAATACTCCTCGAATCTTCTGTAAGTCTGAATAATTTCTTGAGATGAGAAAATATCCTTAGACCATAATTGTTCGATTGAAGGACGTAATGTCAAAGAAGATGAGATCAATTTCTTATATTCGCCCATTAGAAATTCTGGGACATTGGAACCAGAGGCCAAATCTGACTTCCCGATCTCCCTCTTCTTGTTCTCCGGATCATTGAACAACTTGAAAATAAATGTCCCAAATAATTGCGAATCAATCTTTTTATCCCCCGGGTTAGACATTGGGGCGAGCAATTCAAACCCTCCAATCTTAAACCCTCCCTCATTATCCACATAAATGTTGTCGTCCAAACTTAATTTCCCCAAGACAGATGCACCTTCGACATTCAAGTATTTCAAACCTTGAAGAACTTGGTACAAGATTAATACCTTGATCGAATCGGTGATTTTATCGCCAGTTTGGGCAAGATACTGTGAAAGCGGAGTTATACGTTCTGTGACGATGTATGAGATCTCTCCATCCTCTAGAACATCGTAGACCTTCACCAAAGCTGGCAATCTCAATGAACGAGAGGCAGACCTGGCATTTTGAACTTTTGATAAATCATTACTACCACGAGTTGTAGTCTTGTCGTATTGGAAAACTGTGACTTGTAATCCATCGGATTTTCTTAAACCAGGGTTGATTCGCCAGATCGAACTGGAGTTGTTGCTGTTATTATCATTGTCTGACAGTATAGTATATGGAATTGAGGGTCCTATGAATGTTGATTGGATAGACTTGAGGAAATTCATCTTCTTTATTGAGTTTTATGGATTGAATCTATAATTTCTTTCTTCTCTTGTTGGTAGGTTTAGAACAACAGGCCATGTGCATCTGTTTTTTCCTCGGTCCAAGATTCACGATTGTTTGTTTTTCGAATTGGATTTCTGGCGCTGGGCACCTGCCCAAATCGAACGGCAAAACACCTTTTACCCTTTGGACAAATTATCAAGAACGTGGACATGCATGTGTATACTTAGTTGTTGAATGTCTGAGAAATTGAAGATGGATCAGAAGGCGAAAAAATGGATATCTGTCTAGGAGGCAACGACTTCGACGTTCAATAATTATTATTAACTGACAACTATAGCTGCTGTCATCAATCCAACAGAAAAATAATATGAACTCAGTCACAACCAGAAGAAACCTGCTAGTGGCATTCAGACGATACACCAGCAAAACCAACCAAGTTATCGACGCTGCCTTCTCTGAAAGACTTAGAAAGTTGGAAGAAGAAAATACCATAGATGTCCATGACAAACTACTTGGTTCTGAATTCAAATCGCTAATTGATCAAGACCCTCAACTCCATTTCAAGCAACAGAAGCTTAAGGATAAAAAGTTTCAATATGAGAATCAACGAGTGTTGGCCAACTTAAACTTTCCATCGAATGTTACTAACAACCAAGCCAGAGATATTGCTATGTCTGAACCTTGGACTGGTCAGGAACCAATGAAAGCAACGGCACTTCGTATGTTAGAGGAAAATAATAAACCTTTGAAAATCAACTCAGATGTTAAGAAACTCAGTTCTGCCAAAACAACAATTCTTGAACATAAACTATGTAAATCTGAAGAAACGAAGTTGGTCGATGAAGATTCTAAATTCAAAGAGATCTACGCAGAAAGATTTACTCCCATTGGCTCTTTTGATAAAATCATGACCATTGCTGATGCAAGAATAGAGAAGGCAATGAGAGAAGGACAATTCAAGACTGTTCCTAGAGGGAATAAGCTTCATGTGGAGATAGGTACTTATGTCGATAGAACAGAACATCATCTTAACAATGTCTTGATAAAGCAAAATGTGACACCACCATGGATTGAGAGACAAGGGGAAACTAATTCTAATATCAGAGGCTTCAAAATCGAGTTTCTAACAAAGTTTAAGAATCACGTGAGACATTTTTACGATGAAGACCATTCTAAAATGATCCAAGAGTTCCATAGAAAGTGGAGGCAGTTCTTCGAAGATAGATTGAATATCGCCAACCAAGGGATCAGAAACTACAATTTACAGGCACCTTTGTCAACACAGAAGTTTTACATGACCTATGAAAGGGAATTTGAGCGTATGATTGCTTCAGTGAATTTGTTGAATATTAGAGAGCTACATGTGGATTCAATAAAAAGAGAAGCATTGCAAAAGAAGATTAAAGAACAAGAAGAAGCAAAGATTGGGAACAGACTAAGGAAACTGAAGTTTTGGGAAAAATGGTAAAGTGAATTATGTGCGTATACTACGCTAACATGTATATAATACTGTAATGATTAATGATATGATAATGTTATCCTTTACATAGCTAGATCTCGCAAGGCTTAACGATTATGATTTCCCCGGTAGAGCCTCTAACATAACCACATCTCTTAACGACTTCACTTGCCCAACTTAAATTTTCAGTAGTGATGAATTGACCCGCTGGATGATCCTTGAGGATGTCATAAAGATAACCAGACAAATTGTTGAAATGTTCAACAACCTTGAGCTTTTCGTCTTTTTGAATATCGAAGAAAGCAGCTCTTAAAAATTCTGGGAATTCGTAAGGAGTGTAGTTTTCTTCATCAGATTCGACTTCTCTCTCAATTGAAACAAAAGTATGAAGGATGATCCAAACGTATAAAGTGGCATCAACGAAATCGTTGGATTCGATTATTTCATAACGGTTCCAACCGAAAGAGTCGATAAGCAATTCTTGTAAATCGTAATCCTTTTTGAAGATCTTCTTCAATGTGAGAATTTGGGATTTGTAATCGTTCAATAATTGCTTTTCATATGCTTTAATTTCGGCAACTGCTAATTTGTAAAGTTCCATTTGACCTTCTCTGTAAATCTCACCGTTTCTGACAAAATCTGAGTTTGTGACCTTGATGGAGTCTATTTCTGGTTTCTTCTTTAAGATCTTTTGTTTCATTTCCAAAGCACCCCTCAAGTTTTGCAAAGCTTGCAATCTCGCTCTTAAGGTAACTTTACCTTCTTCAGCATCGTTTTTATTCAAGTGTGTGAACAGCTCTAATAAATTGGCAGGAATGAGGTTGGTTCTGTTGATGAAGTATAATAACCCTTCTTTGATATCTTCTTCAGTTGGTTCACCTTGATAAGATTTCTCTTCTGTGTTGAATGCAAATTGGGTGTAATCTTCAATTTTTGGGATGGTGATACCTTCTTTAATCAATTTCTCAACCGCATGTAGTGGTAACTTGACTCTAAGAGCAATAGAATCATTGGTATTGTTTGGAATCACAAACCCATAGCCTAACAACAATTCTTCGTTACCCTTTGCACCATAGTTATTCAATACTTCGTTGCCTTCTTGTAACAAGTCTCTGTTGTGTAAGGAGAAGAAGCCTTCATGTTGGTCTTGTGTCTTTGTGTAAGCCCAATCAATCTTAGTATAATTGCCATGATTGAGTAAATCAATCAATGGTAGAAGAATGGCAGCACCTGTTGAACAGTTTGGATCAACGATATGGTGTGGGAAAGCACGAGATGTAAAGATGATAGAAGAATATAAATAGGCACCAAAACTAGTGTAGGATTTGAAATGTAAAATCTCTTCGAGTAAATCATCTCTCTTAAGTTGGTAGTATCTGTCTTTGAACTTCAAATCCTCCTCATTCTGATGTTGGGATGGTAATTTACTCATCAAATCTACCCATTCTTGGTAAATGGCGTCTAATTTAGCTTGTAAAGAGCCACCCAAGTTGGTACCTTCGATAGACTTGAGTTCTTCTTCATTCCAGTAATAAGGGGAGCCAGTTGCTTGCATGATTGGTAATAGGTTAACATAAGGAGCAAAGAACTCTGTGAGATTCCATTCTTTATCACCATTGTCATTGATAATGGTATCTTCAGCGTTAAACTTCAACTTGGCTAATAAGAGCTTCAAGGCAGCGTTCGCGTTGATAGTATCCTTGATTTCACCAAAGACTTTCTTAGACAAACCAGAGCTGATGATCAACTTTTTTGGGATTTGCAATTGTGGTTCTGATGAGACTTCTTGGTCTGAGTTGGTGAGAACAGTTGATCTAGCTGTGACACCTTTATCATTGGTATATTCGAACTTCAAACTTTGAGAAACTTTGGCACCATTTTCTTGAGCCCAAGAAAGTAGTTTGAGAATCTTTTCTGTTTGATCTTTGGTATTCGAAGACATTTGGGAGGATGTTGAGGCCACTAAATAAGTCTTGGGGTCAGTAAGTGGAACTTCGGGTCTCGAGTCCCAACTGTGATAAATAAATTTTCAAACCGGACATAGTTCGTACAAGTCGCACGTCAACTCAAGCGTGAAACTTCGGACAAATTGCCGCGCATGTCTGTGTAATATCGTCGTTGAGTAATTTGTCGTCCAATTTATTGCTATGAACATGAGCTGTCATTTTCTATTAACTATACAATGGATTTTTTTCTTTGATTGTGGATATTTGTGTTCTGTGGCCCCATATTTTCATTGTTCTTCTTAAAATCACCTGGATTAGATTTCTTCTTTGATGATGCAGGTTTCTTATCTGAACTTGGCGCTGAATCACTACTTGGTTTCTTCTTATTGGATGCGCCCTTTTTCTTCTTACTTGAATCTTTAGTCGTCTTACCAGCGCTTGATAATGATGGGTTCAATTGGGCTTGGACCTTCTTGGATTCGGCTTCCCACCACAAATTGAATTCCTCTTCTTGTTGGACCTCCGCCAAAGATTTGGCTTGTTTGTCAAGAATGATCCTATGTTCTTCCTCGTGGATTATACCCTTCAAAGATGGTCTAGATTTCTGCTTCTGTTGTTCTTTTAACTGCTCAGATCGTGCTATTTCCAAAAGAGATGGCTGTGACCAAGTAGAAATTGGAGCAAACTGTATTTCGGCCTTTTGAGGGGTCGAAAGCTTCCATGGGACATTTGGCCTTTTAGTCTCTGAAGAATCAGGTAGAACCTTAGACAACTTTCTTCTTTCCTTTTGGGACAATCTGTTTATAGATATCTTTGGGGTGGGACTTAAAGGAACAGGTGTAGATATCTCAGGTGACCAGACACTGCTGTTGCTTAATGAAGATGATGACGAGGCCATCGAGTTTGACAGGGTTGAATACTCTGCGGCAATTGAGGAGGAGACTGGTGGAGTTTGTTTGTTCGATGCTGATGGAATATTCCATGGGATAGTGGAAGAAGATGGTTTAAAGACAGGAGAGGATGCGTTGAAACTAGGCCATAGACGAGAGTCTTTATCCGTGTTATTGATGCTTGAAGTACTAGGGTTTCTCGCATTGTTGCTGTACAGCGATGTTAAAGATGAAGAATTGGATGCAACTGAAGAAGAAGCACTCATGGGTGTTATTGGATGCACTTGCTGGATTCTACTTCCAGAAGGATTTGGTGTGCTAGAAGGAATATTTGACGAGGAAACATCAGTATTTTGCATTTCAAAAGTATTGGAGTTTCTTCTATTGGCAGACGATTTTCTTCTTCTTGAATTGATAACTAATTTGAAGTCATTGTGTTCGTCTTCTTTATCACCTTCTTCAAAATCGATAGCAGAGTCCCAATGATTTGCACTTTCATTCCTCGGTAAAGAAGAATTGCTCAGTCTTCCGGCATCGCTAGCAGGAACACTAGACTTTCTTGATTTCGAAGTCTGTTCTGTCAAAGCGGAAACTGACGGGATACTGCTCACTGAGGGTCTTTCATTCTTTGGGTCTAAGCGTGGTGAGGTTGGTGTTGGTTTGATATCAAACAGTGGAACAAAGCTATCATCTTCAAGGAAAATATCGTTGAAATCTCTCTGATCGTCTTTCAAAAACTGAGAGATCAACAAGTATTGATTATCTTCGTACCATGGAATAGACGTAATAGTGCTCACTTGGTTCAATTTGTTGAGAGTGTGTGCATATTCATCAATAGCAGAGAATGTCTTAGTTGTCAATAGTTCTTCATTGTACTGTGGGTCCATCAAAACAAGATCAAAGTTATGGTAGATGAAATATAGACATTGATCTGTCAGCTTCTGACAGCTCAAAGTCTCAGAGTTCTGCAGAATGATCAGAACATTATCAACATTAATAAAATCCTTGATTGTCAACTGCAAGAACTCCTTCAGTTCAAATAATAGAAGCTCATCTGAGAGTTCAATGATATTGAAGACAAAGTTAACAAAGTCGTTGATACAATCAAAATCCAAATGATCAAACAATGTCAATTGTTCTGCACCATAAATGTAGCTCAACACGATCTCGAAAACACCTCTGTCAAACTCAATAAATTCTAGTTCTCTTACAGAGCCCCATCTTGACGAAAGAAAGGTCTTGAAGAATTCACATCTGGCAGAGAGAACAAAGGAGCAGCACTCGAGTGATTCGGTATTGGCTAATCGAACAATGACATCATTTTGAAAGTTCTCTTGATGATTTTGATAAATCTCATTCAAATTGAATTGAAGTCTGTTTAAACCGTCAAGGATTCCCAATTTCTTAAGAATCCTCATCGTTGTAATTTGGGTCTCTTTCAATTTCAATTGCTCTTTTTCCCATGGTTTCAAAAGCTCACCAGTGTAGAAAATATGCAGTAGAATCAACATAGATCTCAAATCAACACCTTCAACTTTAACAATGCCATCTTTGAGACTGTGGAACTTGATACCTTCATCGATGATCAAATCACTGCCATTCAAAAGTGAAAGCAACCGATGGTCGAACTTCAAAATTGAATCATGAGCACCAATTGAGAATTGACCGATATCAAAGGCAAGATTATAATTCTTTCCAAAGTTGTAATTGTTCACTGAATAATTCAGCTCAAAAGCATCGGAACTTAAAGACGAGAGCAAGTTGGAAGTGTCTTCGCGACTGGCAAAGGTGGTTTGAATTTTTCCTTCAGAAGATTTCCATCTGAATTTGTACGCTTTGTACAATGGGTCTGACATAATGGAAGTTGTTGAATCATCTTCTTGTTCTTCTTCCGTGAACCTTGTTCTTAAAAAGTTCATGACATGTTCCAGGTCCTCATCTTCGCCGAAATTGATTCTCTTGGAACTTTGATGGAGATAGTCAGTGGTGTACGTCGTTGCTTCTTCTTGTGTCGCGGCATCAGAGGCAGGCTCAGAGTGGTGATACAATGGTGAAAGGCACCCGATGTCTCTCTTGAAAGAGTTTTTATTTAGTTTCAAAGGAATTTGATCCACGTCATCTCTAATAAATCCAAAAGAAGAGAAAAGTTCATCGCATGAAACTCTTACAACTTTGGAGATCTTTGGAATTTTGGCAAACTTGAAACCTTTCTTTGATCCACCCAGCCTGTTGACTCTCTTGAAAACACAACCGGACTTGGTACAAATAACAACACCGCCTTCTGACCCAACATCAACATCCACACACTTCAAATGGGCATTTGTTGGTTTCCAGATTTCAGTGAACTTAATATTGCTCGTATTCTTGGACTTGGTTGCAGTTATATCAATGCCGAATTCCAATACAAACCCATCATCGTACAAGATGGCAATATTGGAATGGTTTCTGGAACATATCTTAACAATCTCACGACGCTTAGAGAACCTTGTTGGACGGAACTTTTCAAACTCGTTATTTAGTTCTCGATACTGTGGTAGCTGGATCTTTACGTGGTTATGGTTCACCAAAATATGGCATTCGTTTGTCTGAAGAAGAACAATGGTAGAGTCATTGTTGGCAATCACTTGTTTGATTGGAGATTGAAATTCAATTTTTCTTGGTGATTGAATTATACCTTTGAATTTACCCAGTTTCACAGACTCGTCAGATGAGATGATATCCATTTGACCAACATTTAGCCCCCATACAACAAGATCGGTGTGAGAAAAAGCAACATTGTGAATCTTGGAACAAGCCACACCTTTGACTCGAAGTCTCTTCAATGTCGTATGTGTGATCTTTCTAGGTTCAGACGAAAACGAATCGACTTTATCTTTAGTCTTTTCAGTGGAATATCCCAATTGACCAGCATTGTTTAAACCCCAGGAAAATATCTCACCTTTATTGTTCAAAGCTAAAGAGTGGTCTGCAGAAACAGCGACATCAACTATTGTCTCATCTTGTAGATATTCCATGCTGTGATAACGGTAAAGTGGTGTCGTCGAGGATGTGCCCAATCTACCTCTTGTTGGATTACCACAGATCATAATATTATTCCTTGGTTCATTAGTCAAAAGAATTGAGTGGTTCTTGGACAATTTGATATCTTTGATTCTTGGCTTGACCAATCTGTCGGCCAATGGTAGTCCCATATCATTTGTTCTAAAATTCGGTACTTCAACATTCACAGGATACTTGAGCTTGTCAACATTATCGCCAGTAGCCAAATTGTTGTTCACATTGACACCATATGTGTAAATCTCAGAACCACCTCTGGAATCTGCATCCCACCACTGTAGACTTTGGCTCGAGAGGCTGTCTTTCTCCACAAATCTTTTTTCAAAATGAAGTGAATTGTCCTGGTCAATAAAGTCTGGGAAAATGTTCAAGTCTTTGTATGAGTATTTCAAATGGTAGATATCCAATGCGGTCAATGAGTTTCTATCTTTTATCTTCACAAGATCGTAGTTGAAATTCAAAAGAATCTTAGCACATGAGAATTTACCGTAGTAGATAGAGGTATGTAGACCGGTCCATCCATTTTCATGATCAGTGACTGTGGCATTTAAATTTGGATTTTGTAGAAGCTCCTTCAATAACTCAAATCTTCCTGTGATACAAATGATATGCAAAATAGTACGACCAAATACATCTCTTCTTTGTAATTGCTTCTTCGAAAGTTCGCGTAGTGTTTTCGTTATAGTGTCATGGCTGAGGGACATAGTTAGGTCATGTGGCAAATCTATGAATTAATATAGGGCGTGTGTTCTATGCTCTATAATGTAAATGATTGGAATTAGTGGTTCGGGATGTTGTTTTCTATTCCAAGTAAATTTAATTTGGTAAAAGATGAGGCGTGTCAGGCTTCGCTTTTCAACTGGCCCATGTGGACGGCCCACACCGACAATCCAAAGCTTGTTTTTGCACATTCACTGCAACTTAATGTCACAATAAATTCGAGCCCTGGAAAATTGCACGTGATGCTTCTCTGTCTGTGCTAGGAAAACCAATCGGGAGTAGGAATATTTTTAGGAGGAAGTGAAGTATACACGCTGATAAAAGAAGTGAGATATGTTTGGAAGAATCTTCCTTTCCAAGTAAAAGGGTTCTTCCCAAAAATCAATAACATGTCTAAAAGATCACTAAGTGAAGAACCAGAAGACCTTTCAACGGATTCTAAACGTCTAAAAATTGATCTTTCCACAGAAGTCTCACAGGATGTCAGCTTCATTGCCGTCCCTCCCTCCGAACATTCGACAACTCTGGATTCAGAAGAAAGCTCTCAACAGGAGAAATCAAAGTTCGGTCTTTCAGACGTTCTTTTAGTTGAACATGCTGTTGGTCTCTTACAAACTGGTTTAAAGACTATCTTGGACAATGCACCAACCGAATATGAACTAGCTAAGCTCAAGAGTGATCCAGAAACTCTAAAAGTCCCAGAAATAATATTAGCTTTGAACAGGTCCAAATTACTACTAGCTTCCAAATTGAAAACATTACACCAAGATGGTAGAGTGGGTATATTTGATAATATTATCAACTTCGAGAAAGACCTAGTGATCGATCAAAAGCAAGTGAAGGTTTCTATCATCCCTGAAGGTAGACCATTACCTGAAACCTCCAATAATGACCACAATGGGATGCCACCAATTCCAGAAATTAAGAACACCGCTATTAAAGCTCAAGTTTTCATGCATAAATCTGTGATCAAGCAAAAATTATTTCTATCAGATAGAGATGCCATGTCTTCTCATAACGAACGTTTAGAATTCATTGGTGATTCCTTCCTTAACACTATCATGACTCAAATCATCGTCAATGAATTCCCATACGCAACAGAAGGTGAGTTGTCTCTGATCAGAACCAAATTGGTTAATAATAATGTCTTGCAGAAATGGAGTCAATTGTATGGCTTGGATAAAAAACTTAAAATGGTTGTCGATGATAGTGTTTTCAAGGGGAAGTTGAAGATTTATGCTGATGTTTTTGAAGCTTATGTCGGTGGTTTAATCTTGGAAAATCCTTCAAATTACGCCGTGGTACATGAATGGCTTTCTCAGCTTGCCAAGCCTATCATGAAAGAATTTAGAAAAATACAGTACAAGTCTACTTCATCGACTCCTCCTTCATCTTCCTCTACTGTGCCTCAACCTGAAAAACAAACGGAAATGAACAATATCCCAGTTGAAGATCTTCCTTTGAATTCAAATGCTAAAGTCGATTTGTACTCTTTGATTGGTTACGCTAAATTGGGTCTCCAATATGTCAATATTGGACGCGTGGCAACCGGTGTTGATAACATTATCATCTTCACTGTACAAGTAAAGACGAAAGATGGTGATATACTCGGCGAAGGTAAAGGTAAGAATATCAAAGAAGCTGGTGCTAGGGCTGCCATGGCTGCATTAGCCAACAAGCCTTTGATTGAAAAATACAGTTTGTTAAGAGCTTCCATTCCAAGAGAACTCTCAACCAAACCGGCAGATTTCGAGAAATCAAACGTTAAGTTTTTAAAGAGCAATAAAAGGGATGGCAGTAAGGCTATCATCAATTCAGAAGACCACAGGAGTAAATTTGATCAACTTGATTCTGCTTCGTTACACCCAGAAGGAACGACATTGACGGGCCATCAACAGAAAAATTCAGGAAATCTAAATCAGCTTTTAGATTTATTGAAATCAAAGGCAAGTGTTTCAACTTTTGAGGCTTCGAACAACAGTTCCACTAGCTCGTCATTTCCGACACCTACTTCGTCTCAAACATTGCCATCTCCTTTTAACTCTCAAACACTTCCACCACCAAAAAACAATAATAATAATAACACTAGCTCATACAGTAATAGGAATAAAAGCAATAACAGAAACCAAAATAATGGCAGATCCAATGGCTACTCCAGACCAAGAAATAATTACAGTGATGATAGATTCTAGGGCCCAGCTTTTAATAGTCTTCCGATATATTTATCGCTATTTATGCATTCCATCTTCAAACGTCATGACCCATCTTTTATATTTCATTGTATAACTACCACTGCATTTTACCTTGACTTGAAGCTACAAGGAACCAAAAGTAGGCTATTTCATATTTGTGTGCTACTGGAGTCTTACAGGTCGCTAATCTGTCTCTAGATCACAAGCGGCAAAAAGATGCCAAATCAAAGGAAACCCTCCTTAATTTCAAAATTTTTGATTCTGGACATCCAACAGCCCTTTTGGGACCACACTGGATATGTCGTACAATAAAGCACGTCGTAACAATAAATCCTACGGTGGGAGAAATAACAACCAGCAGTTCGCTGGCCAAAACTACAACAACGACAACAACAACTACTCCAACAACGACAGTAGCAGTACTTACCATCAATTCTCTTCAAGTGGATACTATAGCCAAAGTCTACCCTCAAATAACTACGACAACCAATCAAATTCAAGAAACTACAGACAGCTTTCCTCTGGGTCCCAGCCGTTTGGCTACTCCCGCTCTTCCAATTATTATGCTCCAACTGTAAAGACCGAAAAAGGATATGTGAAGAGCGAATATACCCGAGGTATTCCACCAGCCAACCAACCAAAACAGCCCCAAATATAACAGCAACAATTACTCTCAGAGCAATGGCACTTCTTATAGATCATATAATCAAGCTAGCGGTGATAACACTACCAGCTCCGCATATGCTCGCACTAATTACTCAAATACCACCGCCTACTCATCAACTGCTCCAGAAACCTCAGGTACAGCATATGCCCCTCCTGATCGTGTCAGTATTGGTCCACCTGGATTCTCAGCTGCCAATGCTATTGCTGGCTCTTATTCATCATATAGGTCTTCTTCCCAGGTACCCTCTACTGCTGTCCCACCACCAACTTCTGTCGTTTGTCATACCCAATCTTCGAATGTCCCAACCCCAAAATCTATGGATAAACCAAATGAGGGCTCTCCCGACGCCGGCTACACTGCTTCACGTTCATATAACCGGGCCTCAAGCAACTCCAGGGGATACTCACCAACCCCTTCCACCACCAACCAGGACAAGAACCCCTCAAACCCAGATGTTCCTATGGAAATCACCACAACTCCAATTGTCACCTCTGATCCAAACACATACTCTGCTTGGATTCTTACCCGTTTAATGCACTTGAAGAGAGAGGGTGTGACGTTTAGAGCTGTTTTTGGTAACATTGTTGACTTGGGGTTTGACGAAAGTGAGTTAAAGGAATTGATTGCCACTGGTGGCACTCCTGACTCTGTTTTAAAGTTGGCCAGTGACTAAAACATACGTTTATCTGCTGAAATTAAAAGTAAATTGTCCAATGTTTTGGAATACATCAAAAATGGCGGAAAGGCTCCTAAACCAGATAAATCTTCTGAGAAGAGTAGGAAAAGAGCACTAGAAACAGATGATGATGATAGTGAAAAGGGGATAGATTTGAAGAAAAAACGTTGTTTAGAAAGCATGGAATATCCACCACCATTGCCAGCATTTAACAGTGCCAATTTGGAACTATCCATTTTCAAACATAAATCTATCACAGGTTTGGATAAACAAAACAGCAGATTTCTGTTCGAGGGTGAAGGTATCATCAAGTCTTTGTGTATGGAGATTTGTTATGATAGATACAAAGACTATTCTTTAGCTGACCTAAAGTTGCTACAATCGCTGGTTCTCCACGATGAAACGTTGGCGAACTGGGCTTACACTTACAAGTTCCAAAACGAATTCCATCATGAACTGACTCTCACGAATGAAGAAAGGGCTATTTCTATCGCAAGACTTCTTGTTGAGCTTTTTAAAATTTTGGTTGGTGCTTTGTTTTACGATTACAGAGATGATTTCTCTAAAGTTAAGATCTGGCTAGAATGCTTGATTCATCACAGATTGAACAATATTGACCTTATTAATGAATTGGATAAGGCTCGTGATAATGCTGAATATCAAAGGTTAAAACGGAGCAAGAAAAGACCCAAACTATCGCGTTATCTTCGGGTAACTCAGTTTCTTTGAACTCTGAATCTACATCAACTAACAACTCCGAAATGAAAGCCACATCCACTTCTTCCAATTTACACTCGAAGCTATATCCAGCTTATCAAGTTGAATATCCATTATTGGAACGTTCTGGTACAGACAACTCGCCAATATTCCGTGTTGGTTGTGTGATAAATGGTGAAATCATCGGTATCTCATTGTATTCGAACATCAAGACTGCCAAACAATTAGCTGCAAAGGATGCCTTCCAGAATAACACCAGTAAGGTTAAGAAGTACATCGCTATTAATGACGAGTATAAAAGAACCAAGAGAACATATCCTTTTCCACCACTTATCACTATCCCTATTGAAGAACAAATACCTGTTATGTACGGTGATCTATCTGGCTACGACGATTATTAGAATTGCTATTGGCAAGTTCCTGTTTGTAATTGCCCGCTACTCTCTCTATTTAATTGTTGTAATTAATTTTTGAATGGCTTCTATGGTATTTGTGTTTCTTTTTTCGTTTGTAACAGATTATTAAGTTTCTATATTCAAGGCTTTGGTTCGTTTTGTCAGCCCCGCAAAACAATTGTCCGAGGAAATTTCAAGACGAAAATTGCAAACTTTACTGATGCAGTTTGCGATCGGAAATCGATGGACAATAGCTTAATAGAACATCATTTTATCCGTTCCCAATGATGTTTCCTAGGATCCCCGTGGTTTCTGGCGTTTTTGCAAGATCAAGATCTACGAAAGTTTTAACACCGTCATACACAGATCTAGCCTCTTATTTCAAATATGCAGAATCCACCAACCTAAGAACAGAAACCACTGCATTCATCGGTACTTCCTACGAACTTCTCGTTCAACAACAGCTAGAAAAGTTCTTGAACCTGCAAAAGCTGATGCACATGGGTGGTTCATTTGATAACGGTATTGATCTTAAAGGCAAATGGGATCTGTCTCAATACAAACCAGTTGATCTGAACCTGGAAAGTCTCATACCGGAAGCTTTTAAAGGAAAGAAAGTCAAACCGATAGTAACGAAGAAGTCACAACTAGTTGACGTTTTGATACAATGTAAGAACCACTCGTCCAAACTCACAGCCAAACACATAAGAGAAATATCTGGAATTTATAACTATAGTGTTCCATCCGCCAAGAAATCAAAAACACTAATGATAGTCTGCTCACAAACTATTTTGACTCCACAAGGTATCACACAGATGAATGTCGTAGATATACCTATTATCTATATTTGGTTGGAGAAACTTCGAAAACAATCTATAGAATCTACTGATTATGATTTAAAAGGATATATTGGAGGACAGCTGAAGGGTTTCTACTGCAATGATTTTTCAACATGTCTGCTTCATGGGCTGGATGTGAGTTCGCAAATAGAAGCGTTATGTGATTGAGTTTTAAATTTGAAATGAACAGTTTTACTATTTAAATCATTTATTGATGGATATGAAATAAATTATTTCAAGTGTAGAATTTTAATGGGCTCACAAAGTAGCAATTTTTTAATATCCCTGTTTTGATCATAGCATTTTTTTTTATTATCCTTCCGAAAAAATTTCCTTCAAGAAAGACAAGACAAAATAGAAAACAAACATCGAGACAGTGGCGATTTGTCCGCAAAACCTTCGCCCGTGCACGTTAAATGTAATTGGAGAATGGACAGAAAAATAAACAGCTGATATGCTATAGAGGCACGATCATTTTCAACTAGTTCACAGCACCTAGAGATAACACCTTTTAGTATTCGTCTTCATTATCTCACATGGAATAATAAAGTACGGTTTCCCCCCTGAAACTAGCTATTAGATCGCAGTCTCTTACGTTTCTCTGCTGCATTGAGTTCCAACTCGAGAACCAAACAATCTCTGTCCGAAAACTGAAATTAAAGGCACATGCACTCTCAAAATTCACAATATATTCATTAAGTATCTACATCAGAATTCAGTTACTTCTCATACCCAAAAAAAAAGAAAAAAACATATGTTTTGCTAATTCTATGGATATCTGATTAAAGACACCTGAACTTTTCCTCAAAAGCAGTACTTGCAAAAGAAAATAAAAAAGAAAACTCACTCATGCTGGGGGTCGAACCCAGAATCTTCTGATAAACTAACTTTCTTAGAAGTCAGACGCGTTGCCATTACGCCACACGAGCTTTCTTATTAAAAGAAGATCCTGAAATATTACAGGTTACGCAAGACATTAATGGTCATCATCACCTTATTTGAAAGATTTTTCTTCTTGTTTACCATTGCTTTACTTATTTAGGTTTAATTTCATTTGAACTAACTATTTAATCCAAAAAATTTGGTTTTAAATTCTGGAATTTGAACTGGTATCCGAATTCTGTGCAGTTTTGAGATTTAAGGCTTATGTAATCAAAAATCTAAATTTCTGCGGATCAGTAGAAATAATTCATAACGAGTTAGGTCTAACGATTGTTTCCATCTAATTTCCATTAACAACGAGATATATACTAACAGATACCATCCACATAATCATATAGGTCATTATGCCTAAAGTCAAGAAAACCAAAAACCAACTTCGAAGAGAGAAACAGAAATTGAAGAAGGAACAGGGTACAGAAGAACCACAGACAGCTTCCACAGATTCAAATATAATTGTCAAAAATGAACGATTATCCGAGCCATTGAAATCAAGTCTTTTGGATGATGATCTTGCTATAATAGGATCTAATGGTAGCTCAGTCTCTGTGGACTCCACAGGCAGCACAGGGAAGTTGTTCGAGTCAGAAATGGATAGAATGATGGCTAACCCTGAATTCCAGCAGTTCAAACTTGTCTTTGATAAATTCCAAACCAATATAAACTCAGTAGAAGAAGAATCGAAAGACAAAGGTTCTTTGATTGAAAGTGATGACGAACTTGGAGTCGAAAATGAAAATGAAGCTGAAATTGAGTTTGTGAATAATGAAAACTCCCACCCAAAGCATGAAAGGAAGGCTTCCAAGCGTAAACTCAAAAAGATGAACAAGATACCGTTGGCTGAATTGAAGTCAATGGCTAAACGTCCAGAGATAGTACAATGGTATGATGCTGATGCCGAAGACCCATTGATGAACCTTGGACTTAAGGAGAATAAGAATTCTGTCCCGGTACCACATCATTGGCAATTCAAACGTGAATACCTTGTCTCACGTCGCGGAATTGAAAGACCTCAATTTCAACTACCACAATATATTCTCGATACTGGTATTTTAAGCATGAGAGACACGACGAAGGAAGATGATAAGACTTTGAAACAGAAATCAAGAGAAAAGGTCCAGCCCAAGATGAATCGTTTGGATTTAGACTATAAGAAACTCTATGATGCCTTCTTCAAGTTCCAAACTAAACCAAGATTATACGGATATGGCGACTTGTTCTACGAAGGTAAGGGCACTGGTACTGAAACATACAAGGTTGCTAAATATGGTGAACCAATTTCAGATGAGCTAAAGGATGCGTTAGGGTTGGGGATTACGTTTGAGGGTGATTACCCATGGATCTCTAAAATGAAAACACATGGACCTCCCCCAAGCTATCCATGGATCAAAATTATCAATGGTAATGTGGCCAATAATGATGACAATGATCAGGAGAATGAAGAAGATGAAACTCCGTTTGTTGCTTTTGGTAAGTTACTATCTTTTGAATCAGATCATGAAGAAGAGTCTCTGGAGGAAAAAGAAGAAGAGCCGGAATATGAGGAAGATTCTGATGAAGATAATCAACCAGTGGTGGTGGATACTGAAGCTTCTCATGTCATATTGAACGACAATAAAGACTCGTTACTTCGTCTAATAGATTCGGTCCAAGCCCAAGAATCAGTTAAAATTGAAGAACAAGATAAAGAAAATGACGAAGAAGATGTTCCATTGGCTGTTGTCGCCAAGCAGGAATCCAAGGATACTGAACCAAAGGCTTTATATCAAATCTTGAAGAAAAAATTCGTAGGTGAGAATGATGGTGTATTGAATACTGGTGTCACCTATGAGCTGCCATCAGCGAACAGTGGCGTTTCCAAGAGAAAGGCAGAAGATTTGTTTTCGAAGGATGAAGCTAAAAGACACAAAAGTGAAGAGACTTCTGTTAAAGAAGAGGGCAGTAATGAGGACGAGGATGATGAAGATGAAGAAGATGCTAAATTCAAATTCTAAGAATTGGTAATAAACATAATAGCATTATTTAAAATCGATATGCGTAAACAATGTGATTATAATTTGTAAGTTGATTGTATACAGATCCAACATTTAGATATTAAATTAGTCAAACTTTTTATGTGAATTTTATATTAGAAATACTAGATAATCATTAGACTAATACTAGAGCTAGCATATTGTTGAGTCAAAAAATGTACTAAGTGGATCTGGTGTATGATATTTATCAATTGTTCATCCCGTAAGGCCCGTGATCAATTCATTTTCAGAAATTTCATGAGTTTTCCACCCTTATAAATTAATCTACCCCAGCCCCTGCATCTCACCAATTATTTATATATGTCTATAAAAAAATCATATAATTTAATATTAATACATTTTATAATCAATTTTAAATAATTTTATAATAATTTATTTAGAGATTACAGAAGTTTTAGATTATGAAATAAAAATAATTAAAATTAATATGCAGTTGAACAATAATATTATAATGTCCCAAGATATCGTAAGCTGCTAATATATTTAGGTATTGCTAAAGCGGTAGATATTCTTGTTAATATAACTTGCTGAAGATAACCCTTTCAAGTTAAATCCTATAGAAATTACTTGATAGATACACAGTAGACTTATTTTGAATTTACGTCCGTTGTTAAAAAGACAATGCTGGCTCTACTGCTGTTTAGAAGCGTAAAGGTTTTTGTTTGTAGCCAAATAGATCATGACCATTGCTGCTTCAAATAATTCACAATAAATGAAATTTGAAGGTTCCTCATAACCCTTCATTTTGCTCAATCATGAAATTTCCGCAATTAACTATAAATAATCTCCAAAGAGGAAATTCATAATGCAAAAAACGTTGGGTTCTCAAAGCATTAGGAACAGTCAAATCACGGACAGATGACCCTTGTAGCTTATAAAAATAAACACCCAAAAAATAACAATTCACACTCACGACGGGACTCGAACCCGCAGTCTTCGGATTAGGACTCGGACGCGTTACCATTACGCCACGTGAGCATTGAAATCACACTATAGCTTAAACCAAGGCACCTTATTTTGGTTTATTAAGAAAGATATAACATTTGAGTACTAGACACCTAGTTAAATTTTGTTCAGTGTCTCACTTCATTTGGGACGAAGTCATTAATCACGAAACCACTATACCTCCTCCATTATCGTTGGAACTATTCTACTTCCCAGTTAAGGAATCACCAATGGGAATTTACGAACGAAGCTGGTCCATTGAAATCCTATGGGATATCTGAACGAGCCGAAGATATGAAAGCAATAGGTTAGCATAATTTGGAATTGAATCAATGAGAAAGGAAGCTTTAGCGGCTTATGAAAAGAAGAAATATTTAAAACAATATATTGAGCAAATGAGAAGGATCTGAATGTTCTTCTGAGAATATAAATTCATATTCCACGATTCAACTCAGCTGATTACATGAACTTGAAAGGTATCCAACGCATTTGATCTCGATTGAACTTAGGGGGATATAATCAAAATGGGCCAATAATTCTTATTTCGGTAGGGATTATAATTGAATCAATCACGTTGCACAATTGCTAATAAAACAAATTAAGAGATATAACCAACAGTCTAACAAAATTTTGTTTATTTAGAGGATTCATCTTAAGCCTGATTAGTGGATTGAGTGAAATATTTGGAATTATTGAATATCACTATATGTGAACTTTATTGGGAAGCTATTTTTAAATTTATTAAATAGACATTTAGAACGTTTGAAAAAAATTGACATTAAATACATCAAGTCTTGATTTACAGGAATAAAACACAAAAAATAAAATATAAAGAACATAATATTCATGATAATTAAGGCCTTTATAGATAGAGGACAAGTCTAACTATTATATATATATATTTAAGCTTCTTTAGATGGGTCTATTGAACTCTTTCTCTTGGCAAAACATTAACAAAGAAATCGTTTGGCTTGTTATTGATAGCACCAACCAATTCATTTTGAACATCCTTATAAGCCTTGATATCTTGGAAGTACTTGTCAAACAAGTATGAAGAATCTAAAGGACCACCCTTGGCTTCTGGATGGAATTGGGTGGAGAAGATAGGCTTGGAGACGTGGATCATACCTTCGTTGGACTGATCATTTAAGTTGATGAAGTACGGTTTGAAGTGAGATGGTAAAGTGGCAGCATCAACAGCGTAACCGTGGTTTTGAGAGGTAATATGGCATTTACCAGTGGTCAAATCCAAGGCTGGAATATTGTGAGCTCTGTTACCATACTTCAACTTTACAGTTTTAGCACCTGAAGCCAATGCTAGAAGTTGATGACCTAAACAGATACCAAATATTGGACCATTGTAAATTTCCATAGTCTTCTTCAAGTTTTGAACGGTACTGGAACAGTGCGTTGGATCACCTGGACCGTTAGAAATAAAGATACCGTCAAAGTTGTTAGCGATATTTTGAATTGGGTAGTCGTATGGGAAGACAGTAACAGAGGCACCTCTAGAAACTAAAGATCTTAAGATATTTTCCTTAACCCCACAGTCAATAACAGCAACATGATAAGAACCATTTGCTGAAGGAATGTGGAATGGGGATTTAGTGGTAACCTTGTGTACTAAGTTAACTTCACCAGGATCGACAAATGCTTCGTCTTGATCAGCATCGTATTCTTCACCAATGGAGATTCTGGCTAACGAGGAACCTTGTTCTCTTAAGTATGAGACAATAGCTCTGGTATCAACACCGGTGATAGCAGCGACACCTTCAGCTTGACACCATTCACTTAGAGATTGAACGGCAGTCCAATGTGAGTACTTCAAGGCAACATCAGCAACGACAATCCCGACGCATTGAGCATGTGGAGATTCGAAGTACTTCAATAAATTGAATTCATCACGGGCCTTACCAGATGGAACACCGTAGTTACCGATCAAAGGCTGGGTAAAGACCAAAATTTGGCCTTTGTAAGATGGATCAGTCATTGATTCTGGGTAACCGACCAAAGACGTCGTAAAGACAGCTTCACCAGAGATGTTCTTGTTGGCACCAAATGAGTAACCGTTGTAAACAGGACCATTCTTGATGGTTAAAGTGGCACGGTCTAATTCAGTGACATTCTTTGCGGCGGTTGGGTTTGGTATGGTAGCCAAAGAACGTGAGAATGTTCTCAAGGTGGACTTAGCAATAGTTCTGGAAAAAGAAAGCATAATTGGATAGTTTGACTAGAAGATAAGCTTTTAATACTGATTAGTTTTCCAAATGTGATCGGAAATATAGTCTTGACAAGTAAAGATTGTAATAAATCTCATAAAAATAATTTCAAATTATCCAAAATCGACGTAGATGTTGGTTCTGGTTAATTTGGTTATTCTAATTCTAAAGTGAAGCCGGGGGGTTGAATAAACTACTGATATCAGAGACTAAGTGTTCACTGAGGTGAATTCTAATTCTAATTGATATTGAACAAGATGGGGGGGGGGTATTTCTGAGATAGTGATTTCCTTGTGAAATTTGTTTTGACAAGCGGTGGATCTTCTGGACCTTTTTATATCTCGAGGCTTGATTGGACCTATTCTGTCGTTTGTGACAGAGATAGGGAAAGGCCAGATTGACTCACACAGTGTAGTAGAGATCGATCACGCATGTCGGCTGGTTCCCCAAGCCAAGCGGGTACCAGACGGAATCTCCTTCCAGAATCCGAAAGGGATTCCTGCAGTAAGAGCGGTTGGACCTGTCTAGGGGAATTCCGTTGGAAGAAAAGTAGGCAGGCAGGTGACGTTTCAATGATGACACATGTAGGGATCAATTCCTAGGCTGCTCTCAAAGAAAATAGTTATGTTAGAAACATTTAGTAAAGAATTAACACTTTATTATATATAAACACATGCATAAACACCTTTTAATAAACTCTAGAATACTGTTAGTAACCTCAATCAAAGAATAAACACATAATATCTACTTGATAAAAAGGGAGGGAACTCTTTGGTTTAAGAGTCAGACTGACATGCAAATCGTTTTTATAGTTTTTACAATCACTTTCAAAAATCTTTTCATTAAAAATCATCACCCAGTGCAAACCAAAAGTCCAACCAATAATCAACTAGCTTTGAAGTGTTAATAAGTCCAAACAAATGATACATACTATTAAATGGGATTATACACAAGCATAGGCTCTTCAAATTGATGGAAACCCTGACGGTACAGTTTTGAATCAAAGATGAATAAAAGTAGTGTCAGTGCCACGCCCTGTCAGGGGCAGAATATCATCAACGTCTAAAGTTAACATACAATAGACACAGTTGACCGTCGTGAAATGTGGTAAATCATCATAAACTAGTTCACCAACTTCAATTCAAAATACCATTAAAGCAACCAAAATTTGAAAACCTACAACTTGAGACAACCATCATCATAATTTGAAATCATAATCATAGTATAATTTGTTTTATTGGATTAACATCAGACAGGAAACAATGTGTCTTCTTTAAGAATTCAGACATATGCTAGTCTATTTTATTTCAATATCATCCTCTGTTAATAAAACAAATTGGAAGAATCCTTTCTTTCATATGAACATGATTCCTAAAATAGATGTTAGTATTTTAATTTCATCTAGGAAATATAACCGGAAAAGGATTCTAATAAAAATTAAAATTATTCTTGTCAGTTAAGCATGAATGGTATTAAAAAAGGTTGTTTCATCAACGGGTATCCCGAAATCTGACTCGTCATCTATTTGAATTCATCACAATAGAATAAAATTAATACTTTAAAATCCTTACCCAGAAATAGTAGCAAGGTGTAAACTTACGTATTAAAATGATATCACAAAGTATTTGTTTATGGAGCAAAAGGATCAGTATCGAAGGTTTTCTAGGCCTTCTAAAAGCTTTGTCACTCATATATAAATCGGTGCCCAGTGCTTTCCTCGTCATTTCCAAAACTCCATCAAACCTTTGGTAGAATTAGTTCAACAAAAGATGTTAGGTTCGATTAATTCAAAGTATGATTTGAACAAGAAAATCAAGAGCCTAAAAAGGGAAATGAATATCAGTCAGTCGGTGCAAAAACTTATCAATCAAGAAAGATCAGTAGGTAATTCCAGCTTTGTTTTTGTAAATTCATCATAGTAATAGACATTCCCGTTAAAGCATTAATTATCATGTAGAACCACAGATTCGAATTAAAAGTTGACCACCACTGTGTTCAATAGCACTAATATCATTTGTTAGCAAATTAATCCCAAGTAGGACTGTTGTTTTGGACCTGTTGAAATGTGAAATCAAGAAAAATTCAGAAAGCTAAGCATAATTGGTACGATCATTCATTAGTCACATACTCTAGTTTGAAAAATTATTTGGATCATCAAGAATAAGAAATCAATTTCAACCCGATTGAACAACTGTTTTGCTGCTTGAACATACGTTTTGAAGACTAATCCTTTATTCAAATTCATATAGAACTTTTAATATTGGAAGGTATGGTGTATGAATGTTAGAGAAGGGAAAATTTTTCTCTTTTAAAGTTACTCGCCCGCGAATCGAAAACAACAGGTTTCCGCGTTTTTTGAAAGATGGAGCTTCGTAGGGCAACTTTCGCGCCTGCCATTTTGTTAGGGCTTTCTGCAACTGGCAAAATTTCCAACGAAAAGTAAACAAAGAAATGTATCAAGGTTGAAAGTGTATATGGAGGAAGAGGGGGCCAGAAACCTCTGCACTGGCAAAGAAACATTCCAATAAGCATAGAAGACAATGGCTTCATACACCACAACCAGTTTCCAACAGGATACCACAACCAATATCATTGAGTTGGATGTTGCTCCTCATTTAAAACAACGCTACGCGAAACCATCATTTGAAGAGGATCCTGAACATGATTTCAAGTCACAATTATCTACTTATATCGATATTCTCAATTTGATCCAAGCTCCCATCAGTGCAATCCAATACCGTTTGGTCAATCACAACAGATCTATCGATTTATCACCAGTTGTCCTTAACAAAGATGTTCATCAATCTGGTCTATATCACTACAAAATCAATCTTCCTGATGCGATCTTACCAAATTGCTTTGTTGTCAATCAATTTAACGTTAACGCAGATGACCACTCCATTATTATTGATGCTTTGACCAAGACAGGCCTACTTATCACCTGCATTTTAAAAGTTTCTGATTTCATCATTCCATCGGTCACATCCTCTGTCAACTATCAAGATTGGTGCAGAATCTCCAATCCATATGGCTTTGATGTCCGTAGGCCTCACATCTTGCATTCCGTCAACTACAACTATATCATGGTTCTTTTGAAAGACGGTGGGCTCATTGGTCTACATAGATCTCTAGAAACTGATCTTTTCAAATCCATCGAGCCAATTGTTTACAACGATAACTCTTACTTACAAAATATTAAGAGCCTATTGAAGCCGTGGAACAAAATCAAGATTAATGGCGATCCAGAACTATCTTTTAATACAGTTGTCGATGTCTTGAACTTTGAGAATTATCTCATTACAATTACCATCAACAAGAAGTTGAGAGTTTGGTCCATGTCCAGCAAATGTTTGATCTTTGAGAAAGATTTGGTCGAACTTTTGAACTTAGAAAATGATACTGGTGCTCAATTCTTAGAATCTAGCCCTACGAAATTATTAGATCTTTTAAAAATCAGTGAAAATAGAAGCTATTTGACAGTTTATTTCCCATTAAAAGAAGGTGCTTTTAAGGTTTTCAAAATCGAGCATTCTTACCACGAAGGAGACTTCCAATTAATTGACCTTGGTTTAACATTATCTACTGCCTTTCCAGAAATTTCGACAATTTGGGTCATTGGTGACTTCAAAACAATCAAATTAGCCAGTGAACTGAGTTTATGGGTTCTATGGAAGAGTGGTACATCATCCATCGTCAAGAAGTTAGCAATCAACGATAACTTCTCAACCGAATGGTCTGATATTAACTCCAATTTATTACAACAATCAAATATTTTCAATGATTACAAATCATCAAACAATGAATCATGGACAGAATTTTATCAACACAAGATTTTTCAAAGTGGGATCTATTCCAATTTAGTTTTGGAAACTTCATTGAAGATTTTTGAGATAAACTTTGAGAGTTCTCAAGAACAACAGTCACAAACATCATCCTTACTTAACAACATTTCCAGAGCAGTATCAGCTTCGCTTGATTCTAGTGATATCAACTATGAGTTATCCTTGGTAAAGCAATGGAAGAAGTTTGATAGCTTATGCCAAGAATTCAAAAAGCAGAGCGATGAACCTTTGAGATTTTTCTACTTAAATGATTCCGCATTCTTGGCGAACAGAGGCTCATTGACATTAATTAGAAACGAAACTCGTTTAGAATCTTTGTCTCACGAAATGTTTTTATCCAGTTTATCAAAGTTCATCAAGAAACTACCTGTTGAAGTTCTCACCAATGTCAATGATTGTATTGCAGATTTGATATCCAACGACAGTGTCAACGAATCCAGCATCAATACAGAATTCTCCAGAATCTTCAACTCTCGTATCAACAATAAGTTCAACCCAGAGTTCCTCTATCTCCTAGTGGAAGAATTATCTTCTGCTGGTGACTTGTTCCAAGTCATAGAGAACATTTTAGAATTGCAGGAACATTCCAACGAGTATGTTGTTTCCGCTAAGCTCTCAACGTTTTCTGAATCTGTTCTAATGAATTCTATCAAGGATATTGTTGAGTTCAACTCCAATCAATTATTTAAAATCATCATTTTATTGCTGGTTCTTGAATTCGACAACAAGGATAAATTGCACTTGATTATCTCCAAGATCTTGACTCTCTACAAGAATTATGAAATCTCAAAGAAGACAATTTCAATCAGTTTCAACAATAATGGTTCTGTTGAAATTGATCGTGCCACTGATATCTCCAGGTCAATTTTAAGCAGATTGATTCACAAGCAATCCAAGGGTTTTATATTCTCCAATGTGAATTTATTAACCTTCATCAACTCATCTGTTTTGAAATTGATCAATTCTATGGAATTTCAACAATTAGCAATGATCGAATTGTTAAATACTCAAAATTACAACATCATCCATACTCAATTCTGGCCACTTTTGAACGTTGAAGATCCAATTGTTCTTCTCTTCAAGGCTTACACATTAATCAAATTAGGTTTAGCTAACAAGGCCTCAAAGATTCTCACAAACAGCTCTTTGTTCATCTCCAGTTACAAAATAACCTCCCATGATATTGAAAACTTAGCTTCGCTGTCAATCGGGTTTGATGTTACTTCTTTCTTCCAAACACCTTTATCCAAATACTACTTCCATGCTTCTGATTTATTCAGATCTGAAAGACAATTCATCGAGTCTTTGAACTTCATCAACTTGTCAATTGCCAATGAATCGATCGAAGACTCTGACAATGAATCCCATGAAGCTCGTTTCTATGCTCAGTTCCAAATCTCTCTCGAGATCTTAAACTTCCAATTGATTGAAACATCATTGAAACAAATTCACACAAAAGCGTTAAAGGAAAAAGCTATTTCTGACTTTATTGACAAGCTCCAAGAAACTAACGATTTGAAGAGGTTGACTGAATTGAAGTTGTTTGATGAGTACTATGTGATTGATAATATTCTTCACACAAGAGCCACAAATACAGATGATTGCATCAGGGCTTTGTATTTCCACAAGGTATTATATGCTTTCCGTCTGACTTTTAAGAATCAACGGGAAGCTATTGAATCTCTTTATGAATACATCGTAACCAGGCAGTCAGACACGCAAACCAAGATGGAGCTATATTTGACAATCTTGAATTTACTCCGTACTTTGGATACTACTGACCAATGGATTCTTTTCAAGTTGGAGAACAATGAATACAAGGAAAAGTTCTTGAATGAGTTAAACGATGAGTTAACTGCTTTGATGATGAATAACTAAAAGAAATGATTAATCTTTATGTACTCTAGAATTATAATATAGAAAACTTGACTACTTATCGCTAAGTATTTCACACAACCTGGCCCATAAAATCCATGCTCCATGAAAGTATAAGCCAATCCAAATTCTCGGAATCAAGTTTGGTTTACTATCCCTGAGGAGAGACCGCATTCTCATCCTAGAAGGAAACCGGTCGAGTTTCTCTTGATCTGTAATCAATGACCTACCAACTTTCCACATCTCAGTCATTTCATTCTAGGATTTATGATCACCACGAGGCCGGAAGGCTCATCTTTTCACGGAATCCTTCCTCTTTGACATACTATCTAATTTTTTTGTAAGCCTTTCAACTGTGAAATAATAGAGTTAGTATTTTAAGATGATCAAGATAGATACTGCGATATAAGTCCAAAAACCAGCGAATACATACATCTTTCTTGGAGCTGGTCGTCATTAGAGTCTATCTGCTGATTCTGTAGAATTTGTTAGTATTTCAAGTTAAAATATGTGTCTGTGTGTAAATTTAAACTCACAAGTCCATGAAGCATGTTTTCAATCTCGGAGGCAACATCGAAGATGGTTACAATAGTCTCAGGCTTTCTTTCATCTTGTTCCAGACTATTCATGCCTTGAGATGTACCTAGAGTGGGTTGCAGTGTTTGAGACAGAGAAGCAGAATCAGAAGTATTCTTGTTTGGGGTGGAGAGTGGAGCCTCTTTCACTATGGGTTCAGAATCTTGAGATGGATCATAAGGAGTTTGGCGGCCACCGAGTGATTCTTGAGATTGGGACATTGTACTTTGCTGTGGTATCTCTTGCAAAGAAGTGAAGTGGGGTTAAAATGCAATAATCTAGGAGATTAGAGGTAAGCAGAAGTGTCTTGAATCGAGTCTGTTGTAATTGTAATGAAATTGAAGATGAGTTTAATGCGTCTGTTGTTGTCTATGAAGTCCGTTTGATGATATTTGGTCATTTTTGGGCTTATGTAATCAAATTCGAAGCTTCTGTGACACGAGATTTGAAAGGATGAACAAAATTAGAGCGACGCGTAAGCAAGGGTTTTAGTCAAAGGAGATTAGTGTCAGCTTTAATTGATAGCAACTTCCATAGAGATCACATCAATATCACCACATTTTTGAGTTCCCCAAATAACTAGTCTACTCCAAAAAATGTTCTCAACACTGTCAAAGGTTTGGAATGATGTCTCAGAAGAAGGTCGATCCGATACCAAGACCACAAATACCAAAGAAAGGTTTCAACCAACTCGATCTTCTACTAGCAAGCTTCCCACAAGGCCCAGATTCAAAACAACCAGATTTGCTGATATGGCAGACATCAAATATAATGAGCCAGAAAGATACCGTTCTTCAAACTTCAAGGGTCTTAAAAGTGATCGAACTACATGGAAAAGAGATGTTGACACTTCTTTGAAAAAGACGACTGTGCCTAAGCTAATGGACAGACCACTTAAAGTTACCAAAATTTCCACGAACAACCGGACAAAAGCTTCATCTTGGGGATTCTTCAATAACTTGGGCAATATTTTCAGTAGAAATAGGGAGCTTGACGAGATGAAAAGCTATTTGAATAATATGATGTCAACATCTTCAACTCAAAGTTTGTTTGAACAAACATCTAAAACCGAAGACAATAACAGCAGTATCAATATTAAAGAGGCTAATAAGAGAACGTATAGTATGCTGCCAGATGTTTTTTTGGAACCAGTTCCTTCAAGAAGAGAAACTACACCACTGGTAGAAGAGCCACGTCATTGGAAGAAAAGAAAATTGAACGAACGTTTGAGTGCCGAACCCATTTTACTAGATTTACCTCCGAAGTCCACTTCACAACATCTGTATTCAGATATGAAACCATTACCAGAGTACCGTCCTATACGACCTGTCGAGACTGTGATCTCAAAAGAAGACTTCAACAAAGAAATGTTCCCAAAGAGACAATCGACATCGCAACCACAAACTTCTTCAGTTTACTCGAGGCCACTCACATCAACAAAGTCATCTGAAATAGAAGATCTAGAGACATTTCGTCTAATGTATGAAAAATTACACAATGCGATAAATGGCTTAATGGAAGAATTGAAAATAGTGAAAGATCAAAACGCCGCACAGCTGAACAAACTGAAATCTGATATTAGATCAATGGAGGTAAATCATCAATCCAAGATCGAAGAAATTAAGAATGAAATGAAAGAATTCGAGCATAAGCTCAGAGAAAAGAATTCATCGGATGTTCTTTCGAACACAACAAAGTCTCATGTACAACTAAGAGCAAAAGAAAGAACATTCAGCACAACACCGCCTAGATCCTCAAGAGTAAGAACTGGAACCCTTCAACAAAAAGAACCCAACGAAGATGAAAACAAAGAGCCAAGAAGATCTGTTGTCGATGAAGACGAGTTTGATGTTTCTTTGTCACCAGCAAAGACAGATATTAGCCAGTACGTTTCTAAGATCTGAACTTTAATGGTAGGAATCCCATAGAATGCTATGCACATAGACTTTATGGTAGACACTTCTTCTGAATATAATCAGACCTTTTAATAATTGTGCAATTTGATGGAATTATCATACATGGAATATCACCGTAGCCAGAATATTATTAGAATTTTCGGAAATTAGGCAGTATCGGATCGAGTGCGGGAATTGCCGACTCAGGTGAGAAAATCCACAACCTATTTGGCGGAACATGGAACTCAAAAACAATTCGAATGTCATTAATTTTATTACAGGTATTTCACCGCATCGTGAATTTGAAATTTCTAAAGTACATATTGCAACACGTTGCTAAGCAAAAAGTGTCATCAAAATTTGGTACAAGAAAATACCCTTCGCCCAAATTACAGTCCTAAGGTTCGCTTGCTCTCCAGGCGGCTTGGACAACAAAACCGTATCTTGCTACGTCTTCGTTCGTCATGCAAGGAAGTACGGGGCACACAGCTGCCAGCAGCACCGTATCAGGAAATTCGCGCATAATTTTAAGACCTGAGCAATGGGTGTCCTCGTGTCTTGATTCATTCAGCCCTCGTTTTGTACAAATTGTTCGATTTTGGCTCTTTGCCATCGGAAGGCAAAAACTCAGCAGGAAATGTTGAAACCCAGATAACACAACCAGAATCAGATTCAGTATCATCGATCTTACCTCTTTACTCATTTCAAACCAAACATTCATTCGCTACCCTCATAAATGACTACTGTCCTGGTTAAAGTCCCAGAGAATGGTGAGATATCCAACAAGGGTGTCATCTTTCTTCCTTCTTTGCCGCTACCTGAAGGTTACAAGCAAGGTGATTATCTATACAACGTCAGACTTTTTATCCCAGCTTCTTGTAAGATTGCAAGGGATGGTAAGATCTGGACAAATATCCCACCAGATTCCAACACTCCTTTTATTAGAACCAAGTTTTTCAAGACTGTTATCCCAAACTCGTTTACTAATGATATCGAATTGGATTTCAAAGTTTATCAGCCAGGTCCTTACAGTTACTATATCTCTTACAAAGATGAAAACAACAATTTGAAAACAACCAGAAAGTTCTATCTGGTTTGTCCTCCTTCGTTAGCTATCAATGACCAATTTCTCCCTTTAAACTCTATTGCTCTAGAATCCGTTGTCTCTAAATGGTTAGGCCCTAGGAGTGATTGGGATGGCATCTTTGAGGAAATAAAAAAAAAGGGATACAATATGATTCATTTTACACCATTGCAAGAAAGAGGCCACTCTAACTCCCCTTACTCGATTTATGATCAGTTGACTTACGACCCTAGCCTATTCAAGGACACAGAAGATGTTCTACAATTGACTAAGAAGTTACAGAAAGATAAAGGCCTTTTATCAATCACAGATATCGTCTTCAATCATACAGCGGACAACTCACAATGGCTTAGAGATCACCCAGATGCAGGTTATAACAAACAAACAGCACCGCACTTAACCTCTGCCATTGAGTTGGACGGCCTTCTTTTGGATTTCAGCAAGAGGCTCACTGAGTTGGGTTATCAAACTTCTTTAAACAATGTTCAGGATCTTTTGAAGATTATGGAAGGTATAAAGGAACATGTTTTGGCGAAATTGAAGCTATGGGAATTTTATGCTATTGATGTGAAGGGCACCCTTAAAGAGATTGATTTGAATTGGGAAAATATGTCAATGAATTTGAGAAAGATCGAAATAGACGAGGAAATCAAAAATTCACTTCCTAAGCTTGCTGAATTTGCTTCCCAATCATCTGCTATCTTCACTTTAAGGCACCGTCATGATAACAAAGTGGATCTCAATGAGTTTCTTTCTATCCTGAATTCTGTTTACAATTTCAAGTCTTTGGAAGAAGTAAAGGAAAGATCACAAATGGTCCTTGATGAAATGAACGTTCCAAGATACCGCGAATATGATACAGATGTCGAATTTATTTTGGAACAGTTATTCAATAGAATCAAATACTTGCGTATCGATGAACATGGTCCAAGATTGGGAGAAATAACCCCAGAGTCTCCATTGACCGAACCTTACTTCACTAGATTCAAAGCAAATGATGGGGAAGAATATCAGTTGGCCAATAATGGCTGGATTTGGAATGGTAACCCATTGATTGATTTTGCATCAGATAGAACTAAGAGTTATTTACTACGTGAGGTGATCATTTGGGGTGATTGTGTGAAATTACGCTACGGTACCAAACCTGAGGATTCCCCTTACCTATGGGAAAGAATCGAAAATTACGTTGTTCAGAATGCGAGAGTTTTTGATGGGTTTAGAATTGATAACTGCCATTCGACTCCTTTGCATGTAGGTGAATATTTTCTTGACGTTGCCAGAAGAGAGAACCCTAACATTTACATTGTTGCAGAGCTATTCTCTGGGTCCGAAGAGATGGACAACCTATTTGTTGAAAGACTTGGGATTTCTTCTTTAATCAGAGAAGCCATGCAGGCATGGAGCGTCGATGAATTGTCAAGACTTGTTCACAGACATGCCGGTCTGCCAATTGGTTCCTTCCAACCTTTACCTTTGGATGACTTCGCATACCCACCTGAATCTAAAATTGGTGAGTTTGTAAAGAGCATTCAATCATTGTCAGAGATTAAAATCCCAAGAATCTTGAAACCAACAAGAACTCACGCTTTATTCATGGATTGTACACACGATAATGAGACTCCTTATGACAAAAGAACAGTCGAAGATACTTTACCAAATGCAGCTTTGGTTTCTTTATGTTACACAGCGGTTGGATCTGTCTTCGGTTATGATGAATGCTACCCACACCTCTTAGACGTCGTTGGAGAAAAGAGAGAGTATACTTATGGAAAGGGGATTGGTGAGGTGAAGTCAAAATTGTACAAGCTAAGAAAGTCGATTTCTGACTCGAGTTTCGTCCCAGAAGATCATGAAATGCATGTCCATCATGAAGGTCAGTATATCACACTCCAAAGACTTAACTCCAAATCAGGTGAAGGTTGCTTTTTGGTCGCAAGAACTAAATTCAGTAATAATGATGCTGACCAATCTTTGGCTCCAATTGTTTTAAAAGGAACAAAGGTCGAGTATGACTTTGGTTATTCTTTGGAGAGAACCGGTGAACCTCAAAAGAATCCTTCAAAGATTACATCGGTCCCAGTCGAAGTTGTTGAGCTTAAAGCTCCTGTCATTGAGAGATTAGAAAATGGGGACTCAAAGATTACCTTACCTGCAGAATTCCCACAAGGCTCCATTCTCATCTTGAAGACATCATTCAATGCTGTTGATCCTGAGTTAGACAAGTTTTTAAGATCTGGGGCTGTTGAGTCTACCAAGAATCTAAATCTCTATGATTTGAATGCACTGTTATACAAGTGTGAATCTGAGGAGCGGGATGCTAGTGCAGGAAGAGAAGGCACTTACAATATTCCAGGACATGGTCATCTTGTTTATGCTGGATTGGAAGGTTGGATATCCGTACTCCGCGATGTTATCCAAGAGAATAATCTCTCACACCCAGTTGCTGACCACCTCAGAGAAGGCAGGTGGGCTCTTGATCATACAGTCAACAGATTGAAGAAGTTCAGCAATGATGCAATTGATGAATTCGCTCTTTGGCTACAAGAGAGACTAGAGAAGATCAAAAGTGTTCCGTTCTTCTTGGTTCCACGTTACTTCGCATTGGTTATTGGTATCGGTTATGAGGCCTTGAGATTCAGAGCGTTGAACCACTTCACCATGGAGATTCAAGAAGGGAACTTATTTGTCCAAAGATTGGCCCTAACTTCTGTTCAAATGCTCGGTAACATGAGATCGACTTCTTTGACACCATTTAAGAACATCCCATGCTTAGCCGCCGGTCTTCCTCATTTCAGCTATGATTACATGAGATGTTGGGGAAGAGATGTGTTCATTTCTGTTCGTGGTCTTTTACTAGCCACAGGAAGATTTGAAGATGCAAAGAACCATATATTACACTTTGCCGCAACTCTGAAACATGGGTTGATCCCTAACTTGTTAGATGCCGGGAGAAATCCTCGTTATAACGCCAGGGACGCTGTCTGGTTCTTCCTACAATGCATCCAAGACTTCATCAACATTGTTCCAGAGGGTGAGCTTATTTTGAAGGAAAGGGTCAAAAGAAGATTTCCACTAGATGACACCTACATCAGTTACGACGACCCAAGAGCTTTCAGCTATGAATCCTCAATAGAGGAAATAATGCACGAAATACTCTCACGCCACGCCATAGGTATAAAATATAGAGAGGCAAACGCTGGACCAAGATTAGATAGCCAAATGAGAGATCAAGGATTCAATATTGAAATCAATGTCGATTGGAATACTGGTTTAATTCACGGTGGTTCACAATGGAATTGTGGGACTTGGATGGATAAGATGGGTGAAAGCGAAAGGGCCAATTCAAAAGGGGTCCCTGGTACTCCAAGAGATGGTGCTGCTATTGAAATCAACGGTTTGTTGAAGAGTTCAATTAGATTCGTTATAGAGTTAAATGAGAAGGATTTGTTCAAATACGACTCTGTTGTGAAAGGAGATGGGACTTCTGTCACCTACAAAGATTGGAACAATCTTATTCAAATGAATTTTGAAAAGTGCTTCTATGTTCCTTTAAACCCAGACGATGACCCCCAGTTTGAAATTGACTCTTCTATTGTGAATAGAAGAGGTATTTATAAAGATCTTCTAAAGTCTGGAAAGCCCTATGAAGATTACCAATTGAGACCAAATTTTGCCATTGCTATGGTTGTTGCTCCTGAGCTATTTACCCAAGCAAAGGCTTTGAAGGCTATCCAGATAGCGGATGAAGTGATCAGAGGACCATTGGGTATGGCCACACTTGACCCATCAGATCTCAACTATAGACCATACTATCGGAACTCAGAAGATTCAGACGACTTTTCCACATCAAAGGGAAGAAATTATCATCAGGGTCCAGAATGGGTTTGGGTATATGGTTTCTTCTTACGTGCTTTCTATAGGCTTCATGCTGAAGATGAAGCTTTCAAAACGGAAACTGGTGAAACCTCGCCTGCCTTATTTCAGTTATTAACTGTCAGATTGGCATCACACAGACACTGGATAAGGGATAGCGATTGGGCGGGCCTCACCGAATTAACAAATAAGAATGGTGAGTTATGCGACGATTCTTCTCCTACACAAGCATGGAGCACATCATGTTTGCTAGATCTATATTTGGATTTGTTCAGAGCATAAGGTAAGTGATTAAAATTTTCGACCAGCTTCTAAGAGTGAATTATAACGAAGTACTAATTGTTTATGGGGAAGGGGGGAGGGGAGAGCGGGTTTGTTGTTGCTATAAGTTTATTTTTGTTAAATTTTTGTTGGAATAGAAATCCTGCTTTTCTGTGAATTTGTTTGTTTGACTCAGATTTTTATAAAAGTAGATACATGTGTTTTTAGATTTTTGTAGATATCAATCTTTGGTTCTTAAAGTGTGTGTTTTAAGATTTTTGTAATCATAAATCTTTGGTTCTTAAAGTGCTTTGACCTTTGTGGTATTTTCGGTGTCACCTTCCAGCAACGCTCTTCCGCCACACTCGACGGTCCGGGAGTTGGATCCGAAATACCGCGTATTATCTCGGTGGCACAAGAAAAAGAAAAAACAACGGCGGAAATTTACAAGAGCCACAGGACCGGAAAGCGCATGCAAAAAATATGTTCAAGAAAACATAGTCAGAAATCAGCAAAAGGTAAACAAAGACAAAAGTTTGAATCTTATATCGAATTCAAGTCTATTTCATCAAATCTCTGAATCTCGTACCAAGATATCCACCATGAATGACAATTTGTCAAAACTACATACCACTCCTGTGGCGATCCAATCGAAGATCAATCTTATTGATGGTACAACCAATGCCAGTAACATCGTACCTACAAATATCCCTTCCACCATAAACAAGCCTATTCCGTTGAGCACTACGATCACCACAGCCACTAGCTCTGAAGTAAATACTGCAGTCTCTACACCAAGCAATAAAGAGAAAGATTCAGACGAAGCATCTAGATTAAAGGCATCGAAAAAGATGGCTTGTGTCGAATGTAGGCAACAGAAGTCGAAATGTGATGCACAAGATAGACACCCTGAACCTTGTACACGTTGCTTGAAGAAAAAAGTTCCATGTTCTTTACAATCAGATTATAAGAGAACATATAAGAGAGCTAAGTTCCAGCGAATCGAAGAAGAATTACAACAGTTAAAGAAAAACTTAAGTGAAAATGGTGCGGACTTGTTGCAACAGTTGAAAGAGGGTAAGTTAAGCGAAATAATATCACAGTCACCAGCTACAGCAGGCCAACTTCTGCAACAGAACCTTCAAAATCTTAATGATACACATCCACAACGAGTACAAATTCCATTGCTCAGAGATGGCTCTTCAGTTAGCTCCCCGGCTTTCCAAACAGTTCCATATTTTAACAACCCTGCCATTACCGGGAATCAACCAGCCTTCAAGAATGAACCATCAATCATACAGGAAAACACAGGAAGACTAATCATTCCAGATATTGTAAAAGAGAAACAACCTGAAGTCTACGAGGTCCCCGAAGAAGCACTCTTATGTCAACCTAAACAATTTGGCGAGGTGGAATTATGTTCTGAACAGATTAAGGAGCTTTTCATGGTGTTTGTCAACAGATATCATCGTTTCTTACCTATTCTTGACGTGAAAAAGGGCCCCGAAAGAATCTACAGATACTCTCCAATCTTATTCTGGACTATTATTTCTATTGCACTGCGTCAGATCTCCACAACCACATTGATGCAATTAGCTCCACTTTTGAAGAAAGCATTTGCGGAGATTTCCATTTCACCGATCACAAGATATCTTCCCGATGAAAGCGACGAACCTATTTTAAATGTTTCATCTGTTTTCTCGGTTCAAGCCTTTTTATTGTACACTTTCTGGCCTCCATTGACATCATCTTTGAGTGCCGACTCTTCTTGGAATACTGTTGGTATTGCCATTTTCCAAGCCATCAGATTGGGTTTAAACGGCCCTGGAATGAACAACTACAATCACCATGAATCTTCTAAGATCTTGAGTGAACATGTGAGAACTTGGATCTCATGTAATATTGTTTCTCAAACTATTGCTACGGCATTTGGGTTCCCTGCTTTCAATTCATTTGATAGTGCTGTCATCGGTAGCACTAGAACTAATAATGACATTCCATTATCGTTGAAGCATATGGTTCAGATATCCCATTTTGAAGACCAAATCGCCAAAGTTTTGAATTCCAACACTTCTGATCCAAATGGTTTGGTTGACCCTGCCGAAAGATTGCCGCTGCTGAAAGTTCTTTATAAGCAGTTTGTTGAGCTTGAAATCAAATTAGAATCCGAGGGGATGGATGATGTTAGAAAGTTCCAGCTATTATCCACAAAGGTCCATTTGTTGACATACTATTTTCTTGATAATTCCAGAATTGCCAACTTTGAACTTCGATATGGGTTGGTTTCTCTTTACAACGCCGCGTTGAATTTGTTAACACATTTGGGCACTATGACAGATAAGGACCCATTCTTCCTCAAACATTGCCCAGTGGTATTCATCGTTAAGATTTGGCAAGCTGCTTGTATTGTTGCCAAATTAGTCCACTCTGCCATTTCTGATGTCATTGATGTCGGTACTGGCAGACAAGTCTACACTGTGGCTATCCAATCTGCAATGAAGGCTTCGATCTTAAAACATGATATCGCGTACAGATCAAGTGGGTTGATGAGAAACATGTGGCAACTATTCAAGGCCTTGAGGGAACAGTCTAATATTTCCAACTTGACAGTCACAGTGAAAACCAGAATGTCTGCCAGTTTGTTTTTCGATTGTCTTTGGGTGTTGAGAGAACAAGTTGGTATGATCAAGTTGGGAATGAACGATACACAGGACGCAAGTGGTTTGAAGAATGCCCATGAAGCCAACAGTGTCAGTGCCAGTGACGATGATGAAGTATTCTCTGATGGAGCCAATGACGTAGATGGGGACAATAATGTCGAAGCCTTGGATGAAGAAGCTAGTGGATCTACCAAGGACCACCCAACCACCAACTCAGAGACATCTGCTCAGTCTGGCAAAAGAAGACCAAGATCCCTTTCTAATAACTTCAATGCAGAAAATGCTGCCAGAAAGATCATCAAGACCATTCCGTTGGATCCATCTCCTATCACGATTAAGGCAGACCAAAGATTGAGCTCGACATCCCCACATTCCAACACATCTACTCCAGGTAGTGGAATAACAAGCAGCATGAAGTCTTTGCAATCATCTTTGAGAGATGTCATTCAAAGGCAGAACACCCCAGACAGGGTCATTCCTGTGATTAGCCACGAAAGAGGTTCTCATAACATCAGTAACAGCAACAGCAACAACAGTAGCACTATAAATTTCGGAAATTCGAACGCATCGGTTACTGCAACTGCCCATCATTCTCAAACTCAATCACCACAGATGCATTACTCGGATTATCAAGTTCCACCTCCACAACAAAGATCCTTGTTCACACATCATCATCAATTCCAACAACAGTCTCAGCAAAACTCTCCCCAACTTCGTCAACAATCTTTACCAACTCATGCACATATGAGCCAACATCATCAGGCAAATCAATCGCAGCAACAACATCAAATGAACCATGAATCTCAAAATCAACAACAGGCCAACAATCAATATCAACAGCAGAGATCACCATTCCCAAACCTTACCGAAGCTTTGCCAACCAATTATGTCTCTCCTACAAATATAGCATCGTTAGATTTTAATGGTGAAGAATGGGATACTGATATTTGGAAAGAAGTCGGCTCTGTTATGAACGATTTTGGATTTAACGCTGATAGCTAGTGCTCGCATTCAAGTGTATTTGAAAGTTTAAGAACAATACATACGACTTTATGAATCTGATATTAATTTAATCATTATAATATAAATCTTATCTCAAACTGCCTATATAATTGGTCACAATATATGGAATTGCGCCATCAAAGATCATCTATTTCAACTTTCTTACCAACAGCAGCTCTATCAAATTTGAGGTTATAATTGTGCTTGTTAGCGTTGTCATGATCACTGTTCTCACTACCAGCGTTTTTTACTAACGAAGTAGCGGAACCGTTATCATTCTTCTTGATTTCAAAATTATCCTTGATATATTCAAACTTCAGCTTCTTACCAGCTTCTTTCAACAGATTCTTTTGGGAGTGTTGGTATTTATCCAAGTTAGTAGTACTGTTTACGTTTGAATGCAGAGGGGTTGACGATCTTGATTGATGAGCAGAGCGCACTGTTAGTTCTTCAATGTCAAAGTAACCATAACCACCCAAGGCCAAGTCCACATCTTTCTCATCACTTTGAATACTATAAGATCTACTCTCTCTTGTCATTGGACGAGATAGAACATTGGTATTTGAATCCTGTGGTGCCACACTAGCAGATTCTTTCTTCTGGTTATCAAGGATATGAGCATGTGGAATAATAGAAGATCTGTGTAAGTCACTCTTCCAGATTTGACGGATTTGGTATATAACCCATTCCAAAGTATTCAAGAGACGCTCACCTTGTCTGTATTCTGAAATAATAGAAATTTTGGTTTCATCATGTTTGACAATATAACCAATACCAAAGCCATTATGGTTAGCTGGTGTAATGCCGAATAGTCTCATGGCAGGGTTACCACAGTTCGAAGCAATAAGATCTGGAATAAACAAAGATCTCAAAACATTGTCAAATAACAAAGGAGGTGGAGTATCAGTGTCAATAGAGAATTCAGGTGATAAATTGCTGAAAACTTCACGCTCTATGAACACATTTTGTAATGCTTTGATATGTGTTTCAAACCCAAGACCCTTTGAAGCTGCTAGTAAACTATCAGCATGATGTTGACAACTGGCCATGAAAGCTTCCCATCTGTCCTCCTTACTTGAATCACTCACAAAGATCTGACAGGTCTTCAAAAGGAAATCATCTTGAATAGGAACAAATTCTGATCTTGCATTTCTGAAGAATCTAGTGGTTACCGGCTCAACCGTGGCCAATGGCTTACCATACAAGGCATAATGAGCGATTTGCAAGGACACTTGAATCAAAGAGTCGGCCTTGATACCAATCTTCTTGGCAAAAGTTTCGCCGAATTTGATGGTGGTAGTGTTGGTAGAATGAGAGCAGATCAAATCTGACAATCTTGTTTCGGAAAGGTGTAGGAATGTAGCTATCTCTGATCCAAAGTTCCACTGTAGCCTTTCCAATGCAGGCTTGTCATCGGGATCCAACTTAGCAAATTTAGCTTGTGGGAAAAGAGTATAACTTTCACCTTCAGCTAGCCTCAAAACAGAATCAGCATAAATATCAGATGTGAATCTTAGCATCGTAGTACCATCTTGTCCATAACTGTCCCAACAGACCCCAGCAATGGCATTCTTAGTAACAATCAACTGTAGTTTATCATACCATCTAGAGTTACATGAACCAACTTGAATACCCGCCTCATTGACATCCAAAGTACCAACTGAGATAGTCTTGGCAATTTCTTCATCATCCTTATCATTTGGACTTGAATGGTCCAAAACCAAGACAAACAAAGCAGAATCGATAGATGCCATATTCTCTTTGTATTCCTGTGTAAGGAGTGCCTTGCCATGCTTCCAATATTTGTGAATATCAGAGGTAATTGAGCCAATATTCTTCAATCTATCAGTATTATTAGAAACTTGAATAACATCATCCAAGACTGAATTTAATTCATCAGAGCTCAACAATAATTCATGATTATCATTGAGTACTTCTAATCTAAAAAATAAGGAATTGGAAAGGATGATTAAATGCTTGGAGTTTTCAAAAGACTTCATTCTAACACTGTTCGACTCAGGATACCTTGTGGTGGCAAATAAGTTGAGATATGGTTTCATTGTCAATGGACGCCCGCTTCGAGATTTATCAGGTTTCAATACACCCAATCTTAGAGAAGCAATAAACTTCAATGATGAAGTTGCCAAAACAGCAGCCCTGGACGCTTGGCCTTGTGGTAGGATATAATCCTTCAAAGGATCGTTCTCAAGAACTAAAAATGGATTTCTAGGTAGGGAATGATGATCGACCAAAGTATGGTCCAGATTGAGGTGGTCAAGGTAACATGCTTCATTCTGTTGGAATTTATGAAGATGGTTTTGTAACTTGCTTGAGATTGGATCAGCCAAAAATTCATCAATCTTTTCTTGTAAGTAATGGAAGTCACCTTCATTAAGCATTGGAGCCAATGATTTCTTTAATTGATCAAGGGAGCAGTGCAAGGATGGAACTGATAACGTTGGTAATGAGGCTTCATTGGAGAAGGTTTCACCTTGTAGTGAGGGATGTATTTTCTCAGGCATTGTATGTTAGTTGAGTGTATGAATTGAATTATATGTTGTAGCTTTGAAGGGGTAATTAAGAAATGTTGAACATCTTGTAGCGGATTAAAATTAGTTATATAGCATAAATCAACCCCACATTTAGCAAAAAGACCAACTTTGGCACGTTTTGAAGATCATCTGTCTTCGCTCCAGGCGCATGTATGGAACTCCACAATTGACCGTATTGCGCGAAATTCACCTGTCATTAGTTAGTCCGTAACGCTTTGGTGTTTATTCACCGCAGTTTTCCAGAGGTCTATGTTTGTTCAGTCACTTGACAACCCCAATTCAATATATGACTAGATAAGATAAGTCTTCGACTTAAACTCGTGTAATTTTACAATCTTTATATTAAGATACCCAATATATAACCTTTAATGAACTATAAACACTACCTTTGACAAAAAACAATAAGAATTCGTATGAGATGATGTTTGATTTCTTAGAAAAAATTAAAACATATAATTATAGACAATTTTAAACATATAGATGACAATATTTTTAAAACTTTCTTAACGGTTAGACTTAGCAACACGTTCTAATTCATCCTTCTTCTTGATGGCGTAAGAAGTAGAAGAACCCTTAGCAGCGTTGATTAATTCTTCAGCTAAACATTCAGCAATGGTCTTGATGTTTCTGAAAGCAGCTTCTCTGGCACCAATGGTCAAAAGAGCAATGGCTTGGTTAACTCTTCTTAATGGAGAGACATCGACGGCTTGTCTTCTGGCGGCACCAGCGTTACCGATCTTAGTGGAGTCTTCTCTTGGACCAGTGTTGACAATGGCGTCAACAACAACTTGTAATGGGTTTTGGTCAGTTAAGACGTTGATGATTTCTAAAGTGTGCTTGACGATTCTGACGGCCTTTAACTTCTTACCGTTGTTTCTACCGTTCATCATTAAAGAGTTAGTCAATCTTTCGATGATTGGAGCTTGAGACTTTCTGAATCTCTTGGCGGCGTAACGACCAGCAGTGTGGGAGACGAAGACTGGTTGTCTGATTTGGATGTAATCAGTTAAAGAGATGTCCTTGACGGTAACATCTTCGAAAGACCATTTGTTGAATAACTTGATTTGAGCTTGAGCATCTTGAACATCCTTTGGAATGGAAGTGGCTAATTCGACGTACTTGACTTCGACTGGTTCAGCAACAACTTCGAATTCTTCTTGAACGATTTCTTCTTGTGGGATATCAACTTGTTCTTCAGCCATCTTGGATATGATACTATACTGAGATCTTTAATGATAGCCTTTTGTAAAGTGTGTGTAACGCTGTTGATTGTATAGTTTTTGTTAAAATTGTGTTGATTTTTTTTTCACGGGCTCGCCACTATGCGCCGTTGCTCATACGAACCGTGCAGCCTAAAATCGCGATGTCACCGCGCAACAAAGACGGAACCTTCTTTCCAGGAATCGGTATTCGCACTACTGATTTTTCTCTGATTGTTTGGAGACTGAAAAATAAGTTTGGTTGGTGTTTGGATGTGTACCAAGGACGCAGTCACGACATTTGAAAAAACGAGAAAAGAGCCGCGAATTAATCGCTGATGTGAGGATGTATTAAGTGTTGCCCTTATTTGATCAGTCAGCTGAGTGAATCAGAAAGCAGAAAGCCCTTAGGTGAAAGGTAAAATTACGAAAATATTCGACAGGATTGCCAAAGCTTGAAAACGCGGGGAAAAGGACAAGGTGGAGGAGATCTTGTGCTGCGCATTGCATCAGGCCCTCTTTCGCCCATAGACAGATATAATTTGGTACAATTCTACTGGAAATGTTTACATATCATAATTCTTCAAATATATACATTCACTAATCACTCTTCATCACCTTCGAATGGCCACCAATATGGAACATAAGACTTGACCTTGATTTTAACCAATTCACCATTTTCATTTGGAAGTTCAATGAAAAATTTAGCCCCTTCATCAGCGAAGTCTTCCAATCTGACCAAAGCAATCCCAATATTTCCATGAGTCGACAAAAGTGTACCAGAGCTTTGTTTTTTGGAAGGCTTTGAAGTAGTTGTCGTCTCCCCAAAGGGAGATGGTGCAAATGGAGATTTTGATTCTTTGACTTTATCCGAGTAGATCTCGACATGATTCAAGCCTTCTGGAATTAAAGCAACAACCCCTTCAGAAGGATCGAAAGTTAGTTCATCGTCATTCACATTGTCTTCCAAGATACTCAATCTTACAGGAACAACTCTCTTTCTAATGAGACCGGTGTGATGAGTTCTAACAGTCAATTCTTGGCCAATGTAGCAACCTTTATCAAAGTTGACACCATTCATGAACTCTAAATTACACTCTAGAGGTAATAACTTATTTGGTTTTAACTCAACAGAACCTTCTGGGATCCCATAAAGTTGTCTTCTGATATGATAAGTTTCTTCGGCGAGGGCATCTTCCTTGGAAATGAAGTTAGGATTTATAATCTCAGTAATAGAGTCAACAGTCTCTTTGGTTACAATACGAATACCAAATTCCTCACAACGGTCATCAAATGCGACAGAGATCACATCATCGACGTTTAGGCCTTCCTGGAATAATCTGGTATCCTTTAGAAATTCAACCGCTCTACTATAAGCGACTTCTGGTGATTTGTTGGTTTCATAGTTGAAATATTCTTCTTTCATTTCATACAATAAATCAGTCTTCTCTTGATTGTATACGAACCACACTTTTTCATTGATATTCCTATCGATGGTGATCTTGGACTTTAATCTGTGGATCTTGAATAAACCTATGACTTGATTGAAAATCTTGTTGTCACACTCCACAAGATATTGCGGAAATGCCTCTCTGTAATTGGGGTCAATGTATTGGTAAGGATAAACAAAAACATCAGCGAATATTCTTCCTTTGCTGTTCAAAATCATTGTGTAAAGACCATTTCTTGAGATTCGTTGTGTACCACTGTACTCATCTTCATTCAAGACACCCCAGTTGCTTTGAGTCATCTCGGATTCTGCTAGAGTGATTTTTGTATCTGTATCCTCATCCTCACTAATGGTAGTGAGGTTCTTCTTAACAGAAATAGGCAATATCTTGGATGTTATCAAACCATTGAGAAACTTGGTTGATTCGGGGCCTTTGACCGATATGACTTTCTTAGATGTCAACTGAGTGAAACCTTTTGGTGGTACTGTTTGTGTTAAAGTTTTGAATGATCTGAAAAGCAACCTCTGCGAACAAGTCATTGAGGCGATGTTCGGTACAAGCATAATGCGAATATGTGAATTGGTTTCGGCTTGGAGACTATAGTAATGAATTGAATCAGTTCTTTCTTCTCGGAATGTTAAACTTTGATTACTAATGCCGTCGGGCTTGGTAGCTAATAGTTTTCTCTTTTGTTCGGGCATTTTGATTTCATGGAAACGAGATCGGTTTTCCACGAAGTTCGGGATTTAGAGGGATTTATGATGCAGCACGATGTAAACTAGGTAAGTAATGTGTATCCAAATTGACCTAAGTTATTAAATGTTTATTGTGACATATTAGAGGTAGATTGACAAGTAGCTAACATATATAAAATCGAAAAGAAACATAAAATATAGTATGGCGAGTGTATCACAATCTCGTCCAGGCCTTCATAATCTTGTCTGCGCTGAGACATCTTCTTAAATCATCCAAACTGACTTCAACAGACCATACTCTGGTTTCGAACCCGACACTACCAAACTTCTCGACCATTCTGTTAGTATTCACTGTTGGTTTCGTCAGGAAATTATCAATGACCAAATATTCCCAAGATTCCTGACATTGAGCCTTGGACCACTGTTTGAAGGATCTAGAAGCAGTGGTAGATAAAGTACTTGTCGAGGATTGTTGAATGTTTTCGAGTGACAGGCATTGGAGGTATTCTTCGTATGCCAAGTTGAAATTTACCGTTTTGCTTTCCTGTTTCAAAATCACTCTAGCGGAAGAAATCAACAAGGAAAGATCTAGATCTGATAATTTGTTAAGGTTGGACATCAAAGATGCCTTTGCTTGATGAGCTGATAATCTGGCAAAGTATTCATCCTGAAATTTTGGATTCTTAACATTCAATTTCTGAAGAGGATAGATACATTCTGCCTGGAATTTGGAAATATTACATTCCGTCATATAGTTGAAAATAATGTTCTTTCTTAATTCTGAACCCTTCTTCTGTAGCAATTTCTCAACATCTTCATTCCAATTGTGTTCGTATTCGTTTGAAGGATCGTCAATTTTGATAATCTTTGAACAAATCTCTATGAACTTCTCCTTTGAAAATCTGTTGAATTGAATGGATCGTTGGGAAGATCTGGATCTCACTCTCTTCTCTAATGATTCCCTGATATTGTAGACCGATGTAGAGCAGATGATAGTTATTGGCGTAATACTAGCTTGCGACAGGTCGAATAGATTGTAAAGCAAAGTTTGACGAAATTGAGTAACATAGTTTTCAACTTCATCAACAATGAAAATAATTGGAATCTTCAGTTTGGCATTTGCAGCACCATGTTTCTTCTTACCACTGTTAGAAATATTCACTTCATCATCTAGAATCTTTAGAATATTAGATATCGTATCACTAATGGATTTTCTGGCAATCAATTCATTCTTTCCCAGATCTCTCAAATTGACGGAATAGATTCTTGCAATTTCCATATCCAATTGATCAGCAATTGCTCTGAATGCAGATTTGTCATCAGTATAAGCAGCACCGTTCAATCTAACGAAGATGAAATCTGAAGACTTATAATCTTGGTTAATACGATGTAAAGCGGTGTTGATAGCTAATGTCTTACCAGAGTTTCTTGGCCCAAAGAGAAAACAAGAATTCTTTACACCATCGACAATCGTAGATTCAAACATTTTATAGATCTCTTCAATCTTGGTGTCAAGTTCATACTGGATTGGAGACTGGTTCAAATCTGTGGATGAAATCAATTTTGGGAATAGCTTGGACTTCAATTCAGCAATTTCAGGAGTTATCTCAGGTTCTTCAGGTTCTTCAGAATCGAACAAGCGCTTCGATGTGTCTGGTTTAAAGTCTTCAACTTCAGAATCAGAGGTACTATCCGATGATGACTCAGACTCAGAACCACTGGTTTGATTTTCTGCGCTTTTAGTTTTGAAAGTTCCATCACTTTCTTCGGGATCATCATCATCATCATCATCATCATCATCATCATCATCATCATCATCATCACTTGCTTTCACGTCACTATAAGTAACGTCAGAGTCGTCTTCATGGATTTCAGGGGTATCACTTAACTTTTCTTTTGTATTCTCATGAGAATCCGATGACAAACTCTTTGAAATCTCAAAGTCATTTTGTTTCTCAATTGCAGCTCTCTTCTTTGAAGCTTTTGTCGCCCTTTCTAATTGCTTCTCCATAGCCTTACGTGCTTTTTGTTCCTTGCGCATTTCCTTTTCTAAAAGTTCTTGTTCTTTTCTTCTTTCTCTCCTCTGCTTGGCTTGATCCAACTCCCTTTGTTTCTCCATTTTTTGAAGTTCACGTTCAGCAGCACGCTTCTTTTTATTCACTAGACGTAATCTCTCTCTTTCAGCCCTCTCTTTCAAAACTTGCTCTCTCTTTATTCTGGTCTTCTCAATTCTTGCATGAATACGCTCATCAACTAGCCTTCTCTTCGCGTTCTTCTCCCTCTCTTTATCTTTTACTTCTTGAAGATACTCAGGGGTATCAACCACCCAACGACGCTTCTTTCTAGATCTTTGTTCTTCTTCATCAAATAAGCCCTTTCTCATAGGAGCATTAACAAGGTAACCATTTTCGTCAATTTCTACTTGTGCGACAGGAATAGATAAGTCAGGAGTGGATGGAATACGGTTTGCTAATGGACTTGGCGACAAACTTGAAAGAGCTTCAGCCGTCACTTCGGCAAACAAATGATGTAAGGAAGGTGGTGGTAAAGGAACATTTGGAGGTAGTTTAAGTGGAGTTGAAACCTGAGGGGGGTCAATTCCTTGGGCTGGAACTGAACCAGGTGTCGAAGATGCAGAGTTCTTGTCCTGGGAACTGGATTTTGACGATTTCGGAGGACGGCCTCGCTTCACAGGTATATCTTGTTGAACACTTTTAGGAGGACGGCCACGCTTTCTAGGTATATCCTGTTGAACATTTTTAGGAGGACGGCCACGCTTCCTAGGTATATCCTGTTGAAGATTTTTAGGAGGACGGCCCCGCTTCCTAGGAAACACAGGTTCTGTTTGATTAGTGTCTGCATGGTCCATGAATGGTTTTGACTGATCAGACTCTTCTTCGATGATCTGTGATTTTCGTGGGCGACCTCTTTTTCTAGGAGCAACAGTGTTAGATGGATCAATAGTATTGGCAGTTGTTGGCCTTCTTTTAGGAGGACGGCCCCTTTTTCTGGGTGTTGATGGAACTGACGAGGATATAATTGAAATCTCTTCAGCTGAAGAACGTATATTACGACCTCTTCTTGGAGATTCCATGGTCTTGAGATTGTGTTGCGTTATTAGCTAACCTGAGAGTATTAATTGAATGAGGTAGGTCCACCCTTTATAGCTGTTGAATATCTAGATCTGATAAGGCACTAAATTACATTGTTTACTTGTGGATGTAGAGCGCGATCGTGTTAAATCCCAGATCCGGCCTTAATGCTCGGAGTAAATCCAGTCACGTGGGAAGCATGACCTGGGCATGAGCTACAGCCATGGAGTCATAATATAATCATACTCAATTGTTTTATTCTAGAAATTATACAGCAATCTCCTTTATACCTGAAGCACATCAATAAGAATGTCTTCAGTTACCTTCTTGACCAAAGTCATTGGTGAAATCTTCTTGTTTTTTCAAATCAGCTTCATTAACAGTAGGTCTCGATGTCTTGATAGCCTTGATGAAGTCCTTGATAGTTAACTTAGGTTCCTGTAGTTCGTCGGCTTCTATTTGCATCCAGTTTATTTCAATAGCAGCATCATCACCAGGTGAACATGGTGTAAGCTTTTCTTTTGTGCTCTCCTCCTCGTTATCGGTCAGGACTCTCTTGAAATGTGTCGATGTTTGAATCTTTCTAATTGGTTCCATAAGTGCGTCTTTCACAAGGACGTGGATATCAGCACCAGAGTAACCATTTGTCATATCAGATAAAATTTTAAAATCTTTGTTCGTTAGTTCGCATGGAGTGTTACCAATTTCGATTTCAAACATTTTCGAACGCGCTTGCATATCTGGTAAAGCGATGTAAATTCTCTTCTCGAATCTTCTTCTAATCGCAGCATCTAATTGCCATGGAATATTGGTGGCACCTAGTACTAATACTCCTGAGGAGTCATTGCCAACACCGTTCATTTGCACTAAAAGTTCCGTTTTGATTCTTCTAGAAGCTTCACTTTCACCTTCACCTCTTGGACCACAGAGAGCATCAACTTCGTCAATGAAAATGATGGATGGTTTATTTTCTCTAGCCATAGCAAATAATTGTTTGACCAATCTTTCAGATTCACCCATCCACTTACTAACCAAATCAGAAGAGCTGACAGAAAAAAATGTGGAGTTGGCTTCTGTAGCAACGGCCTTGGCAAGGTAGGACTTACCAGTACCTGGTGGGCCATAAAGTAAGATACCACTCAATGGCTTTCTCTTACCTGTGAATAAATGTGGAAAACGAACCGGTAAAATAACAGCTTCTTTTAATGCTTCTTTTGCAAGCTCTAAACCTGCAATATCTTCCCATTTAACGTTTGGTTTTTCGGAAAGAATGGCCCCTGAAAGGGCGCCTCTCAATTTCTTAGTATCAGAATCATCATCGTCTTCACCACTGGAAGTTGACTTCTTTACTTTTGAGGAACCATTAGCTTCAGTAGAACCTTCTTTTTCTTTCTTGTCAAGATGTTCCTTCAACTGTTCGGCTCTAGTTAAATACTCTGTGAATTTGGTTCTTATGAGTTCCTTGGAACGTGGATTCTTCTCGTATTTAATAGCTAACATGAGGTAATCTAACCCATTGTAATATAAGCCATATGCATCTTCATAACGTGTGGCATTATCTGCTTCAATTGCCTTCTGTACTAATTCGATACCCTTGTTGAGGAAATCACCAGTTGACATATTTGGGTTTCAGATCTAGTGTAGTGGTGGAAGTGGGGGAAATCGGTTAGAAGTTGAGAAGTATATGGAGTTTGAGCTGTGGTTTGAAGCTAATTAATGATATTTTCTTTATATCCTCTATCGATAAATCTATGGTGAGTTTTAATGGCGGTTGATTCCTGTTGATTTGTGACACAATTAAACTCCAGCATTCAAATAGGACTATAGGATTTCTCCTCCATGGAACATGCTCTATGCTTTGGAATCTAGCGGAATCGAAGGCGAAAATTGGGATTCAGGTTTACAGCAGTAATCGTATCAGGTAATATTCGCGTCTACTGCTTATCTTTCAACAACCGGACTCAAAGACAGCCCCAACCCCCCAGAAGAATATGCCATTTTCATCGGCACGATTATCCCAGAAGGTGTGTGTGGCCTTGTAAAAGTGGCTATCAAGCTTAAATTTATCACAGAGCCAAGATGATCTATCAAACAGTCTTTTGCATTTCATTTGAGGACTATATCATTACCGAGGGCTATTCAAGCAGTTTTTTTTTCAATCTTAACTTCCGAACACGTGATTTTCCACCGAAGTCACGCATCTTCGTTTAGCCTTGAACCAGCCATTATTCTCTTGAGTCAAGATTCGCGTCGGCCGCGTCATCATGTCTTGTTGTCTGGGGGACGATTCATGTAAATCATAACATACCAAGGATAAGGAGGGAATGTTTGCCTTCCCCCTTTCTATTCACCTTCACCACAATACCCTAATATTTGTTCCATTTACACAAACTTTCAAGAAGTTACACATCTAATAGGACTACTTGTCACACATCCATGAATATAGACGTCATAATCACCAGTTAATGTCCTCTCAAAACAAAAAGGAGAAACTATTGCAGATAGTGCATAACTTCTTCCTCAAATCAGCCAATGTTATCACACAATCGCGCTCCCTAGTACCCAATGAACCGAACTTGAACCAAAAAACCAATAAATGGTTCAACATCGAAACCTTTGACACAGTGAAAGATGACCTCAAACTATGGAAGTCGTCCGGCCAAAATTTGCCACCTATGGTCATCGAGACTTATCTTGATTTAAGGGATTTCAACTCCAAACAATCATTATCCCTAATAGACGAAGACCACAATACATGGGACGTCAATACCAAGAAGTCGGAAATTGTCATTGAAAGATGGTTGATCGAATTGGATCCAAACATAATGGATAATTACGATGAAGACTTGCCAATATTATACAAGAAGTTGATCATTACTTTCAGGTACCTATACACCATGTCGAGACTTCTACCTTCATTCAGATTACTGAAGAAACTGGCGGCCAATAACTTCACAAACCTACCATTGAGGGTGGGGACTAGGATCCTGGATGGTAATAGATCCATTCTTTCCAAAGGTAGAATCGGTCTTAGCAAACAAATCATATCTAATTCCAGAGACCACTTGACTCAGAAGACAATCACACCAGTTGCCACCAGTTTAGGCTCTCTAAAGATATCTGTGTCGTACAGAAATGACGTCGGTTTCCAAGTCAATGAAACAGAACAAACATTATCAAACATCTTTAACACTATCGATTACAGTGCCTCAAAACCTCTAGTTACAAATATGAGAAAAGTCTTCAAATCTGGGACAGTCTCTCCACCAAGTACTTCTCCAAATCTTACTAGAAACGAATCAAATGCATCGATTGCCCAAAATCTTAAAATACAGAGAATTGGTTCAATTGGTATGACTTCACAAACACAGCCATCGGCACAGCCAAATGCCCATCCTCTTCCATCATCTCCGATTCCAAGATCAATTCCGTCATCAATAAATTCCAATCATGGATTTCCAGCTGAACTGAGTTCCAGTGGTGGTACACCTAGATATTCTTCATCATTTGGCAGAACTACGAGAAGATCAAGCCTACGAAGATCCTCCAGTATGGAGAAACCGATTCCTGCTCCTTCTTCGTCGATAGATGACAACTTGAAGGACTTTGTGAAAATGATGGATAGTAAACAAGATCTAAGGTTAAATTACAATTCGAACATCCAGGACTCATTGGGTAGATTTCAAATGATGAGAAGTCGTAATGACTTGTTGACTGAAAGCATGTCCGCCAGTCTTTACTCGAAATCAACATCCCCTCCATCTGGGAACCCACCCCAAAGTCTGCAACTCGGTACTTCGTTGATTCCTATCCAACAGTCTCACTCTTACCAACAGAGATTATTGAGAAGTGGTTCAAGATCCCCAAGCCATTCGCCAACCACGAAGCCAAATCTATCCATTTCACCAAGACACTATCTACCATTAATTACATCCAGAATGTCGGAGGGAAACATCAGCAACGAATCCCTTCTACTGGATCATGAACGCCGTTACTCGTCACCAGTAGAAGAAGATCTAGAAGAGAAAAAAGAAGACCGTGGATCTGATATTTCTGGAAACGGCACCTCACCAAAGAAGATCACAAGTGTTCCAATATCCAGAATCGCCTCAACTTCCCCTAATTCATTGAACAACATCATATCCCGTATGAGTTTTAGTGTGGGTCCTTCAAACCCTACTATTGCAGCAACACAAACTCATGCTAAGTTGCACAAGCCACAAAGCAGTGATTCCAACGCTCCAAATTCAGGCCATAGCACTACGGGCGAAGATAACTACAGTGATCAAGGAAGAAGACTAAGCACCCAGTTGAGAGGTGGTTCCCATATTCATGGACATGGACACGGTCATACTCACGGCCATGCAGATGAAGATGATGATTTGTTGTTTACAATGAGTGATATGAATTTGACTAAATGAATGAATGAAGGAAACTTCGCACTTGCGAAGCAGGCACTCAAAATAATGAATACATATACAAATCCTATCAATTGAACGTATATAACGATGAAGCTTCAACTAGCTGTGATCCACACAAACTGCTGCGTGAATTCATTGTACTAGAAGCACGGTTACATTGAAACACGATTTGGGCTATACGTGGATACGATGTAAATGGTGTCTAAAAATAACAATATTAAATTAATCATTAAAATGCACAGTGTAATCTATATAATATGCAACATAACAGGAAGTCAATCTAAAACACAAAACAATTATTCATCAGAACTGCTGTCGTCAGCCTTGGTAACAACTTTAGCAGCCTCCTTTTCAGAAGTATCGAAAGAACCAGCAGCTGGATCGTTTTCCTTATCTAATGGATAGTTTTCACCGGTCTTGGAATTGAAAAGAACAATACCGTTTTCTCTGGCTTGAGCTCTTTCTTGAGTTTTGTAGAACCATAAAACAACAATGGCGAAGAAACCAACACCAGCAGCGGCAGAGGCAGTCCAGGAAAAACCCTTGTGGAATCTTGGGGATTCGGAGGTCTTCCAGACTAAGACAGAAATCCAAGCACTCATACCTTGAGCCACAATATTCATAATAACCATAGTGATGGCACGAACTTGAACGTCATGTCTTAGAATATCATTGGCCCAAGAATAGTTAACTGGGGCCATACACCAACCCGCATAAGATAACATGAAAGCAAACCATTTGGCACCTTCTGGAACATCCCAAACAGCCAAGATAATATTCCCTATGAAGTTAAAGATTTGGGAAATAACAACAGCTTGGTATCTGGAGTGCATTAAATCAGCATACAAACCACATAATAACAACCATAATATACCTACCGCTGGAGAAAGTGCAGACAATTGGTTGACCTTTGGAATGGAGTATCTCTTCAGGGACTTCAACCATAAGACATAAGCACCGTTAGTACCGTTATTGTTACACCAGACCAAAATGTTCCAGAATGTTAAAATGTAAGTTTGCCATGAGGTGAAAACCTTCTTCCATAAGGACTTGTCAAAGAATCTCTTGGAAACATCCTTACTAGTACCAGTGTTGTTTTGTCTCAGTCTCTTTCTAGCTAATCTGATTTCATCATCGGATAACCACAAGGAGTAACACTTCTCAGGGGAACCTGGCAAGACGTAGAAACCAACCAAACCAACGAATAAAGAAATAACGGCATCAATGATGAAAAACCATCTCCAACCTTCTAGACCTTGCTTACCGTTCAAGGAAGAGTAAATTCTACCTTGTAACAAACCAGAGGTAACGACACCTAAGTATTGACCAATGTAGTAAATCATAGAACGTCTGACAATTTCATCATACTTGAAGAAAGAGCCGAATAAAAATTGATAAGCCAAGTACGCTGGAGATTCAAATAAACCAACAAAGAATCTTAAAACCTTCAATTGCTGGATGGTTTCAACTTTGTAAATGCCTAAAGTGAAAATGGACCAACCGATATCCAAAGCTGGTAAGACAAAGTTCATTGGTAATTTGTAAAGGAAGTATAAGAATGGCAATTGGAAAATGACACCGGCACAAGTGAACACAGCCTGAACGTGAACCAAATCGTTACCTTTGAAATGTAAATCTTCTTTCAACCCGGAAACGTAGGCATTGTTCAAGTTGGTGGAATCTAAGTACTTGACCCAGTAAGCAGCAGTGGAGTAAAGAGTTAAAATGATGTCTAATTTTGTAATCAAGACTCTTTCGGCCTTGGTATCAGAGTCATTGAACCACTTGAACCACTTGTGAGTCTTTCTCACATGCTTGTTGATTCTGTATTCATATTCATCGAAGAACTTCCACCACGGTCTATCAGCTTCATCTCTGTATTCAACGGTATTGTAGACAGCATCCTTTTTAGCTTCAGCTTCTTTTTGTAATCTTTCGATTTCAGCTAAGTCTTCTGGTAAGTCTTCGACTTCTCTTAAAACTGGAATAAAACCATATTTTAATTTACCGTACCCAACTGGGACTTCAAACGATGGAATATCAAATTTGAATGGCATTTTTTGTACCTAATAACTAGAGATATATACAAATATAATAAATGGGTTTATAATCGAATGATATGAAGAGGTGGATCTCTTGGGGGTTTTATAATATGCCCAAGATACCAGAATCCAGGATACTTTGAACATATTGTTGCGATGAGTACAACTGTGGTTCATCTAATATTTTTAGTGACTCCTCCTGTTAAGGATGTATGTATATGCATGAATCCCGGATAGTTATGGGCCAATAAACATCAAGCACTACAATCAGCATGGGAGTTGACTTAGATCAACAGTTTCTGTAGTTCAAAAGTCATTTCTGCTTTGTTATCTTCAGTTGATGATGATTCATAAGATATTTTGTTCAGGTTGCCGTTTCTTTGAGAGAAATATCAACAAACCAGTTTAGTAGATTTCAAGATCGATCCTACCTCAGGTACGGAGACCTTGGGTTGTACCCGTTTAACACTGCGACAATTGAAACTAGCGAGCAGGCTTATGCAAGGTAGAGATTGGGTTACAGTTCGGGCCGGTTGAAAATGTTCGCGTTTGTGGAACTTTCGCCACATCCACACATCCACACATTTCGCCATTTTTGTTCAAAAAAGCCACAGTTTTGCCCATATTGAACTGCTTTTTTACAGGGGATACGTACCGGAGACGCAGAACCTTGAAAAAAAGAAATTTTGACATAAAAAAGTTTTTGTGACATTTATGTTTGTCACATTCCACGTTAACCTGACCATAGTTAAGAACTTTGAGCCAAGTTCATTCTAAAGGACAAGAGATCTGGATCTGAAACGGCTCCGTTTTTGGTACGTTGGCACAGCTAGCTACCTTGTGGCACGAGAAAGCCATAGCGATTTGTAGCCCTTTGAGGCTCCAAATTTTGGTGTTTCTGAATCTCCGTACCAACGCACGGAGATGTGCGGAGTTGGTACAGAGATTCAAGAGCTCCGGGAAGCCGCAACAGGCGCATGGAGCCCATAAACGTTATACCTGCGAGGTTTTTTGCACCAATCCAACTACAGTATGTGGACAAAATTTGCAGACTACGAAGACTCTCCTGAAACCTACAGCTTATAAATGAATGACTAATTCTTCATTGTATATTGGTAATTTGAATGGCTAATTTACGATCGATTCATGAATTCAATCAATATTGACCTGTAATCTTGGATATTAACGTTGTTGACAATATAATCATAGAATGTCAGATCATCTTATAAATCTCTTAATGTAGTTCTGAACTTGTAATTATCATCATTATCTCTCTTTTGTATCAAAGCTGTAGACAACGAATTGCTCGACGTTTGGTAAGATCATGTCAGCGTTGTTTGTGTCTAGTTTCAAACTAATTACTTATGTGAGTAACTCATGTTGGTTAGCTATTGGGGACTTCTAATATATAGATGACATATAGGTCATCCTATAACGTTTTTGGTTGTAATCGTGAGTGTCTGTCATTGTTAATTATCAAGGTCTAGTATCTGCTCTCTAGTTTCTGAAATTACTGGGTTCACGATATATCGAAAAACGAAATGACTTTCAAATTTGGGCAAAATTTATCTAGACTATTGAGGAATACGAGCTCAGGGAATTTTTGTAAGGCGACAAAAGAAATCGGTTATAGTATAAAACGGAAGTCTTGTTCCAGAAAGGAAAGGAATACTTGGACCTTTTGATAGTCACCACCACACCTTTGACAACTTATGCAGTCATTTTGTGAAGGTACTAAATCATTGATTATTTCACGCACGAACCATAGTAATAACAATATTTTCAAGGGTGGACGAATGCTCCTTACAGAAAGTGGTATAAATGAAGTATAGGTATTACAATTCCCAGTCGAATAAATTCACAATAGAGTCAGGGTCTTCGTGATCTGCAGATTGGTTGTGCATAATCCTGCTTCAAACTTAAAGATTACAGATTCCAGAAGTCCTCCCAGCTTCACTAATTTCACATCACATGTCAGTATCTAGGGCTGCGTCTGTCAAGACTTTTTGAGGCGTGCGAAAATCGAGATAAGCTTCCCTCAATTGTGGTCCGGATTAGGCGAAAACAATAGTTTGTGCAAAAATATGAAACAACGGACTGAAAAACCGCATCATTTTAGATTGAAACTGATGTATCATACGGTTGAATGTTCATCTACGAATCATGATTGTAAATCTTTGTTTCATACACTGATATTACAGGTGCTGAAAATTACTGAAGCGAAGGTATTATTCAGGGATGTCAGAACTGTTTCCACTTTGAATACATCCTTCGAGGCTAACAAAGTTCAAGCCAAAGATTAACAAGTAATTTAAAGTTTTACATTTCTTTCTCGTCTCTAATTCGCAGTATTTTTGGTCAAATTCAGGGAGCTTTCCATTTGTTTTGTTTGTCTGTTACCCTGTTCGCATCCGGGCATCACGATCTGTTCGACTTGGGGTTCGTTTACATATAATTCTAAACAAGATCAAACAAACTGCATTAAATTAAAAAATCAAAAAGTGGATGATTTTTCTGAAAGTTACATTTTGTTTTTAAGAAACAAGGTTCATCAAAAACACATATACGCGGATACACATTTGAACTTTGACAATACCTCAGTCTTATTCCTACATTGAGATCGTCGTTTGCTTCCATTCAACCCCCTTTTTTCTTTACCAAACCCCAGCTCATCTCACCATTCAAGAATAATATATCGTAAGCTACTATGGCAACGGTTAAACCCAAGACATCAACTTTACACGAGTCTAGATCGAAGAAGTTCGATAGAACGCCAGATGGTTCAACGTTCACCAAAGATCTGAAGGCCATCTTCTCCATTATGTTGATCAACCTTAATTTACAGGAAAAGCCACCGAAAGCACACTCCAAATTGAACTTTCTCAGTAGACCAGCATTCCAATTTTCATTTACTATCCAAGAGGCTGTTGATGTGATGAGCAAGTTATCATTGTCTATTGAATCGCCTACTACCAAAACCACTGTCAGTTATTCGATCAAATCAGAACTTGCCAAATCTTTATTGGGAAAGTTCATGACTGCGAAGTTGATACATACGCCAGCTGATAGAACAAGATCTGAACCAAAGGATAGGGTATTATTACAACCTACCCCAAAGGGTGTTGCAATTTTGGTAAATTATTGCAAAACTTGTGGTTACAAGAACATTGAGCCGATCATTAACTCCAATTTCCATTCTATGGAACTCTTCATTTTTGAGAGATCACCAATGACTGATACAATTATCTATTCTGAGTATTTTATTCATCTGTTATTCATTAAGTTTTTGGGTCCTTCCCCAAACGTTTGGAGATCAACAAATCCACCTGATGAGCTACCAGATTTGGAGTTCAAAGTCGGCTTGGATGAAGATGCTTTGGATTTTTCAAATTTTTCAACTAAAGCTTTCAACTTCTCAACTTTCCAATCAAACAACAATAACAAGGCCAATTCTTCACAAGATAAACCCATTTCTTCACAATCTATCAATTCTAAAGGATTGATTAGTTCCATAATTCCTAAGAAACAGAACAGTTCATCCTCTGATTCTGGTAAAAAGGCGTCTCCATTTGCTCATAATTTCTTCACGAATCCAGAATCAGATTCTCATGTTCAATATTATGTTTCAAACAAGGGAGTCAGACTCTTTGAAGACCACAAGTTCTCTGATTTGAAGGTCAAGTACTGTTTCACAGTGAAGGCAGGTTGGCAATGGATCATGGACTGTACCGATATCATGACTTCAAGGCAGGCATGCAACGTGTTCAATTTGTTTTGCAAATACAATTTAATCGAACCAATCATTGTCCCACCATCAACATCAACTTCGAAGATTTCATATCCTCCTTTGAAAACTTCATTCTATACACTTGGTAAGAAAGGTTGGGGGATTTCACAATGGTCAAAGAACTCTAAAAGTATAAGAATTTCTATTGCTGAAAGTGAAGAGATCAACACTTCCAATTTGTCCAATTTGACACTAAGTAACCAAGTGGTTGAGTCCAATTCCACCGATGAAGAAATCCCTGAGAATTCTTCCATTTTGGATAGGCTACGTGAAAAGGGTGGATTGAATATCCAAAATGTCTTGAATGATCCCGGTATCAGATATCTCTTCAGAAACCACTTGGAGAGCGAATACTGTGCTGAAAACTTGGATGTGTATCTTGATATCAAGTTGTTCAACAAGAAGATGACGCTATTGAAGAGTTTACAGATGACTTTGGCCAAGATTAACAACAATCCAGATAACGAGACAAGAGTTAAATCCCACTTGGTGAAATTAATCAACGAATGCTTGTCTTCTGCCTATAATATTTATTCTTCATATATTACTATTGGATCGCCATATCAGCTCAACATTGATCATTTGTTAAGAGAAAGTATCACTGACACAATGATTGATAAATCTTCGCCATTGAAGGCTCATTTTGATGAGACAACAATGATGTTACCACCTCCAATGCCAGTTGATAGCAAGAACAGTGCATCTGAAAGTCCCAAGAAACAGTCATATCCACCTTCACCTTTGAGAAATGAAAACACACAAAGTTTTTCTACGAATGCCACGGCTATGGTCACGTCTGATTTGAATGATACTAAGTCCCTTGATACCATTATGTCCCAAACATCAAACAATTTCAACAAACCTAACGTCAAGAATACAAAGAAGTTATCTTTAGATGTGGAGCCTGTTACTGCTCCTTCTTTAATTACCGCTGACATCTACTCTTCCTCTAATGATCCAAAGACACCAATTACCGAGGATATTTCCCAATCATTGATCCTGCTTTTAAAGTTATGGCCATTGTTTGATAACGTTGCTAAACAGATCTTGAAGATGCTTGAGAATGATTCGTTCCCAAAGTTTATTACGAGCCAAAGCCTTGCTGATGTCTTTGGGCGTATTTAAATGAAATTGTAACTAGCGAATAAATTAATTTGATTTGAGATACGTAAGGAATTTTTGTAGCTTTTCCCTGTGGTGGAGCTCCATATGCAAAGTTATGCCCTGGCTCGGTTGAGGGCCACGACAACAGCTACTTGTGGCTGATTCGAAATATGCGCGATCATAAAAAAATTAATTGGAAAATTGGAAAAAAACTGTACGGAGATCATAACATGAACCAAAGAAGACATCAAAGAAACGACATAAACCCACGAATTTTCAACATCTCAAATTCCATCACCCACTTACTCAATCGGAAAATTAGATGTCCTTACCAGAGTCTGCCAAATCTCAGAGTCCTGAGTCCTACCTTTACACCGGTATTGTGGAGTCCTTCCTTGGTAAGAGAGCGGCTTTAGTCGTTTCCACTTTGATCAGTTACGGTCGTCTTAGTGTGAAAGAACTAAACAAAAGATCCGAACTACCCCAAGCTCTCATCAAGAAGACATTGGTCAGTTTGATCGAAATGGGTTGTGTCAATATCTGGGAAGAAAAGACTTACAGATCAGAAACCACATACTATTCATTCAGAGAAGAAGGTGTCTTACTATTTTTCTTCTCTGGTGAGATCATCACACACATTGACAACCTTTACAACAATGAAACCACCACACAAATCATTCAAAATTTCTTAAGTCTGGGTAACTTAACTGTGGCTGACTACGTTGCCTCCTTCGGTGCGGAAGATAAACAAACCACCGTCAATATTGAAAAGGCCTTCACTACTCTAGTCAACGATAAATACTTGATGCCAATCCAAAGCTCGCACTACAATAGCCTCAAAGACCTCTGGCAGAAAACGTTCACCAAGGCCTATAACCGAATTCCAAAGAACTCCACTCTATCTGAGTTGAAGCGTAATGCGGAAGCCAAGGCTAACGCTAAGCTTGAATTCCTTTCCCTGTTGAACTACGAACCAGATAACTTATTCGTCAAGGACAAGGTCACTACTTACCAAAAAGTCAACCCAAGCATTTCATTGGCTTTCAACTTCAAGAGATACCTCAAGGTGAAAAGAACCAAACAATTGACCCAATTCTGTGCTCGTCGTGTCGGTAACATCACTTCCAAGATTTATAATGCCGCATTGGCTCATACAGAGAGATCATCCCCAGATGTCCAAGATCCATTAAGACATATCGGCTTAACACATGAAGAAATCCTCGATAGATCGGAATACAACCCAAAGAACTCTCAATTGTTCTCTGCTAAGGATATCATAAAGTTCTTACCAAAGGATATCAATTTGAAGGGCTCCATCTTGAGTGGTCCTCCAAAGAGAAAGAACTCTAACGCCGATGATGATTCATTCTCTTCTAAGCGTATTAAGACCGAAACTGGCTATACCGCTCGAAATGGCAACATCGATGACGACGACGACGATGATGACGACGACGACGATGTTTTTGATGAAAACCCTAACGATTTTGCCGCAGTTGATCAACATTTGAAAATCTTGGCTAACTCTTGCTTGCCATTCCTTAAGAAATCCACCAGTGGTTCCTACTATATTCCATATCCAAACATTGTTGAATCCTTGAAGATCAATGTTTGTGATACCACTGTTGCATCTACATTAGGTGGGCCATGTGCTAGAATCTTAAGATGTGTACGTGATAACAGGTTGGTCTCTGAAAAGCTCATCAACAGCTCTGCTTTAGTCAAAGAAAAGGACATCAGATCTTTAACTGCCCAATTAGTCAAATTCAACTTCTTACAAATCCAAGAAATACCCAAGTCTATCGATCGAGCTGCTTCGAAAACTATCTTCCTATACAGAATCAATCCAAAACATAGTTATGATTTCGTCAAGAACAACATCTGTTGGAACATTGGTGAACAATTGAACAGAATTGCCGAATTAAAGCTAGAAAATTCTACTTTGATCACTAAGATTAACAGAGATGACGTCAAGGGTAAAGAAATGGAATATTTGTTACCTTCTGAAATCACACAATTGAAGGACATGACTGAAAGAGAATTGAATCACTCTGTTAAGATGAATAGATTGTGTTCGATTTGGGAAGTGTTTAAGTTCTTATAAGCTTTGGTTTTCAACAGTGGTTTTTAACATTTGACCGACAGTCTGTTGTTCACGAAATAGTATAGATCATATGATTTTTTTAATGTTTAATCCCCAAAAAATTAATTTGCATTCGGCACTGGTAAAATAAAAGAAATCAATATGGTCTCGAATCAGATTTTGAATAATTTGCCAGTAGATCAGGGATTCAGAAGCCAATGCTTGACCACCTTGGACAGGTTCCGAACAACTTTTATAAAATGTCCCCACCAGTTAAAAAAAATATAATCCCGTGGACAAAAATTGAGCTTAAGTTTTTGATGTCCGACTCTTCTTTTCTGTTCATGGACAAAAAAATAAGCTGAAAACATTCCGGAATCTTTGTTCATGTGCGTCAGGGGACAAATGTAAAGAGGAGTTGGACAAACGCGGAACCTGTTGTCCAACGTTGGATTATCGAATGCGACAATGAAGGAATCAAGTTGATCCAGCAAAGGTACGCAGATTCACACATATCAAAGAATCAAAACTTACCATATATCATTTCAATGAGTGAACTCAAACAACTATCACCAGAACAAATTAACAAGCTAAGGGCTTCTTTTCAATTAATTGATCAAGATAATGATGGCAAAATAACGCTGGCCGATTTGAAAGGGATCAATGAATCAATAGGGATCTCCGTTTCTGAAACAGAGCTAGAGAAGATGATATCGATGTCCACGAATGAAGATGGATCTGTTAACTTCCCAGCTTACTTGTCTATTATATCCTCAGATATAAAATCTGTCCCAGATCCAGCTGAGTTAGCACAAGCGTTAGAGATTTTCTCCCGTGATATGAATATCGATATTGGTGAGCTCAAGAATAGTCTTTTGAAACAAGGGATGAAAGAAGGAGATATAGATAGTGTCATTGAGAACTTCAAGATGGAGAAGATGAATGGTGATCTGATTTTTAAGGGAAAGGATTTCTTAGAGTATCTCACGAAATAAAGGGTTGAATCGTGCAAGGACAGCACGCGTCGATTTGATGACTTGAACGATTTACTATACCTACAATTTAGATGACATCTTATTCAAATACAGCTTTATAATTTACACGTTTATATTTTTTTTGCAACAAAGTGCATACAAGTAGTACTAATATTAGATCTATTCGACAATCAATTCATCACAACCCCAGTCTTCGTAACTGCCATCTGGCAAGTATCTTCTTATAACCAAAGGTATCTTCTTTTGACCTAATTCTTTGATGGCAATTTGTAATGGATCAGTTTCACCTTCCAAGTCAACTAAGACAGGAGCGTTCATGGAGATCTGTAAGGCTCTGGTACCCAATATTCTAGCTCTTTCGTATTTGGTCATGTATGGGGTAGTGGTTCTCTTTTCTTTTGGAATGGCTAATTCTCTAGCTGTCTTTCTTCTTTCTTGTTCATAAGATGGTTCTGGGCCAAGACCACCGTTCACAATAGTTCTACCATCTTCAGCAACTTCTTCGGTTGGACCTTCGACTTCAAAGTCTGATTGGTATTCTTGTTCGAAATCTTCAAAATTTTCAGCACCCTCGTTGAAACTGTGAGTAGCTGTTAGTATTTCGATCTTGATTGTTAGTTCATTTTTTATTTTGCAACTTACGCGTCACCTTCGTAGTCAGACATTATGGATATTATATGTTGAAATGGGTCTTTAAGTTGACAATCTTTAAGCCATTTTATCCATTAAATCCGTTTGTTTTCATTTCCAATTTTCTTATGAAAATTTGATGCTTCAAAACGCGAGGTTTGGATTATGTAAGTGTTCTGTGTGTGCTTAGTAATTATCATCAGCCCGCTGCTGGGGCTTGAAAAAAATATAATAATCTTAATTTTCCTGTGGTAAACAAAATACGCGTCAGTTGTTCCATGACATCGCTTTTTTTTACGTTTTATCAAGATCAACGGCACAACTCAGTGGCCCAAACATGTCAAGCACTCCTGGATCAGTCTCTAGAGGACGGTCGGTGGTCATCCCTGCTACACCTCTGTCATCGGCGCCATCTTCCAGAGCCTCATCATGCACTTCTAGGCCCAAAATATACTCGTGCGATTATGACGGTTGCTCAAGTATATACTCAAGACCTAGCTTACTGACACAACATCAGCGCTCACATTCGGATACAAGGCCATTCAGTTGCACAGTGTGTGATAGTGCATTTTTCAGAGAATCACATTTAAACGCTCATCTTCTTTCGCATTCAACAGAGAAGCCATTCAAATGTTCCACTTGTGGTAAAGGTGTCAACACTGCGCAACATTTGAAACGTCATGAGATTACGCACACAAAGAGTTTCAAATGTAATTATGAAGGATGCGAAGAGGCTTTTTACAAACACCAACAGCTTCGGCACCACAAACAGTCTGTCCATGAACGGTCTTTGGTATGCGAATTCTGTGGCAAGTCCTTTCCTAGACCTTATAGATTGGCCAACCATAAGCAAAAGCATCATGGATCTGCACCGGCTTACCAATGTGATTTCCCTGGTTGTATGACTTCTTTCAAGACGTGGTCTGCTTTACAACTACATATGAAATCAGAGCATCCAAAGTTGAACTGTAAGGTTTGTAATAAAGGTTGTGTCGGTGAGGAAGGTTTGAGGATGCATATGTTGGTCCATGATGAAGAAAGGGCTCTAAAGCTTTGGAAGTGTACTGAATGCTCACACGATTTCCAAAAGAAGGAAGAATTAATTGTGCATTGTAAGAATGATCATGGTTTCTTACCAAATAGTATTCAGGAGTTCGGGAAGAAGGAAAATTCAGTTCTGGTTGCTGGTAAGAAAGTTACTACAGACCAAATTGAGAAATTGATTGAAAGAAGAGAAATAAACGTTCTTGAACTTCTCAAGAATACTTCGAGCTCTTGTATTGAAATGCTGGAGTGTACTTACAAGAATTGTCAAAGAACCTTCAAGAAGGAATATGATTTGAGAAGACATTTAGAATGGCACGACAGAATCAATCAAGAGTTTATCGCTAAGGGTTTGTTGAAGCTTGATTCGCAGACTCAGTGTTTAATAGTCTCCCAAGATACTGAACAATCATAGTTGTTGCTGATTGGTCGTTTTGATTTGGGATATAGGTGGATTTTTTTAAGGAGTTTTAAAACTGGTTTGGATTGATTTTTTGTGGGAGTTTATCGTTTATCTAGGTTTAGGTTATTTAAAAGGAAATTAGGCTTGTATTTTATCAAAGGATTACATTTGAGTTTATAGGCTGTGATATATTTCACGATCTAGAGAGAGAGTCTGACTGGAGGATCAGCAGTGATCAATATACAGGTAGATTCTGTGTGTACACTTTTGGCTTGCAAAGAATGAACTTCACTGAAATTTAGACGCATTCATTCGTTGGTCCGGGTAACCTTTTTGGCGAACTCGTTCTGGGTTCTGGAGCCGCGGAAATTTTGTTGTAATTTTTTCATCAGGAATCTTGAAAAAAATATAGCGCCGAAAGGCAAAGAGCTCAAAGATGACAAAAACCATCAAACGCAATCCAATCAAGTGGACTTTATCCATCCAGTGCCATCGAAATGTCTGACGATTTACAAAGTCAAGAACCTACCATCATCATCAATGGTAACTTGAACGATGTTCAAGAACCTGAATACTACGACCAAGATGATTCTGAAAACGAAGACTTCAACAACCAAGCCGAAGAAGAAATCTCCACCAAGAAGACTGTTTCCTTCGCTGTCATTGACGAAGTCGACGAAGAAGAGAAGAGAAAGAGAGAATTTGAAGAAGGTGGTGGTTTGCCAGAACAACCAGAAAACCCAGACTTCTCCAAGTTGACCCCACTCTCTCCAGAAATTATCAACAGACAAGCCACCATCAATATTGGTACCATTGGTCACGTCGCCCATGGTAAATCCACTGTTGTCAAGGCCATCTCTGGTGTCCAAACTGTTCGTTTCAAGGATGAATTGGAACGTAACATTACCATTAAGTTAGGTTACGCTAACGCTAAGATCTACAAGTTAGATGACCCAAATGTTGATGAAACCACCTCTTACAGATCTTTCCCATCCGGTAAGGAAATCCACCCAAAATCCGAAGTTCCAGGTTCTGATGCTCGTTATAATTTAGTCCGTCACGTCTCTTTCGTCGATTGTCCAGGTCACGATATTTTAATGAGTACTATGTTGTCAGGTGCCGCCGTTATGGACGCCGCCTTATTATTAATTGCTGGTAATGAATCTTGTCCACAGCCACAAACCTCCGAACATTTAGCTGCCATCGAAATCATGAAGTTAAAGCACGTTATTATTTTGCAAAACAAGGTTGATTTAATGAGAGAAGAATCTGCCTTAGAACACCAAAAATCCATCCTAAAGTTCATCAGAGGTACCATCGCCGATGGGGCTCCAATTGTCCCAATCTCTGCCCAATTGAAATACAACATTGATGCTGTTAATGAATTCATCGTCAAGACCATTCCAGTCCCAATGAGAGACTTTTCTGCTTCTCCAAGATTGATTGTTATTAGATCCTTCGATGTCAACAAGCCAGGTGCTGAAATTCACGATTTGAAGGGTGGTGTTGCAGGTGGTTCTATCTTGACTGGTGTCTTTAAGTTAGGCGATGAAATTGAAATTAGACCAGGTATTGTTACCAAGGACGATAACGGTAAGATTCAATGTAAGCCAATCTTTTCCAAGATCGTCTCTCTTTTCGCCGAACACAACGATTTGAAATACGCTGTTCCAGGTGGTTTGATTGGTGTTGGTACTAAGGTTGATCCAACCTTATGTAGAGCCGATAGATTAGTCGGTCAAGTTGTTGGTGCTAAGGGTCAATTGCCAAGTGTCTACACTGACATTGAAATAAATTACTTCTTGTTACGTCGTTTGTTAGGTGTTAAGACTGAAGGTCAAAAGCAAGCTAAGGTCCGTAAGTTGGAGGCTAACGAAGTTTTAATGGTCAACATTGGTTCCACCGCTACTGGTGCCAGAGTTGTTGCCGTCAAGGCTGATATGGCTAGATTACAATTGACTGCCCCAGCTTGTACCGAAATCAACGAAAAGATTGCCCTTTCTAGAAGAATCGAAAAGCACTGGCGTTTAATCGGTTGGGCTACTATCAAGAAAGGTACCACTTTGGAACCAATTGTTGATTAATCGGTGTGGTCTGTTTTGCATTTTTCATAACTTCTGTATAAATCAATTTTGTAAATTAACTTAATATAAATTTCGCTACTTTAAATTAAAATTCTGATATTCCGGTTCCTTTGTGAAAAAGTACCAGCACATTTAACACATAGCAAATTGATACACGCATGAATACCTTCATAGTTGTTCATATGTTGATTGATTATTTTGATAATCACAGATTTTGAACTTGGTTATTTCAACCAAAATGATAGCATTGTTGTCACCTTCAATATAAACCCTGGCTTCTGGGTTTTCTCTCAATAAAATATCCCTGTAGAACTTTAAATCTTTTGCATCAGTTACAACTGACGCCTTACCAGTCAAAGTTGCAGAGACTTTGGATAATTCTGATTGATTCAAGTTCTTTAGCAAGTTAAACAAGTCGGATGTTGTATCATTTTCGGTTGATTTGTTCAAGGTTTTGGCAACGGTCCAGTCGTGTAATAAAAGAGAGACATTTGGATTCTGTAAAATGTTGATATACTGGACCGATTTTTCTGAAGACAACAAAATGTAATTCTTCTCCTCGTTCTTCTCAGAGTTATCATTGACCGTTGGGAGCTCGTGACCTGGAAGGTAATGATAGTTCATCAAAGTCACTTCTGGAACACCCCTTGTTGTGGCGGTGGCGAGGTGGAGATATTTAGCGGACTTCAAAAGATTGCTGACAGAAGAAGGAAGTTGTTGAAAAGGCATCTTACGTTGTATGGTTATGGAGTTTTTATCAGTGAGTTTTTATTGGTGATTTCTTGGATTTGGAAATGCTTGCCTGTGGTCAATTGTCCCCCAGTTTGTAAGAAACACTATTACTGAGCGGGTTCTTTGTTAAAATAGCCTGATATGAAATCTCGGTTCGCAGCTTGTGCAGAAGTCTGCTGCTCCGGTGATCATATGATTTGTGCTCACAGCGTCCGGAATTCCTTATACACTCCAAGCAAACACTACAGAATAAAAATCTTTATTAAACAATCAAAAGTCATCCAGAGAATCGCAGAGTTGGATATTATTAGTTAATTAAATTTAATAGTATAGTATCAAATGAATTTGTACCGAGCTGATTTGAGCCAATCTTCAAGCTCTCTATGAAGTTTAAAGGATCTCGATTTCACCAGCCAATTCTAATCTTCTGCTACTTGAGCCAACGTAAAGTTTGTATGTACCAGGAACGATGATCCAACTTTGATCTTCAGTGTCCCAGCTGCTAATATCTCTTCTTAAGATATCGAAATGAAGTTTGGCTGTTGCACCTGGTTTAACGTAAACTTTATCATAACCTCTCAATTGTCTTGGCGTTCTCTTACCTTGACCAGCTGGACAGTCAATGAACAATTCAGCAACGTATGCGCCTTCAACATCACCAATGTTAGTAACTTCAACCTTCACAGAATAAAGTGTGTGCCATAAAGCTTCATTACCGCCTAAGCCGCCACCAGCTATTGGTTCTTCGTGGCAGTCATCCTCAGTGTAGCCAGCAGGATATTCATATTCATTCACGCTGTAAATTTTTTCGTTGAAAAGATATGGGTAGATGAAACCTGGAACAGGCGAGAACTCGTTGAATGGGAATAATGCGTCTTCTACATCTCTCAATTTTTCTTCAGCAAAAAGATATTCGTCAAGGTATGGAGCTGAGTATGGTAGGTCGATGGTTGGTGATGAAACTTCCTTAATTGATAATTCAGATAAAGAAAACTTAGTATACGATAAACCATAACCAAATTCGTAACGTGGTCTGATACCAGTTTCGTCGAAGAAACGGTAGTCCAACAAACGATTCAAGTCGTCTTCTGGTTTCCCCTTGATAGGAATTTTATCAATGATATCAACGTACTGGTCAGCTTTTCTTGCAATTGTAAATGGTAATCTTCCACTTGGGTTTACTTCACCAAACAAGACCTCAGAAATAGCAGTACCTAAGAATTGTCCCAATGGTGCTGACCAAAGGACTGCAACGACATTTTCGTGGTCAATAAATGGTTCAAGATCTACAGGTCCAGTTGAAGTGATAACAACGACTGTTTTGCGGCACCTGTTGGCGATGTGAAGAATTAACTCTTCGGAGTTATGCCAGAGAGAAATGTTCTTTCTGTCACCATAGTTACCGTCAACTTCGATGTAACCTTCACCAGAGGAAGCGGTGGCGAAAACCACAGCCATATCTGCATATTCGGCAATATCATCAACATGATCAAAATCGTACTGATCAGTTGTAAAATCGATGACCATATTATGCTCTCTTGCTTTCTTGGCGATCGCCTCGTAAGGGGTTACACCATATGGTGGGTTGATTGCAGCAGACCCCCAGCCACTAAATAATGCACCATTGATGCCTTGTTGGTCTTTAGTATTGAAACCTTGAGGATCTACAGTTGCACCTAAACCTGCAATCAAAAGACGACGGACACCGTCTTTTTCAGAAATTGGGAGATGGTGGGCGTCGTTTTTCAAAAGAACAATGGCTTCTCTTGCAACTTCTAATGCGGTTTTAGTTGTGAAGTCATCTCTGGCGTCTATATGGTAATTAGTTTGTTTGATTGGACCATAGCTTTGAAATGGAAACTCTTGGTCATATGTGTGGAAGGTCCAAGAGCTAAAGTTAGGAGAGTCTTCTTCGTGAGCAGAGTTTGGTAAAGTATGATCAATGGCGAAAAATGGAGCCAAAATACGGCTGACCATATCATTCAATCTTGCTTGTGGAATGGTGTCATTATAAATGGCTCTTGTCAATAACGGACCCCAGTAAGACTTACCACTGCACCAATCCCCAAAGATTTCACCAGGCATAGTCATATCAAGTCCTGCTAAGGCCGAGTCCACCCCAGTGTGCTGAGCACCCCAGTCACTTACAACAAAACCTTGAAAACCCAATTCGGTCTTTAAAAGATAGTTCAACAAGTAGGAATTCTCACAGGCGTAAGTGCCGTTGACTTTGTTATACGCACACATAATACCACCAACACCTGCGTGAATAACATCAGCCCAAGGCCATAAGTAGATTTCATGCATCTTCTTATCCTTAATCATTGAGTCGATCGATGATGATAACCTATCCCAATCTCCACCTGTCCATTCGTTTTCCTGGCGGTATCTCTCTTGTTCGTTACCAATAAAATGACGAGCAACAGCAACAACCCCTTCTTCTTGAATGCCTTCAACTGTCAGAGCACCTGCAGACCCTTGTAAGTATGGATCAGATCCAAAGCTTTCCCAGTTCCTACCACCTTGTGCCTTCAATCCAATTGGTCCAATGACTGGGGCGAGTAATATGTTGACCCCTTTAACTTTGGCTTCTCTACCAATAGCTTTACCTCTTTTGTAAATCAAGTCTTTGTTAAATGTTGTCCCAGCAGCCATCCCAGATGGGAATCCAGTAACGAAATCCGTGAATCTTATACCATTTTGTCCATCCTGAAGACACAAAGAAGGGATGTCTAGTCTTGGAACACTACCGGTGTTACCGATACATGGACCTGACCCCCAACCAATACCAGTGGTTAAGTTGACCTTTTCTAAAACAGTCATATCACTGACAACATCTCTTGCCCTTGCATAGGCACCTTGCCAGACTTTTTGTAATCTACCACCTGCAGCTGGTGGAAGGAAATGTTAGTTTGTTACTCAAATGCTAAAACAATTATGGCTAAGGAAAGTAAACAGATTCAAGTGGTATTTTCAAACGAACGTGAAGGATAGTATGGAGGACTGTAGAAATTAATATCATAAGTGTCATCGTAAAATGAACTGTGTGCTTCATCCGCCTCTCGGTTGGCGTAAAATTGTTGTTTTCCAAAGGGGAAATCACGGCGGTAAAGGGGTTCTCCAGTATCATGGGTTTCAACAACAACCTCTGCTGTAATCAACAGGATGTTCAGTATACCAATGTGAGCCAATCCCAATAGTTTCATTATATCAGCTTGATGATACTTCAGTAGCTGCTTTTTTAATGATTTAAGAAATTTTTATAATTCCTAAAGGATTTCTGAGAATGGTTATTAATTCTGGTTTTCTCACCACACCTTCAGATCAGGGTGGTGAAGGAAATCTGATGGGAAGCTGGACACGAACGTACCTACATATCTTGAAAATATCGCAAAATTTTTCCTAGGAACGCATAGACGGCGGACTCCACGCAATATTAAACCCTACGCAGTTTGCAGAAAGACTGAAAGTTCTTTTTTATTGAGAATTTGGGTATCTAAATAATATATCTCATAAGTCATTATTGCCCTGTTCATGAAGGGAGTCGTTTGCATTGGTCGTGTGGATTGACCTTGCTGCAGAATGCGTAGTAAAGAATGTATTATTGCTCAAATTATTGCCATTGTAGAATCTTGGTGCACCTTGATGAGCTCTATTACGATCTAAGATGCTAGCTGGAGGAATACCCATGGTACTGGAGTTTGTGTATATGGTCTGGTTATCGGAGAATACAGTACCAGAAGTGGATGGTTGGGAATATTCTGAAAATGTGGAAGACCTTATGGAGATAGTTGAAAGTGATATCACTGCAAAGATACTTGAATTGTCCTTCGAACTGTATGTAGACTTTATAGAAATACTCTTTGAGCGTGAACTTGTAGATCTATGAGCAGGACCAGGTCTTATATGGTGATTGTTAGTTGCGTTCAGTTCTTCATAAAATATGTCACCTTCTTCACTTTCATCATCGTCTTCGTCGGCTTCGTCCAGATCTAGGATGATATTGTGGAAATCCGTACTACTGCAGTCTGGCTCTGAATGCGTTGACAATAGATCTTGAGCATTTTCTAGGTTAAAAGTACTATCACCCTTGGCAACTTTGGATACCAAAGGTCTTTCGCTATTTGTGACTGTTGGATCTTCATTTTTATTGGTTATTCTAGATTTGGATTTTGAGCTGCTGAAAGCTTTGTATGTGCTTGGATAAACGAATCTCTTGACCCACGCAAGCCTGCTGTTTTTCTTTAACGGCTTGACATTTTGATTTAGGTATGTTTTTTCCATCTCGTTTTTCATCTACAAAGATTTAAAGGGGAATAAGGAGTGTGGTACATGGGTATAATGGGGATAGTTTACTTTTGTGTCTTTTATAGTTTGGAGAAGGGAATGAAGGATCCGAATGAGTGAGTGTCAACAAAAATGCTTAAGATCTCTGACAGTGTTACGGACACGACCCGTAATCTTCTCACTATATTCGACCCTAGGTTAAAAAATAGGAATCAACGCAATTTAGAATATCTCTTTAAAACATCTCTTTTGCAATTATTTTAGTAACAACATACTTGATTCCTAATGATTCTCTAAAAATAAAAATCATAAAATTTAAGCCCCTTATAAATCCTCAATTATAAAGTTGCTTTACCAATTTATAAAAATAGGCTAAAACAATAGGTAGCGCGAATCATCTATGATCTTTGTATCTTATTATCTGTTAATAATTTCATTCCTCCAGAATGGACTTCCTCGTAGGGAGGTGGCTGGTTATAGGAATTACTTTGAGCGCCATTACCGAAATCGCAGAATGGTTGTTGGTTGTTTTGGAAGTCTTGAATTTGACGATCCGGGTGTTGTCTAGGCGTATCACTTTCAACAATGCGTTCGTAATCAACTTGATCAGAGTTTCTGCTTATTCTTCTTTCAGCTGTACCAGTGATTGGACTTGTAACATAGACGATATAGATGGCATGAATTGTACCTGGGACACCAAACATAGCTGTTAATAAAAGATTCAAGAAGAAGTCATTTGTGCACAGCCCTCTTCTGATATAAACTGAAAAAGGAGGAAAGAAGAATGCAAAGAAATATAGAACCACATCACTTGCATCTATAGGGTGAGAACCATGAAAATGTTGATTTTGAATCGTTGAATCTGAAGGCTGACCATTGGAGGCGTTCTGCTGAGAGTTCATATCTATTATCTTAGTACTATCGGCTGAAAAGGTTGAGATTTTGAGTTCAGTTCACTGGTTATTTATCTTAATGGTTCTAGTTTGTTGTTATCAAAAGCAGAGATATACCGTAATGTTCAGTATCTGATGGAGCTTGTTGGTTTTGTTTCTATTTGATGATGTTTGGAAGTTGATCAGCGGCTATAAGTTACGGGTGCAACAAAGATTTTGCCTTTATATTTTGTAGGATGTGGGAGTGATTCGTGCAGACACTAAGTTGTGATCCTAAAGTAACATGGTCACGTGCCATAGCTGTCCAAAATGTCTGAACGAATTTATTTTCTTCCAACAAATTCTAATATTCTCGGACACACAGGCAAATTAGAAAAATTGAAAAGTTAGTTTGGCCGCCACAGGGATTCAAGTAGTGAAAGGTAGACTTACAATAACAAACCTAAACAATCTCTTGTTAGTTTTTCTTTGACTGATACTAAAGATATCCTTGATTTTCTGTAGAAGTCTTGAACCCTAACAAGAAAATAGAGCATAAGGCATGTCTTGTACGACTAGATTTTAAGCAAAACCTAGCATCAACTTCTAGGCTTCATTGGCAGAGGGCTAGAGTCAGCGTAAAACGGCAAGAATTAAAATCACCTTCCTTTATTAGGTGCACATGAATTCAGATTTAAATAATAGTACATCTAATACACAGGCTCAGATATAGTCTTTTTTGAGTTATTCCGTATACATAATGTTAATTGATTTCGGGGGCTGTAGATGCGTGTTGAAAGTTGAAGTCCGCTTCATTTACCCACTAAACAGTAACACTGTAAAATTGTACCGTTGTCAATTTGTTAAATCTTAGGAACCGCTTATTTCGAATAATAAGATATACTATGAGCAATACGGACTTCTAAGAGACGGTAAATTATTAGAGGCTGCTGGCTCAAAAATTCATCATTTTCGTTTTACGGATAAATATTTAAAAAAATAGATGATGTCCATCTCTCTATTAGATAATTTGTGATTCAAAGCCTTTAGACTATATCCACATCTCTATGAAACAAATCCTTTGACCAATCACAAATGTAAATTCTTGTTTATTTTGTCTTCCTATACTATTTGTACGCTCGAAGTTATTCATAAAAGATCCGATACTAATTAAGCAAGATGGGAACCAACAACTTTTTTACTTGAACCAACTGCAAATATTATAACCAAATATGCTATTGATCAGATATATGTAGTGATTGATGTATTTGTTGTTAATGTATTTGTTGTTAATGTATTTGTTGTTAATGTATTTGAGGTCAATAGCTAATGCTTAAAATTATTGAAAATCAAATTAGCTATATACTTCAATTTTCCTCCCGGTAATTGATCTAATGCATATCGATTCTAGTTGTTTATTGTTTTAACCGTGACCCAACACTTACGACTCTCCAGTGGTAAATAACCTGTAATATTACGCTTTGTTATTATTTTTTTTTTTTTTATTTTTTTATTCCTGAATTTAAGCACCCTTGTTGGTTCCTACCACTGTTGGTACAAGGTCTTCTATGTTATTTATCAGCGTCATGCAAATGCAGTAACATCTCATATAAAATTTTTATCCTGCTTCTCGTCAAAAATATAGTTATGTCTCTAGAAGTAATGACTGTCCCGTGTTAGCTGACTCCCCTTAATTTCAATACCTATAAATCATGGAGATCTTCTTTTTTCTGGTTTAATAGTTAACGTTTAGTGGTATTGTTAATAAGGATACGCCAATTTGTTGTAAATTTTCCAGTTAATATTATTAGCCAAACTAATTAATTATCACATTGTAATTAAAATCCACATTCGTTAAGTTTTGTAACATACATATAAGTTTATAAATTAAATTTTATAAAGTTCAATTGCCGGGAAGACTCAAATGTCTTTAAAAATCAAATTAGCTGTGTTTGGGCTATTTTGCTCTTCTCATGGAAACCACTTTATAGCACCAAATGTGGACAAAACAGCAAGCAATATCAAAGAGTCGCACATAAGAAAGAAAAAAAAAGTCGAGACCTGTTTACTACAGTACTGTTATATTCCACTAGCTGGCTAATATATATATCCCTTTTTGTTAAAGACAAGGTTAGCTATTGATATAGCCATCGTTACTCTAAGTTTTATTTTAATACAATCAATTGTAAAAGGAAGGAAGTCCCCAATTTATAGAAAGACTACGCCCCAATTCGAGAAGAGGAAATTAACATGATCTAAAAGTCCGACTTTGGATTAATCTTAAATCAATTTTTTGTTCAATCTATTTTATGCAGACCAGGGATCAATCCAATCTAGTACATGCGAAGCTAGAGTACTGAGACCGGGACAACCATCAATGATCAAGGATGTTTTTGTTTTCCGGTCAGAGGTCTACAGTGGGTCCTACCGCCTCCTATATACCATCTATGATCTGATTAAAAAGGAAGAACTTGAACAAATTTGTGTGATGGTTATGCAGCTTTTAGGGACTGGCCAGCCACTTCCAAATTAGATCTTCAATTTAGTAATAAATGAAAGCACACCAAACGCCGCTTGACAAGTGAATTGCAATGTATAAATATATATTGTAAAAACAGGAGTACGTAAGAGTCTGGTTTTCTGCCGCAATTTCTGTCATCCACATATTCTAGTGTTTTGGGATAAACTTCGATATACTAATTCGAAGGTTTTCGTAGAAAAATTTAAGTCTCTTGTTTCATTTGTTAGTATAAACCATGAGTAATATGATGTCGTAAATTTGAATTGTACACATTGAGTAAGAAATAATTGGGAAAACTTTTCAAAACGTCGCTCTCAGATGAATCGAATCCTTCAAAGACCATATGTTTGGTGAGTAGAATGCAGGATAATGCTAGATTTGAATGAAAATGATGCGTATTACGGAACAAAATTTCCCAACCAGGCATTCGCCGACAATTATGTATCATGCATGTTTGAGAGTATTAGAAATCAATTAAAATGTTAATTACAGTTTGCGGGCCTATGTAACCTTAAAATTAATCGGTGGCCGAAGAAAAACTTTTAGGACTCAAACGACGATGAATCATACCGAACTGGGCTCCGATGGCTGTAAGATCGAAAGAAATAAGCTATTCATGTTGACTTTCAGCCTTCAGTTTACGCTTATTTGTCAAGAAAAACCAATTCGTCAAAGAGCAAAATACAAGAGAGGTTAAAGGGTATTTATTAACAAGTCACAAGGCCTAGAATTTTGGATTCGCAACAAAATTATCGTTCGTTAAGCCCAGTTACAAATTGATCTTTGGTATGCGCAAGATTTTGACAGCAGACCCCCTCCCGTCTTATAGTATGAAGCCAAAACCTGAATGGCCATAACAGCTGTTCATCGATGCTAATTTTTTTCATCGATCATATGATTCCCTCCTTCCCATTTACTAGATGATTATCAAAACTTAAGTATCCTTGAATTCGGTTTTTTCAGGAACCATGAGGATTTTGTATTGGACTCCGGGTTTGTGGGAGAACTTTACCTTTCAAAGACTCAGGCTTCCGATCGACAATATTGAACAGTTGACCATGACACCAGCATTAGAACATCATTTCTGCATGGATGGGTAGGGTCCTGTAACGATGCTCAGTAATTCGCGGAGACGAGAAACGGAAGCAGTCACAGCTTTCTGCGGAGTAATAGGATTGGCGGAAGACGAGGGAAACAGTGTAAGGATAAGAGATTCTTGAGCAGTTTCTGGAGGATGGGAAGAGGAGGTTGAGGTACAGTACTAGCAGCGGAAGTAATTGTAAGCGATATGTTTAAAATAAATTTGATAGAGAAACGTCCTCCCCTCTTTCGAAAAAGGCCAACTTATATAAACTAAAATAATATCTAGAAGTAAAGCTTGTTTAAATAATTGAAGGTGTTTCAAAATCTTGAGATAAGAAAACTGAAAGTGTGAAATGAGATTAAAGATAGGAATAATAAATGTTTTGGGCTTATTAATTACCATAAATGGAAATCATTGGAAATATCTGAAATTGGAAATAAATGATGATTAATTCTTGTTGCAAGTCATGCGGCCTGTCTCTTTGATAATTTATTACAGCTGACCGCGAATCAAGTCAAACCAATTCAAGCTTTAAATTTAAAGTTTCGCCTTGCATTGTTCTTCAAACTATAATTCTGTTATGTGGCGAAAAGCCAAGATCCTCGTGTAAATGCTGTCAGATCCAGCGGCAATTCCGAATGGAGAATGAAAATCAGACGAACATCAGATAACCCCTTAAACAAAAATGGGATAGGGGATGTGAATCATATATACAAAACATAGGCGGATTTTTATACATAAAAAAACCTTCGCTCCATTGAATTTCAATCAATGAACAATGAATAATTATTAGACAACAATTGTGAAAATTCACAGTGGCTCAATGTCATATAAGGCTAGAATAGCAGTTGATGAACATCGATTAGGATTTCAAGAATTCTTATGTGGCAGTATATTCAAAGCCGGCAAAGTACAAGAAAACTTTATTTGACTAGAGACCCCAACCTTACTTTTTACAAGAATGTCCAGCCCGAATTCAAAACCTAATTACCTAAAGCTCTTGCTCTACGAGTATCCATGCCAAAGGGTAAGAAATGACTAAAATCGATTTGGATTCAAAGTAAGAGAATATAGTTTACCAAAGCTAGAAGTTCAAACTGGAAGCTTGCTAAATATGGGAACATTATACGGAGGGTAGAAGAACATTTTGTCGAGAGCTCGTTGACGTCTGTTCTTCGCTTGAAGTCGATAATGAAGTTCGTCACCTAGCTGATACTTTACGCTTAATGGATTTGAAAGAAATTGATATGCGGAACCAGATTTTAATATAGAGTACACACATTTTTAAAAAACATAATATTGAAGATGTGGAAAGTAGCAAGACAAAGTCAAAAGAAAATCGATGATAGTAGTAAGCTCACCAGGAGTCAAACCGAAACCAGGATCAACCACGACCCCAAAGAGACAAACAGCAAAGAGTAAGCAATGCAAAAGAAAAATAAATTATGAAATAAAATAACCAAAGGAATAACGTTCAGTTATTGTGAAGAATTGAAGCAAGGAGAAATGCAAAGTACGTTTGGACAAAAGAACAAAAGACGGACCAACAGAGTTAATCAGTTTAAGATCAAGTTCAAAAAGCATGTTCTTGGCTGTGGCTGAACATGGGCAAGTTGTTTATCAGCAGAATGGAAATCCGAATCAAAAGAAACAGAACGTTGATACTCCGGTGGATAATATGGAGAATGTTGATATTGCTGAATTTGTTGGACTTGAGCTTGCGGGTAGACTGGAGGATGTATTGAAATTTGGGCTGGAAAGAAGTGATGTTGAACATCAACTGAAGAAGGTCTTTCGTTCAAGATGATAATGTTGGAGTTGTTATTCTTAGACAAAGCGTTGATACGTCTCCATCTGAACTGACAACCATTAGCTGTTCTGTTTTGGAAATGGGAGGAGATTTCTCTCCAACCCAAGTTTCTAGCTTCCTTCAAGTACTTCAATAACAGGTCATCTTCATGACTCCAGGCGTTGGAGTGTCTGATTTGGTATTTCTGCTTTGGTGATGGCTTGAACTTGACCGCATGTGTAATAGAAGGAGTGGAAGGAGCAGAGGACACTGGAGAGGACCCATTTGTTTGTGGAGAACTTGGGCAATGTGTGTATAAGTTGGCGGGTGAAGAAGAGTCCTGCCTATATGGAATGCAACCGATGTTCAAAGTAGGAGTAGAATAATTGTAGACAGGAGTTGGTTGATGGAAAGAAGCTGTATGAGTGGAAATCTTCATACTTGGTGGGACAATATCATTAACACCTGGTAGTTTGACCTTTTTGGAGTAGGTTTGTATAAACTCAGTATGACCAGAACCAATGGCTCTGGTAGCAGTTGTAGAGGCAAACATAGCTGTGATGTGATTAAAATCTACGGTGCAAGGACAAATATGAACGACTCGTTGGTGATCCCTAAAAAGATTTGAATAGGTAAATAAGCCCCCAAAATTTTGTTTTTTAATCTAAGTTCGAAGAGGGAAACCCAAGATCTTTATATACATTCTTCAAACTTACCCCCTAATTGTTTTAACTCCAGAAATGAATTTGTTTCCTATAGTGCGTGCATACATACTAATGTCTTGAAGGCTTTTTACATACGTCCTAGAAGTGGTCCTTTGCAGTTCTACAGTTATGTGTGTTTTCTACCTGAGAGGAGCAGAATGTATAATATTACATATGCACCCGGGTTTGAAAATTTGAACAATCGTCAGATCTCGGAGAAATGTACTCAAATAATTCTATAGGTCTCCTGAATTTTACATTACCAAAGGACGATTATGGATGTCCAGATTGAGCATTCATTGAAAACGGTCAACCCACATCACAAAGGATTTGTAATTTGACAGATCAGTTATTGGGTAATCGTGATGGTTCCTTGACGGCGAAGCTCGAAGCCCTGAATTTGATAATGATCGAAAATTTAAAGTTACATTCAAATTCTTTGTATCAAGTCACAGTCTAGGGATCACTACCCTGGAACCCAGGGATATTTTAGATAGCTATTTGTATATGTAATAGAGGATAAGAAGCAGCAACTGGTCGACATGACTGGGAAATAAGTTAAATTAGACGAGGCTTGTGCCCCTTGAATTCCAAAACAAGAGTGATGTTTCAGCGGAAGATCCTGCAGCTGCCTGAAATAGTAGAAGATTAGTTTTCAAAGCCGAAAACTTTTTATTGAAAATGGTAATTTTTTTCGAGTGAAAAACTCACCATGCAACATTGTCCAACTTGATGCTTTAGAACGGAACAAGATATATTATTGTAAGCAGTTAGGTCCCCAGATTCGATTCGATATGTACATGTTTCCTAAACTAGAATCCCTAGATTCACGTATTAAAGTTCTTACCAATTGGCTATATAGATAGAATATTGCAGATCAGTAGTTTTTCTTTTGACAAAAGGATTTTTGTCAAGTAGCAAGCATAGTAGGGCAATAGATCAAGTTATTCAACTGTCACCTGTCTGATTTTAAGTTTGAAATTTGTGGTTACAAGTTGGAATAACTTTTGAGCCTGGAGTCTGGAGTCTGGAGTCCCGACAATGTGTAGTAGCTAATTTTTTTTGCTATTGTCCGCGAATTCAACGGGGGAGGCGTCAGCCACGGCTCAAGGCCCACATTCAAAGTTCATTTTGGCATCTTGCAAGTTCGTACTCCAGTCTATGCCACTGCTTTTATCAGAAATTTCCCTCTTCACCGCCCGTACTAACAAAACCAAATCAGAACTATGTACATGATTCTTCAAACAAAGATTACAACTGACAAATAAAATTAAAAAATCAACATCTTTTTAAAAAAATCTTACAGCTGGCTTTTATTGAAAGCGGTGATTGTTGAAAATATCTTTCCAGAAGAGTCGGAAGAGCTTAGAAGTCGGACTAGACTAAAAAATCATTCCGTAGAACGCAGAGCGCATTTTCTGCATACAACAACCAGTGAAATGGGACGACAGACATAAATGTACAAAAACGCTGCGCCCTAGAGATTTGGAAGTTGAAAGAAGACCTCAAGGCCGACGAGAGCTTTCGAGATCACTATTTGAGGGACAAAAGCAGTATCCTGAACAATTCCCATCAATATCCGTTCCCATATTCTATATAAAGCTCCCCAAAGAATCTTGGAATACCAACAGTTTGAATACTGAATAACACCACGCGGTATCACCCACAGGACATGAACGGTATGTGAATGACAGAGGTCCGAGTATGTAATCATATAAGGTTCTCACCCAGTCTCAACCTTGAAGTTTGAACTCATTTAGAAGTGTTAAAAAGTCAGCACCACATGGTTCAACACTATAGAAGCTGTGTTTGGAAACGAATGATATTCTGTGTCATATACAAAAGACTATCTGAATAGCCAGTTGAATTTTGAGATCATGGTACTATTGTAGATTGAACCATATATCATAATGTGAGTTCATGTCTATTGAAAATTGCAGTTCGAATTTTTAGAGTTTGATATTCTAGTCTTTATAATTTTAAATTTCGGCTCAGTTTCTACCAAATCTTGTGCATTATTTTAATTTCATAATTTGGCCGTGTATTAATGATTCAACTTGAACTTTGAAGTCAGAGAGTAGATAGAATTTGTTCGTCGCCCAAAAGCGCCATGAGTGTTTGTTTGAACATCTAAACCCATTTATAGTAAATGGTGATTAAAGAGATCAAAGAGAGGAGAATAACAGTACACACAGCTCTTGAAGTGAAGCTTCCCTGCCTTCCCGCAGTTTCAAGAAGATTCTTCTTCGTGCACTGGACGACTGTGAAAGGTCTGCTCAGCCCAACCGGCTTGCAAGTTATAACTCAACTCTAAACTCACCATGCATGTCAATGAAGTCTACAAACTCGAGGATTTTTAAGTTTATTTTATCCGACAGCCCACAGGAATTTACTTCCTGCAGGTATGTATAGTGAATGAAAAGCTATGAGAATATTTAACGTTGGCCGAGTTCTCGGTCAATTGGACGAATAATAGATAAAGGATGATTGCACACCCATTATTGGTCAAGAATGTTGCATCACGTGACTAGGGACTTCAGGAAGTGGGCGTGTGTACCGTAAATCTAACAAGCATCAAGCGGGTGAGAATCGGACAAAAGATCCACGTTGCATATGAGATATGCACAACTTGATCCCAATCCCTTGAGCTAGTATCACACCATGCATGATGACCACTGGTTGTTGTCAATTGTGTAAACCCTGCTCTGCAATTCGCGGAGACGAGGAACCGAGACAGTTACGGCTTTCTGTGGAGTAGTAATCAGTCTGAACAGAAGAAGCGAAACAGGTTAAGAATATGTGAGATTTAGGTGGTTTCTGAAGGATGGGAGTGGAGGATAAAGTAAAATGCTTGTAGCCGAAGTAAAGTAGAAAGCTGTGTATAAAGTGATAGTTGTGAGGGAGAGATAACTTCTTCGGTTGCTCTTTCGAACAACCTATGGAAATAGCTAATAATATAAAATCTAGAAATTTAGCTGTTTAAATAGTTTACCTATTTTAGAAATCTTTAGATAGAAACAACGGAGAGTGTGAAATGAGGAGAAAGTTGTAGAATAATGATGAAACAATTCTTGAGACAGATAAGAATAATAATTGTTTTGGACTGATTACTTACCATAAACGTGGAATGTTGGAAATGTCTGAAATAGGAAATAAATGGTGATGAATTTTCTTGTTGCAAGTCACGCAGATTGTAACAATTGTTAGATGTACGTGATTGAACGATCGGCACTAAGAGTTCACAGATCTCTACCTAAAACCAGACAGATAATGCTAATTTGGAAGGTTTATATGATTAGTAGCATTGAAATATATCGGATATAGGGATTTCATGTTGTATGATTTCGGCTGTCAAGCTATAATCCAAGAGAAGCGAGCTGATATGTTTAGTCTATTGTTTTAAAGGACTTCTATTACACGTGTAAACTATGAGTACGGCATATTGTTTTTTACATCAAGATGTATGTACAAAGATCTCAGGATATTGTTCCCTATTTACGACCAAAGGCCTCAGATTCAACACGCTTGACACCCGTGGTTTTGGCGTTTTCAATGATTTCAACATGTCCTTCGTTTTCATCTTCATCCTTTTCTTCTTTCTCAGTCAACTGTTTTCTAACCTGGGAAGGCATAAGTTTTCCAGTACTTAGCAACTGTTCGATTTTGTTGATGACAAAGTCCCAGAATAAGAAACCAGCGATACAAAGGAAAATCATAAAAAGACCAACATACAAAAGTTCATAGTATCTTCCTGTGAAGACTGGAACAGGGTCTTCGATCATATCATAGATCAAATCAGCAACATAATCAGCTAAAACTTCACCAACTTCTTCAATGTATTCCGACAAAGACTCACCTCCTTTTCTATCTGGGAAGAGCCCAAGTCTAGATCTCCTGAGTGCCTTTTGCCTTAAGCGTTCAGTAAGTTCCTTATCTCTTCGTTCCCAGATTGTCTTGCCGGTGAAAGTCTCATTACCGACTAACTCCGCGTCTTCAATAGAGTGACCCAAGTAGATGTTGTCGAAGAGAATATCGTTATCAACACTCCATAATTCAAAACCGATACCACCAATTGGATCCAAGTTGGAAGGTGCCAAGTCTTCGTGATAGTTTGGATTAGCAATCATACCAGGAGCCCATTCACCTTTGTAGTTTGGATTCTCAATAGAAGGTTGGACCCATTTACCCCTATAAGCGGTATTGACGATCTTTTCTGCCTTGAATGGACCACAGCCATGTTTCAAACAGTTTGGATTGAAAATCAATGGTGCAATCCAGGTACCGTCTTCTTCATCATTCCATTCGGCTGGTCTAGTGGCTTCTGGGTTTGGAATGTATAAAGGTTCATCTTCATCCCAGGTATCTGGCCTAATGGCATTTGGATCTTCAATCAAATATGGAGCTTCTTCATCCCAATCATCAGGTTTGACGGTTTGCGCTGGGTCTGGAATATATTCGTTATCATCCCAGTCAGCAGGCTTAGTGGAGCTTGGATCTTCAATTTGCTTAGGTGGGTTAAAACTTGGCTTGAAGGCATATTCATCTAGTAAGTTACCAGCCTTTATCACGTTACCATTGACTCTGATTTCAAAGTCTTGCGTTGGTTTGATGATCAAAGTGTACAGAGTAGACATGTCTGAAATTCTGGCTGGAGGTGGCACCTGTAGATGCTTTTCTTCAACAGTGCCAGTCTTCTTGTCTCTGTGACGAATAACCAGGTGGATCTTGTTTAGTGGGCCACATCTATCTGGACCGAACATCACCTGGAACGGAGTCTCATCACTGAACTCTTCATAATTCGCATCGGTGTCAAGTAATTTGATGTATGCACCACCACATTTCAAGCCCCTATCAAGTTTAACTTCGTATTGTAAAACCAAAGTTTCATTTGTGTTATCAAAAACAGACGGAAGCTCAGCAGAGATAGCATGATGAGCAGAGGGTGTCTTTAAAACCAAACCTTTATCATTGGTGAAGCCAACCACCCCATTGGATTCTTCCACCAACCATTCACCAGTGTAGTATAACTCGTCATTCTTCTTGGCTTTGGATACCTTCCAGACTTGATTCCAATCGTCATCGTCGAACTGTTCGAAGAACGAAGACAAAGTTAATAGATTTTTATCAAATTTCACGAATTCTGGATTTCTTTCATCATCTTGATAGTCTTCAACTTGAGCCTGGGATTGTTGTAGTGACAATGCAAGAGATAAGAGAAGATGGGTTAGTTTCATTTTTGAACTTTGTTGAGGACTTCAGATGGAAAATAAGGATATTAATTCTATTTCGATTCGATAATGAGGTCTTAAATAGGTCGGCTGAACGTATAAAGTGTTTCCATTGGACAGAAACTATACAATTTTATATCATGGAATAACTATACAGAGCCCCCACCAAGTCAATTAATTTGTCTGTATATAAAAGCCTTTTGCCACCTCCGCGACCACACGCCCAACCACCAAAGTGAGGATTGATCAAATTTCGGGGCTTGCTAGGGACCACACTATCTAGACTGAGATTCCTTTGCGATGAGCATCTAGCGATGATGATAATCTATAATACCATTGCTAGTTTGACATGAAAAATTAGCTACCCGTGCAAAAGCTATCTACAATTGAAAAATTTTTTATGTTAAAAGAAATAATATATTAATAACCCCCGAAGAAAACAGCAAAAATATTAATGATAATCCGACCTTGTAAACCCTTGTTTATGCTTCAATTTCATCCAACAATGCAAAATCATTAACCTTAGACTTAACGGCTGGCTTGCCTTCTTCCTTGTCAGAGTAAAAATCATCATCTTCCATGTTATCACCTTCTGTCGTTGTTTCTTCCTTGGCTGGAGTTTCAGCAGCAGTGCCTTGTAATTGATGTTGTTCCATTTCCGACTTGGCTTCGGCATTGACCATATCCCAGTTAGATTTTCTAACAGTTTGAACCATTCTAGATCTTTGTTTAGACTTGGAAATCTTACCCTCAAGTCTATCTGTTAAAGCTAAAGCCTTTTCTAATTTTATCTTGTTCATATTCGTCACAAGCTTATTTTCCTTCTTTGTAATCTTGTTCTTGGATTCTTTGGTCTTGGCCATCTTATTACTCAACAAATCTTCGTTCTTCTTAACAGTAGCTCTGATGATAGCACTTGTTAAATCAGTCTTTTCAGCTCTTGGAACATTGGTCAAAGATCTGTCTTCGGGTTCGTCAATTTCGTTTCTTCTGGCTGCTCTGGAGTGTTTGGAAACTGAGATGGTAGTTAGTATTATATTTCTATAAGAGTTTTTGAATTTATTGAATAGAATATGGACGTACTTTTCTTAGCCATTTTGTATGTATATTCAAGTATTGATTTCTAAGGAAATATAGAAAAAAAATCAGGATACGCTTGATCTTAACTTACGGGTTTGCCTCGTCCCTTTTAATTTTTTTTTGAGATGATCTATACAATTTTTCCTATAGAACAAGGTCGCGGCGGTAGGGCCACTAAAAGAGGCTGGCTGGTGCAAAATGTCACAACGTGCGCGTATAGGTTATGCTGCTACCAGATCTCCAAGGTCTAGGCTGTACATACAAATATGGAGACGAACATGTGAGACAAATATTGGAAGTTTGGAAGTTGTCCCACGACCCACCTAATTAAACCTATTAAGTTTCAAGTTTGCTTGAATCAGGTCAATTACAAATAGTCAAATTCAATTTTCTTTGTTATAAAATGACCGAATTAAGAAGATCAACTAGAATTGCTGCTAGCTCCAAAACCAAGGTCGAATCGTTGGATGCCGCTAAAGTCGTCAAACCAAAGACCACAAAAAATTCTACTGTGCTAAAGAGAGAATCCAAGGAGGAGAAGAAAGTAGAAAACAAAAAAGATACCGAGTCAGTTGAAATCAAATCTTCCAAGGAAATTGATGTTGGTGATGAAATCCCAGATATCACCTTGTTGAACCAAGACTCTGAAGAATTAAACCTAAAGGACCTCGCTATCAAAAACGATTTAGTTCTCATCTTCACTTACCCAAAGGCTTCAACTCCAGGTTGTACTAGACAAGTCTGTGGTTACCGTGATAACTTTAATTCGATCAAGGACAAGGCGTTGATTTTAGGTTTATCTGCTGACTCCGTCAAGGCCCAAAAGACATTCCAGACGAAGCAAAACCTTCAGTATGACCTCTTAAGTGATCCAAAGAAGGAATTGATAGGTGTCTTAGGTGCTAAGAAATACCCAAGTGGGATCAAGAGATCACACTGGGTTTTCCAGAATGGTAAATTAGTCAAGAAGAACATTCAAATCTCACCAGAAGTTAGTGTTAGAAGAGGCAAGGAAGAGATTTTAGAATTGAGCAAGTGATCTGTACCATAATGCAATTAAAAAATGATCCATGATTTGAATCATTATTTGTCAAACAAATACTGCTATAATTATTATTCTTGCAGGAGATGTACTAAAAGGTCGACTGGCATCGATCACAAGATATTAGGCCAAAGTATATGAGGATGATACTGGCTACAATCTCTGTACACAAATAAACCTAAAAAAAACGTAATTTATTGATTCCAGTTTCGTTTAGAACCTGCTTCCAAAGCAGAACAACCACGAATGTAATATCCTGTAAACAATCAAACCATAAAACCATCAGATCATTAAAGATCGAACTGAACAATAAACCAATCGTTGTACTTATTTAAATTTTGTTCATCGTTTTGAATTAAAATGCCACCGAGCCAATTTAAATTCTTGATCAACAATTTGGACTCAGTTTCAAACAAATTCCTCTTTAAGTATAACATAAGTTTCAACTCTCTGCCCTCTTCGTCATTGTCTACGTCAACATCGTCTCTGATGATTTCATCTGTATATTCCATGACAGTCATTAAGAGATCCTTCATATTGTAGGCATTGTTGGCAGATTGGAACTCTTGGTTAATGAAAACCTTGAAAATAAAATGTTTGGAAAGGATACCATAAACGGGATATTTGAAAAAGTTGCTATAGAAAGCAACATATCGAAGATTGCTATTCTTGAAATTGTTGCTTAAGCTTTTACAGGAGGGTACTTTACCTTCTGTATTATTTTGTGTGTAAGATGGATCGTTAGATTCGTTAAAATCATTCTCTATTATCAATTGCCTTTCACCCAATGAGATAATATCCAATGACACCTCAGCAATAGTTCTATACTTATGAATGTGAGGATTTTTCATATTAAGCACATCAGGAGCACCACTGGTTCATTGGAGGCGACGTATGATAATGATGGAGTCTTTGTGAACCCAAATGTTTAGGTTCGACCATTAATGTTGAACATCTGATAGATTGATCGCCCTTGTTCAACTGGCTCAGATAAAGTAAATTACTGAGCTTTCTTTCACTGTTTTTCAAGTAGGATAAATTCATTATGTGATGTGGATTGACTTCTATCGATCGTGAGAAATGATATAAACAACTGGATGGTTTAACTGTTCAGTGCTGGGTAAGTACTAGCTTCATGCGTTTTCCTAATCTATGTTATTCCACGAAAAATATGTAGTACAGCGGCTGCATTACACGCAGTACTTGTTTGCTCTTTGCCACATAACAATACCAGCCCAAAATTTACGCGCAGGAGAGCCCAAAGCAATGGACTCCAGTGCCATTTTCTTCACGAAACGTTTTAGTGTGCCACCAAATTTGAAATATTCGCCATTTCATCTTCTCTATTCCGTCCCTAATCTTCAACCAGAAGACAGATGAAAATAATTATAAAATTATAATTATTTAGGTATAATTGAAAAACGCACGAAATGGAGAGTCACTATAATTTAGCCCAGCCTCTAAAAATATATCAAGGAGTTTGGCAAGCGCACTCGGTAATAATATTAAACTTGATGCATATTTCAAAAGTCTGACCACTTTTAGCTTCTTCTGTAAAATTTAGACTACTCCCTAAAGAATCAAAAAATGATTAAAACATAACCGCTGATAATTATTGTCACCAAAACGGATTGTCCGATTTTTTCCAAGACGGAATTAAGGTTTTGACAGCTTTTGCTCGAAGTTTCAAATCCAGAATCGCTGTCTACTCGAAATGGAACTTCTTGGTAGAATTCAGATTTAGACACAGATGATCTATCTATATTTGGAACATCTATTTCTCTATCGGTTTCTTCAGTTTGTTGACTCTAAAGTCATAGTATAGAGTTTAATATTACCAACATTAACCTATGATGCCTCAACTTTATTCCTGTTTCCTACAGTTTCTCAAAATCCTGTATTTATTGGTACAGCTCGCTGTGTGTTGTTTGCTTTATCAAATCCGACGGGTTGTTGGTTCAGTGTTGATCAAGAAGATCGACGGTTTACAAGCCCAATTGGCCCATAGTACTGTTAACTTGGAGCAATTTATTAGACATGGAATAAGTGGTTTACGTATTTGCCAATCAATTTGGTTTGCTATGAATTTAGACATGCCTATTGTTATTTCGAAGGACGTTAAACCTAAAGTTACGGCTCCCTATTAAGATTGCTCTCATTATCTACACCCATTATCATATGTATATACATTGCTTTAATTGACAGAATTACACGACATTGAGACATGCTTCCTTGAAGGTAAATAAATAACTGAACATTTTAGTGGTAACTGCATTAAACAAAGGTTATTATTAGTCCTCATGTTTGAGCTTTATACGCTATTTCGAACACATTAGTTTGTTAGTTATTAATCTCATGGACTTGAATTGTATAGATATATATATATATACATATACTGGAGACTCGGAGGTGGGTCTAAAAATTAAAAAATTATTGGTACCATTCGTAAATGTTCAATGCCAAAGATGCCGCAGTTCGGCCTCAACTCAATTTCAGGCTGCTGCAAAAGCACTTTCCTAAACAGGAACATTTCGCACATATTAAGCGCCATTCTTTGCGTATTCTATACATTCGACGCAGGATAACACAGAAAGTGCAGACAAAAGGCTTAGCTTCAAATTTTGGAAGCTCCATTTGCCAAGAAAAGAATCCCACCAAACTTAGGGTTTTAACAGTTTTCAAAACTATAAATAGACATGAACTTCCCTGGGATGTTCACCATCTATGTTCTTTTCAAGGAAATATATAATTGTGTTTATATCAACCAATCAGAAGTTATTATCAAACAATGACTGCCGACGAAGCTCCAGCTCAAGACATTGAAGCTCAATCCGATATTGAGTACATCCCACCATATGTTTCTAGATATTCCAAGTTCGGTTTAGGTGAGACTTCCAAAAATCACTTCGTTGCTGTTTACGGTGAATTTGTTGGTACCTTCATTTTCCTATGGTCTGCCTACGTTATTGCTCAAATTGCCAACCAAGATGTTAACGTCAATGAGCCAGGCTCCCATCCACCACAATTGATTATGATTGCCTTAGGTTTTGGTGTTTCTGTCGGTGTTGCGGTTGCCATCTTCTACAGAGTTTCTGGTGGTAATTTAAACCCAGCTGTTACTTTGACTTTAGTCTTAGCTAGAGCTGTCCCACCAGTCCGTGGGCTGTTGATGATTGTGGCTCAACTTATCGCAGGTATCTGTGCCGCTGCAGCCGCCAGTGCCATGACTCCAGGCCCAATTGCTTTTGCCAATGCTTTAGGTGGTGGTGCTTCTAGAAGTAGAGGTGTTTTCTTAGAAGCCTTTGGTACTGCTATCCTATGTACCACAGTCTTGTTCCTCGCTGTTGAAAAGCACAAAGCCACTTACATTGCCCCATTGTGGATTGGTTTAGCCCTATTCATTGGTCATTTAATCTGTGTCTACTACACTGGTGCCGGTTTGAACCCAGCCAGATCCTTAGGTCCTTGTGTTGCTGGTAAGTCCTTCCCGAACTATCACTGGATCTACTGGGTCGGTCCAATCATTGGTTCTGTCTTATCAGTCGGTATCTGGCAATTGTTGAAATGGTTGGACTATGAAACAGCAAACCCAGGCCAAGACTCTGACGAATAATTTATCTCATAAAATTAGAGTAAAAGATGTATCACATGTTTAAAACTTTAAACTTTATGATTTTTACACTTGACGAAATGCAATATAAAGGCTTTCAGTTACAAACTAGATAGACCGAGACCCTTGTGTAAGACCCTTGTGTAAGCGCCTTATAACCACTCTTGCTTTATGGTTCTCGTACAATTTATGTTGATGAAATTTTGCTTGATTTAGTATATGCGTTTTGTGTTCTATCCCATGAAGTTTGTATTTGTTTAACATACGAACGCACTTTGAGATTTAATACGCCTCTTAATAGAAAGGTTGGATCTTGCATTAAAGTATGGCAACTTATTTATCGATGTGCCCCTTGAAATTATCTTCAGTATAATCGATATGAACAAAAGCTCTTTCGATCGAAACCATTGGTAATGATTCTAAAGTGTACTGAAGCGATTCCGCTAAATCGTGGGAATCTTTGATGGAAATAGATTCACTATCCAAAATCAAGTCCACTTCAACATTGATAGAGTCACCAACATAATAACAATTTAAATTCTTGACACCAATAATGTTGGAAGAGAATTGTTTGCAAAGATACAAGATAATCTTCAGGTCCTGCTCATCTGCTTCTTCACCGGTTAAATGGCTGATGTGTTCAATAGCAGTCAAAGTCCAAAGGTAAACAATATATACAGAAAGACTGAATGCACCTAAAGGATCAATCCAAGGTTGTTGAAAGAAAACACCAAGCAAAGGCATCAATATAGAAAAAAAGTTGAAAATCACATCAACCAGAGCGTCTTGAGCCAAAGCTTCAACGGAGCTTGACTTGATGGTCATACAGTAAATATAACAGGCAACTTTACTAAAAATAGTAGCTGTCATAATAATAGTGGAGTTAACGCCAACGTGAGCAATTTCTGTCTCGTAGATTAGTCTCATTAAAGATTCATACCCGACTTGCAAGAAAGACATGATAATAATAACAGAGAAAACCAAGACACCAATAGGTTCTAATCTATTTCTACCAATTGGATAGCCTCTAGAATCTAACTTGTTAGAAGCCATTTTGTTAGAAAAATAAATGATCAAAGTGGATAAGAAATCTAAAGCAGAATCAACCAACGAGGCAAAAATGGAAATGGAAGAAGAAAGGTAAGCAACAACAGCTTTACCCAATAGAAGAGCCCAGTTGCAAACGAAGTTGATCATAATGGCAAAACTGACTGTTTCAAGTTCCTTTTCTTTGTTATAACCCAATAAGTTACCAGTTTCCAAGTCCACATTTGCAGGCACAGCGCCGGATTTTCTGTAGCCATTTCTTCTCTTATCATCTTCAGCTTGGATGTCATCCAATGGTTGATCAACAGTATTTGTATGTTTGATTGTACCGTAGTTTGAATGTCTCTCTGTGTAATTGTGGATCATTTGATGATGAAGACCGGAATCCAAGATCTTATCGATCTCTTGGTACTTTCCAATCAATTCATTTTGATCTTCATAGAACTGCACCTGCTTAGAATTATTCCTAGTATGCTTCGGTAAGCTGTCAATATCAACGATGAACTTTTCCCAATTGTATTTCTCAACTTCACCAATTAACTTCATTGGTCTTAGCTCTAAAACAGTCTCCAATCTTGAGGATTTCTCATAATAATTGATCAATTTATCGGTTCTGATAGGATGCTTCAAGTTAGAAGCCATCAAGCTCATACTTAACAAGTCATTGTGGTTATCATGATGACTCGAAGACTCAAATAGAGAGGAAGCAGTTCTGGGCCTTCTAGGCATTGGCGATAACGGAGAGGTTTCTGTCAAAGCGTCTTGATAATCGTCTGTGAAATCGCCATCAATGGAAATTGACGCTGGGACGAAGGACGAACCACTATTTTGAGAAAAATGCTGCTTTGGATGCTTTGTTGGTACACTCATTCTTGAATATTGGAAATAAGGAGTTGCTGCTATCTATTTGATCTTCTGTACGTCTTGCTCTCAAGTAATGAAGCCAACGAGATGAGATGGGGGACTTCTTTATCTTCCAATACAAGTTCTCCTGAGGGGTGAGAGATTAGCAAAAATATTAAAATAAATAAGATAGCAAGCGTAAAGGGTTCCAAAATGTTGGGTCTTTTAATTGATGATTATTTGATTACATAGAACTTCGGTACAGTTGCAATAACAATGAAATACAGTTCCTTTCCAAAATCAGCTTCAGCCTATTTTTTTTTGCGGGTGTTTGTGTACATAAACTTTAATTACTCACATGCGTGACATGCACGCCAATTTCTGATTTTGTCAAGATATGGAATAAAGTTCACGGAAAGTTAGGAAGGAATCGATATGAAAAATTATATTGTGTATCTTAATTTGACTATCCATTGATCTGTTGAGTCATCTTCTCTTGAAAGAAATTTGAAGTCTCCACGAAAATCTTCTCTTGTTTTCCATTGAGATCATCATAATCTTCGATTCTATTTCTAATCCATTTAGAAAGCTTATTCTGAACACCACCCTTTGCAGAATATCTTGCATCAAGAAGATAAATCGTAGAATAATCATGAACATGTCTTATACTTCTCCCAATACTTTGATTAACAGCCTTCATACAAATGTTTTCATAGAACTGTCTCATTGCTTCGTTAGCGGCCTTTTGGTCACCTTTGGTTCTTTTCAAAGTTGTAGATTCTATGTATTTTCTCTTGTTAATGATTTCACCACTGAACAAATTCGGATAAGGAAGACCTATAATGATAACGGATCTTGCTAAGTCGTCGTTGAAATTGATACCTTCTGACAATCTACCGCCTACCACTGAAAATAGAATAGCACCATTTATACTAGAGTTGATATCGTTTGTGTAACCTGCAAGTAACTCATTGGTATTTGACGACTGTCTTTCAAAATGGACCCTCTTCACGTTCTCTAACATTTGGTAGACACCAGACTTTTTCCAAGTGTCAATAGTTTCCTCCAAGTATTTATAACTCGGCAAGAACACGACGATCCCCTTAGGAACACGAAGAGCTAATTCTGTAATAAATTCACCCACAGAGTTGACCATCTTTGTATCATTTCTCTTATCAAAAGTGAATTCAAATTTATTCCCATTAAATCCTGACACCGGGAAAACTTTCAAATTCTCCCTTGGAATGATATGATCACAACTGAACTTCAAAATCTTATCATGTGAAACATATGGGAATAAGTAATCAGTGAAATCTGATACAGGTTCCAAGGTACCGCCAACCAAAATGACGGATTTTGATTGTTCCACAATATCTTTGAACATGTGGGAAGGATCAAGAAGCATGTAATTTAAAGTTAGTCCTTGTGATGATGTACCCGTAAAGTCAAAGAAGAATTTCCCCTCAGATGATGGATTTGCTATTGATTTGAGAAATTCTATGACTTTGAACAACGTCGGTGATGATGATGACGATCTTAGCGTTGGATTATCAAATGGATCTTGTTCTCTTTGAAGCTTATCAATGTAGCCTTGAATCTTATACCCAATTTTGGAAACAGTGAGATATTTGACTAGCTTATGGACATTCAGCAAATCACCAGTTGTATTCTCGAACATTTCACTGAGGAAGATTGGTTTACCAGGTTTTATACCTTGTTTTTGTTGACTGAGACCATATTCGGTAACTAGATTGATAAGTTTCATCAACTTCAATAGATTTACTCTATTACCCCCATTCATTTTCTTGGAGAACTTTGAATAATACGTTTTCAAAGAATCTTTACATTGGATAAATTCTGATAGTTTCACTGTGACTGAAAAAATGGATGTAATAGTATCGATCAAATTATGTGCCTCGTCAATCATAATCACACAATCCTTCAAATTCAAACCCAATGCATCTCTTGATGATTTCTGGAGTAAAATTTGATATGGTAAAGTGATGACTTCAGCAGATGGAATTCCCTTCCTCAGTGCATAATAAGGACAAGTACCGAGTCTTTTACCCAACTCTGGCAAATCTTCAATATCGTGAATATGTGTGAAAACTCTGTCTTTGAACTCTATCGATTTGGCCTGCTTCGTTGAATCCTTTGGAGAAGGGTAAAAATGGCAGCATTTCGAAGCTTCTGTGGATTTTTGCAAATCGAGACAAGCTTCATTCATCAAAGTGGCATCTTTAATTTTGGAAACCTTTTCATGGATACAGAGTTGCTTTCTGGAACCTAATGGTACATATTTCAAATGCTGTTTGACAGAAAGTGAAGATGGGAATTCTGGAAGTTTGAGTTGTGAAGAGAATTGTGATAATTGAGAGTGGGTTCTTGATGCAAATATTATTTTAATATCTTGTACAATTGTATCATCTGGTAATTTGTGTCGTTGATTGAATTGTCTGAGCATTGATTTCACTTCCTCATTTAGTTCTGAGTTTCTATCTGTTGGTCCTTGGTCTTCATCTTCTGAGTTGTAGACACCTGGAACAAACTGATCATCATCCTCGATTTCTATTTCGATCTTTCTTTTCTTTATAATTTTACTATTTGAAATTTGATCGTTTAGGACATTTTTGGAGGATTTAGATAACACATCTAACATCTGCTCATAAGCCTCGGCTTTATCGTTGTTGGTTTTCATTTGGATTTTCTTAAATGATTCTTTGACCCAGTCTGGCTCACTATCATCATCATCATCATCATCATCATCGCTTTCATATTCTAAAACATTAGACAACCCAGAGTTAATTTCAGATTCTTTCCGTCTCAACCAAGTCATTGACGAGCAGATCAAGGAGAGCGTCTTCCCTGTCCCTGTTGGAGATTCAAAGAGACCAATTTTGTAGTCTTTGGTTAAAAGCTCTGTAAGGGCATCCATAAACTGGACCTGGATTGGGTACGGTTCATATGGATGGTTATAGATCTGAGACATGTGCTTGTTTTGTAAAGTGATTATATTTGTTAAAAACCAGGGATCTTGTATCTAAGTTTCCCTTACACGCGTTTCTCATCTCACCAGATCAAGATCCAGGTCGCGCAGATTTTCGTGGAAGGCATCCATCCATCCAGCACCTTTGGGCGAAAAATAAACAAGAAAAACAAACTTGGCAGGGCAAGCAAGACAAAGGAAAAAATACCAAGTGAATTAATTGACAAATCTATACAGATATCTCAGGCTCAAATTGGTTCAAAAATTCCAAAGATGACCTCCACAGTTAAAAAGCCAATTGTTAACAAAGATGTCGCTCCTGTCTCTGCCGGAAGAAAACTTCTCAATGAATTGCTTGAAAACTCCAAGTCTTTACCTGTCACTGAATCGGATCTAGGTTCCATCCAGTTAGGGATCAACGAAATTAGGAAGAGAGCTTCTAAGTTACGTAAGTCAACCTCCAACGTTGAAGATACTGTATCTTTTGACAATTTGACCAAAGCTCATTATCTTTTGGCAGGTAAGGTCTCCTTTGACGAAATCCAATCCAACATTAAATTCCTAGAACAAAGCAGATCTTTAGACTCTAGATCCAACAAGCCATCTCAAACAAAACAATCTTCGTATGCCGACTTGGACTCATACTTAAGATCCAAGAAAGATGAAGATATTTTGGCTTCTATTGAACAATCTTTAAGTGCTGCTGCTAAAGATTTTGGCGCTTTTGTCAGTCAAAATATCTCTTTAGATTGGAACCAACGTCGTGATGAAGTCAGAGAAGCCTTTGGCATTGTTTTAACCAAACAGTCAGCCCATACTGATGAGAATGCTATGAAGAAATCTAAAACCGTTAAGAACATTTCATGGGGTAAAACCTTCAGATTATTGGATGACGACGATAACACTTCCAAGTTGAACGTCAACAGTGACCATCTGATCAGAGGTAAGTTTGAACGCTACGCCAGACTAGTCAACAAATTGAACGACTGCAGACAGGGTATCAATTCCAGCAATACTACTGTTGCAGCTGCTACCGCTGCTTCGTTTGACTATGCTGGCGAAGTTTCTGAATTCTTCAAGAACGGCTCTGATTCCAAATCTAAACAATTCTTTGAGTCTTGGAAGATTATATCCAACTTCCAATCCGAAAAGACCAGCATCGATACTTTCAAACACAGAGTTATCTGTAGATCCAGGAGACATTTGGAATTACAATTCTTTGAGTATATCGACAACATCTACAAAACTAAGGTCGTTGAAAAGGGCCTTCCTACTATTCTCAACAAGGTTAAGTCTTATATTGAATATCAAAAGTTGACCTCTAATGGTAATCTGTTGATCGTCAATGGTTTACCTATTTGGGCTATGATCTTCTATTTACTCAGATGTGGCTGTGAAAAGGAAGCCTTGGCGTTAGTGGAAGAACATGTCTCCGTGTTCAAGAAGGTTGAACAATCCTTTGTTTCCTATTTCAGAGCTTACGTTAACTCTGTTGATAAAAGTTTACCACAAGATCTAATCACAAAGATCCAGAACGAATTCGACAACCATGTCAAGAAATCCGTTGATGGTGATCCATACAGATTTTCTGTCTACAAGATCTTAGGTAGATGCCAATTAGCAAGAAAGAATATCTCCAACATCGCCTTGACCACTGAAGATTGGCTATGGATGCACTTAATGTTGGTCAAGGATGATGCTAATGTTGAATTCGCCCCAATTCATGAGAGATACACATTAAAGGACTTCCAATCTACTATTCTTTCCTATGGTGAGGAAAAGTTCTCTAATATCTACTTACAAGTCTTATTACTCAGTGGTCTATTTGAAGAAGCTTCCAAATATGCTATCAAGATTAGCGAGGTCGATGGTATTCATTTGACTATCGGTTTGGCTTATTACCAATTATTACAACATCAAGGTAACGCTGAAGAATTAAAGAAGACTTCTTCAAGATTTGCCAAGCTTTTGGGCTCCTACACTAGAAGTTTCAAATTATCTGATCCGAGAATCGCTGTTGAATATTTGGTACTTATTTGCCTCTTCTCCGGTGAAGTTGAAACTTGTCATGAAGCCTTGAGAGAATTGATCCTAGAAACCAGAGAATTTTCTATTTTGTTAGGCAAGGTTAACGCCAAAGGTGTTAGAATTCCAGGTAAGATCGAAGATAGAAAATCATTGGTCAATCTTGAAAGTGATTTCCTAACCAAGGTCACTGAACAAGCTGCTATCACGGCTGATAAGGAAGGTAGAGTCTTTGATGGTTTGTTGTTATACCAATTAGCTGAGGAATACGAAATTGTCATTACCATCATCAACAAGATGCTAGGTGATTATCTCAGCAACTCTGAATTTGATGAAGATTTGTCCTCTCGCTCCTCAGCCAATAATGAAACTGACCCTGTTTTAATTGCTGAGAACTTCTTGAACCTATACTCTTTGCAATTAACCTCTAAGAACAAGATGGTCACCTACAGGTTATTAAAGATTTCCCAAATCAAGCTCAAGTACCAATTGAAATCTTACGACGAATGCTTGAAGTTAATCGAAGAGTTGGAAATCTTACCAATCAGCTTCTCCACTAATTTAAATGAAATCAGAAACAAGGCTGAAGAATTGACTTACCTTGACGAAAACATTCTCAAGAACATTCCAGGTTTACTTATTGTTTTGATGAACTGTATCGCTTCCAAGAAGGAACTATTATCTCAATTAAATTCTTCTATCAGAGATGAAAAGTTGAAGGAATTGAAGGTCATTGCTAAGAATTGCATTGTCTTTGCTGGTATGGTCCAATACAAAATGCCAAGAGAAACCTTCAGCTTGTTGATTTCTTTGGAAGCAAAGTTGTGATTGAATGTTGTATTATAGTGGGTTTGTGGTGTATTTACTTCCACTAGAATCTATTTAGACTTATGTATAGTACTATTTTAATTTTCAAATTATATATCTTGAAAAAAATGAAATCGGACGTTCTGGATTTCGCTGTTAAGATCTCCCGCTTGTACATGATTATACATGTCCGAGAAAATAGAATGGAAAATGTCCAGAACTGCAGAAGGCAAAAGTACAACACTATTGTTAGACATGACTTTTGACTATCAGTTCCACGCTAACTGTAAACTTCCATGCATCTTACAATATTACGCAAACCATGCTACTAGATTAAACCCTATTATAACGCCATAACTTATTGAAGTTGGTAGAATTACTTGTATCAATTCGTCCTTTTGAAGTCTTTTAACTTCTCCAATGTCTCTATCATGAAGTCGTACAACTCATCTTTTTCCAAATCACTATCAAGCGGCTTTATATCCCTCAGTAAGCTCGATAGCTTTCTATAGGACGTACCTTCCCATGCCTTAGATTTCTCCCTACTGACGTCATAGCTTGTAGCTTTGAGGTATGATTGTTCATTGCTGTATGTCGTGATCGCGGCAGCATATTTATTGTCTGATTGGGTAGGCTTCACTGACAACACAGGACCAAAGACAGACATTATTGATTCGAGAATGTCAGTGGTCAGGCTGATACCCTGTTTGACTTTCCAGTTAATGATAACTGAGTAAGTTTGATCTATGTTCGTGGAGTTGTTCGGTGTGAGATTTGATGACGCTGATGGTTGGTCTTTCTGGGTACCTTGAGACTTTTGATCTCTCTTCTGCTGAAGCTTCTTCCGGAGTAGCATTCCTTCTTCTCTAAGTTTTTCTATGTCAATTCCAAAGGTATCTGTTGACTTGTTGGCTCGTCTTTTGTTCCATGTGGATGCTTTATTTGCTAGTTTTTCGGACCTCTCCAACTCATCAAGCATACGTTTCCGCGTGTTTGACAGTTCCTTCGTCCGCTCGACTTGGGCTTGTATAGCATTCAGCCAGTTATCATAGTTCGATCTATGAGATTTATCGAGAAGAATGTTGAGTGCTAGTTTGATAAGGTGGAACTTTTCAACGGCCTCTCTACTGGTGTTCTTATCAGGATGGTATATCAACGCCTTCTTTCTGTATGATTTCTTGATCTCGTTTTCGCTGGCGCTGTTGAGTATTTCTAGTAAATCGTAGACATTAATGTTCTTCTCCTTGAGCTCCACTAGGTCCTTTTCACTCATTCTTCCTGATATGGGACCGTTCTCTGTAATGGGAGAGAAAGTTTTCAGTGCTACAAGATCAAAAGTTTATAGATTCTTCCAGAGATTTTGGTGCACATCAAATACTGCGCGTTCAATTTGGGAAAAAACAATTTGAGACATACGAGAACTTGATAGAATTATCTGCATAAAAACGCCACCAAACATCTAAAGCACCCAGCAGAACATTTCAATATCAATCCACTGTAACAAATAAACAATGCCTTCCAACAGCTGTCAACCATCCTCAGCATCATTCACACAAACAATACCGCAGAACAATGTACTCCGTTTACGCGGGTCCATATCGCCATCACCAGTTCCTGAGGAGTGGGAAGAAAAAGAGTCCGCAACTACAGAACAAGAAGAAGAAGACGAAACCAAAGCAAGGAAACCAAAAGTCCAATGGCAAGAAGGCACAGTAGATAATGAACATCTGAATAGAAAAAAGTCCAAAATCTGTTGTATTTTCCATCCACAAAAGGATTTTGACTCTGAAGAACCAGACATACCACCGCATCACGATAACCCATCCTCTTCTTCAAGCAGTGAAAGTGAATCAGATGATGACTTGAGAAGGAAAAAGATTGAGGAAAGAAGAAAGAGAAAGGGTAAGACCCCTAACAGCTATGAGTTCCAACCAGATTATAGACATGTGCACAGTCATGGGAACGAAGGGTCGTCTAGTAATGGCAATGGTTGTCAAGGGCATGATCATGGTCATTCTCACAGTCACTGAGATTAATTAATTTATGCAAATACTAATTCAGGATACAAAGATTAATTTGTTTTAACAACTAAATATTGATATGTTCTTTGAAATTATAGATTCCATTTATACATATTCAGACCATTCCAACATCGTAAACCATATTTTTTTCAGGTAATTCAAACAATTTGTAATAATTAACTCTCTGTCCGTTCAAATTAGCTTCATCACTTACAGGTAACTTCCAAACGTTTCTGAACTTCAAATCTTCATCGCCTGAAGCGAACCAGAAATCAATACAGTTTTCCTTAACACCATAGTCTGTCTCCAAACCAGCAGAGGAATATGAATTTTTGACACCGAAGGATTCCTTCAGTGTGAGTATGAATTGGTCAAGACCAGTGAGAATACATAGTTTGGAGTACCATTTTATTTTCCTTGTTTGAGTTAGAGTTGGTTGGGATCCCACAACAGCCAATTCTGCTGGAACACTGGAGTAGTATTGATTTGGACCTAACTCAGATTTGGCAAAGTTTGATAGTTCCAAAGTGGTTACACCCTTACTGATCTGCACCAACTGGGTAAAGAGCAAAAAGGATAACCAGATAAATTGGAACAATGTCCACATGGAAAGATAGAAAACAAAAGGTGAGAGGTTGAAGCCTGCACATAACTCGTCATTTAACCAGGAACATCTAAGATCATCTTGTTCAATAACATCGAAGTATTCTGCAGTCAAATTAAAATAGAGGACAATGCTGACCCAAAGTGAAACAACGAAGAACATGAAAACTTTGTGGTTTCTTAACCCAATATCATTGTAAACCCATGGACATGCGTGATCAAATCTGACAACGCATTTCTCATAGAAGCTTGAATATTTAGAACGTAATGGTTTTTGCACAAAAGTATGAATGCAAAAGTGCTTGGCATCATACTTACCAGATTTGAGTAACGATTTGATATTTTCCTTGATTTCTTCGTTTGAAGATGGGGGTTCAATCACACCTGGGTTTCTGAACATTGCCCTTTGAAAGCTGTATAGGGTGAACACAGTAAAGGACAAAAACAAGAAATTTATTAGTGGCATTTCCTTGAATGTGAAGGGTAATAAAGTGGAGACCCAAATAATAATGATCCAGAAACAAGTCCCAGAGAAAACACCGGCAAGTAATGGGGATCGGAACATCGGGTCATGTGAAAGAACATAGCTTGGAAAAATAATCCTTTTAAATAATTGTATGGTGAAAACCCCACCAACTAATGATAAAAGTAAGGTGATAACAAACCCTATTTGTGACAACCCTTGAAGAACAGCACCAATTATCAGGTAAGGAATGAAGAAAGTGAGTAGCTTACCTGTATTACCACTCATGAATAATCTGACAGGGTTCCCTTGAGCATCTAGACCATTTTCACGTAGTGCCTGGGCTAAGCTATCAGTGGTGTTCATATCTTTGCCCATTGCAAAACAATCTTTGCCCTCGGTCGCTTTAGCTCTTATATCTGAGCCTTCTTCAATCAATTTCTTGATACAGTCTTTAGAGCCTCTGATCATGGACCAATGCAAAGGTGTAAAGTCTTGAGCATCAATTTTCTTGACGCTAGCTTGGAATTTCAACAATGTGTGGACACTAAGCGAATCACCTTGATAAGCAGCCCAGTGTAAAGGAGTTCTGTTGTTTGGATCAAGACAGTCCACATCAATTTCTTGAACAAATACTAAAACATATATGACAAGCATAATATTGGAAGATTGAACAGCAAGATGTAGGGCATTGTTACCCTGACCATCTTTCAATGTTGGATCAGCTCCCTTACTTATCAAATAATCAACAATGTACACTAACCCATATCTGCATGCCCAATGTAAAGGCGTAGCATTCAACTCACCACCAATGAGATCAATAGTGGCACCCTTTTCAACAAGATATTTGACAACTGATAGACGATTATTTATAGCCGCCCAATGTAAACCAGAAACATTGTTCTCGTCAACGTCTTCCCCAAGGTCAATGACGCCAGATTCAATCAACTCTCTGACAACCACAATATCACCAACTTGACAGGCTGAACAGTACTTTTTAATCAAAATATCGTTTTCCTCCTTCAAAACAGTACCTGAGTGTAGAAGAGATGAAGGTGATCCAGGTGGTGTGATTTTCGAATTGTCTTCTTCTGTATGTTCAGAATCTTTGGTCAATCCTTGTTCTGTAGTTTGTTGGTCATCATCTCGTTGTTCTGTATCTGTCAATGGGGGTGTTTCAAGTGGATCTAAAGCTTCAGTCATTATCTCTGTTACACTTAGGATACAATTGGTTTAGTGAAGAGTGTACAGTTAACACAGCGGTGAAGATGGTGGCACACCTTTAAATAGGTACATACAGCTGGGCACTAATTCAAGTGAGTGAGTGTTTCAGCACAGCCAAAGTTGATCGTCTTTGCCGTTGTATTTTGGCAGAACCTATTTCCGAATTGGGCTTTAACCACACCGAAAGCTGATGTTTGTCGATCAAAAGTGCCGCGTTAGGTCCGGTCCTTATTTAGTAAAAGGATCAGCCATTTGAAATATTTCAATTTTTTGTTTTCACAACTTTGAGGTTTTACTATTTAATTGGACCAGACCGCTGGTTTTTTTCTCCTTCTCTAAAATGAGGCGTTATTGATGTATTTGCTTCTGACTATCACCTTTGCATCAAGCCTCTTCTGATCGAATTAACCAGTTCCATTCAATTCCATCATCATCATGTGTGAATGTCAATATTTGCTTGCCGAGTTTTCTCCAGATGTGAGAGTTCTAATCATGGAGGGAAACCATCACTACTTATTCGTGGTACGTTGTGAACATAATAATAATCTAGCCAGAGGTTACAGACCTAATAACGTACCACCACCACCACAACAACAACAACAACGCGTCCAAAATCTGTTATCCCCATTAGATCCTAAGATTGCACTATCTAGGAACAAACTGAATTAGTTTAAAACGTCAAGACATCTTCTCTAACTTTTCTGGCCCACTAGTACTACTAATGGTGTTATTTGTTTTCAATTTTTCCCACTAATATGCCACTTTTTTTTACTTCCGTTGTCACATCGTGCTTAATATTTGAGTGTTATTTTCCGGCGTATTGTTACAATTTCTGAATAGTATCACTTATGATTCAACACAATAATTCGCACTCAATAAAAACTAATAAAACTATTTTTTTATACATAGTTACAAAGCATTTAGGAATTCCGTAGCCGCACACACAGTACGCGAGGCACTAGGACCATGTCCTTCGTTATGATCCAGCTCAGGTGTTCTATCAGTCATGACAAGAGGTATTGCTTAATAATTACAACTATACATTGAAAGTGTTTTAGTTTAACATATAAAGATACAATATCATTCAGGTGTGAAGTCAAATTCGCCTTCGTGCATCAATACTCTATATCGAATTCCCAGTTAACTTAAGAACCAGAACAAGATGGTTTGGATGACGAAGGTGTAGATGAACAAGAAATAATTCGAATTCTTGACGGTTGTGTTACTGACGTTTTGAGCAGTGTTCTTTAAACCAGCAAAGAGGTTAAATCTGATTGATCTTAATTCAAAGTAGCCATAACTCAACAAGAGGTATAGGTAAACTAACCAGTTGAGAACAGAGAACCCTGATAAGTTCTTCACGACAAGAATTAAAACGATTGGAATGAACTTGTAACCAATGTAACATATTAAATCCCAAAGCTTTACGTTGATGTTAAGAACATATAACCCACCTCTTAAGAAGACAAATTCCAAGAACAACAATAGTAAAGTTGTACTTGTCTTCATACCAAATACTTCTGGATGGAAGTCGCCTTGCAAACCAGAAATCAAAGCTAAAGTCAAGATGTAAGTGATAATGCTCATTAGCGGAATGTAGAGGTCTGGAGCATTGGTGTCATCCAATGGGAAAGCGTATAACTCAACACCAGGATCAGAATGTTGCATGTTTACATTTTCAGTCCTTCTGTAACCTCTAACCCAATTTGAGTGCCTGAATGGGAATAGGATTAACAAAATCTTGTTTAGCACGTATGTGTTGGAGACTTTGAAATAGTACTTGATATCACCGGTAGGAACATATTTTTGAATGTTTTGCTCTAGGATTTGCGTACCGGCCATCATGGCGTTTTGACCAACTTGAAAGGTCATATTTGAAGCTGGGTCATTGAAGAAATTTTGGTAGTTGGTAGGGTTTGTGGGATTAAAGAATTGGTTTGATGCAATTGGTACTTCGACATTCGTCTTTTGTTGATATTGTTGTTGGTTAGGCTGTTGAAATCCCCCTTGATTTGATTGGAATTGTTGCTGTCCTTGTTGGTATTGTTGCGAGTACGATTGGGTATGACCGTGTCCTCGGTTATTAGGCTGGAATGTGGTATCGCCTACATTATTATATGGGTTATAAGACATCTGATTGGAGTTATTGGGGCAATTGAACTTATCAATCAAAAAATCAATAAAATATGACTTCCGGATCATCAGATCTGCACTGTTTTCATTTTTGATTCCTGGCAAGGCGCTTTTTGATGTGAATAAATTCCAACAACATAACCGCGAATATTACTCGAAACAGTAAGAAGCTGGAATAATACGGGGGTATAAACGTCAGAGTCAACCACTAAATTGCGGTTTTAGCTCAAATGGGAGAGCGCCAGACTGAAGATCTGGAGGTACTGTGTTCGATCCACAGAAATCGCATTTTTTGACAGTTTTTTGACATACACAATGTGATTGAGCTTGGTCTTTTAAGAGTTAACCACAGAAATTTGGTATTTTTATTTCTTCTACGGCTCCCTTTACAGATTTTTCCCCCAGTATTTTTCACATAATATATAATCATCTAAATTTTTACGGGGTTAATTACTGGAGCTGTTACTTTATCCATGCGTTGAGACGCTTATACTGTTTGTATGGGATACAATGACTTTGGAAATTATCGTTAAAATTTCATAGTTAAAACCGTCACATACATAAATCAAACCAATTGATTTTAGGTTTCTTCTCACTTATCATTTGTCTTTCTTCTTCTTCTTCTGTTTCTTCTTGTCGTCTCTCTCGGATTGCTTCTTTGCAAGACAATCACTACAGAACCAATTACCAGATGGTTGTTCTGTAATACCAACACAACTGTAGTGGAACCATTCATATTTACAATCTTCACCATCACACCCAACCATAGAACCATAAGATGGGCCGCCACAGAAGCAGAAGACTTCTTCGTCTTCTTTTGCCTCGTTGTACTCCACTTTTGTGGCATCTTGTGGAGTCTTTTCTCTTGAGCCTCCTATCTTCTTCACTACTGCATCTGGTTCAGGTGTCTTTAGTTCATCTGTCTTTTGTCTTTTCGTCGTTCTGGATATCGATGCAGAGGGCGTATGTGTGTTGAGTTTCACAGCACTCGCCTTCTTTGTATGTTTCTTGGAGGAGTCAACAGCAGAAGATCCACTTGAGCTTGGTGAATCTGCGCCGAACATGTTGTTTAAATTCGGAGCACCAACAGAACCTAATCTTGAGCTTGGTTTGCTGGAAAGAACTTCTGTATCTAAATCAAATTCTTCATTATCCTCTAATGCTAACAGGCCTTCACTCTTCAGTTTCTCGATATCGGCTTCGAGTTTCATTAAATGTTTCGCCGTGAGGAATAGGGCGGTATTGGCAAGCACTACTTTCTCGTTCTGCAGTTGTTCTAGTTGTTCGAATTCCTCGATTATCTTTGGGTAAAGCTGAGCTTCCTTTGGAAATTTGGTCATAGAGCCATTCTGTCTGATAAACTTGTGGATTGTGGCATCTTTTGCGTTCAACTTCTTCTTAGCTTCGTACATCGTAGCATCCCTGGTCCCGAGCTCGGTTAATATGTGCAATAGCTCAGCGGGTAGATTGGAGACATCTTGGGTACATTGATCTAATATAGCTGCAGTATCCATTTCTGGTAATCAAAATAAAATCAGGAATTAAGAGCAGATAAAGCTATCTATCTTTCCTTCCTTCCTTCCTTTGTTCCTTTGTTCCTTTGGGCGCCTTGTTTATCCTTTGCATGAGGGAACGCCTTCGGTTGGTTCCGTGGCCTGCTTTTGTCAGAAAAAAAAGACCATAAGTACGCCCGCACTGCTTGTGACGATTTGGCTTTTAATGTTTTTATTTCCTATTGCGGAAGTCAAGAAACATTGAAAATCAAAGATATAAAACTTTAAGGATATGCAGGCTGATGCATCCCATTTTAGGATCAAGATTTCGTTAACTCTTGTTATTCTCATTCACGGTTCAAAAAGACAGTGTAAGATGTTTAAAGAGAAGATAAGCAGAATTTTTGATGTATCTCTTTATATCCCTGGTCTTGAGAATGAGTCCAGGGGTCGAGAAAAAAAACGTGTCCAAGCGGCTCACGTGATTCATTTTTGTTTCTCACTGAATCATTGAAGTTATACAACTCTTTTGGGCTCGATACACAATGGCACAGCCCAATCAATCTATTGAATCCGGGGCAAATTAGATACTTTATGACATGATACTGTTCATTCATTATCTTCCGACACTATATTAACCTTATACGAAGAAGATACTTTATGGCCTTGGTGAGTTAGACCACTTCATCGAACCGACGATTTGATACATTTCAGGTCTGATTATTATATAATGGACAGCACAACTACAATTAGATATAAATCAGAATGATATTGTATATTATAAAATAGCAAAATAATATTTAAACCCAAAATATGACAGGAGGTTTGCATGAATTCTGTAGAAACCCTGCATGTTTATATTAACTGGAAAATGAAAGACACTATGGGATAATTATGAGTGTTAAATCAAGAATACCTTGCATTTGAACATCTGATACTCGTTTAAATAGAAAATCGATAATACTTGCTCTCAAAAAGCAGGAATAATAAATAACGGAAAATTCTCGGTGAATAATTTGGAATTGAAAAAAATAAACAAACGCATCAGGTAGACATTGGTGATCGACTGAGAATGGAGCGATACATAACCATGAAAAAGGAAGAATAAATAGGAAACAAATTAGGCTATTATTGATATCAAGAAATGCTGTAACAATATTTGCTCAAGAATTCATTATAAGCAGCTGTGTTGTACTTCTGTGGTGATGCAATAGAAGGACTAACGTTGTTGTTGTTCCCAACAGGAGAAGCCAAGGGGGTCGAGAGATCTTCATCGCCACGAAGCTTGTCATCGTTGGGAAAGTGTACTGGGTCACTGATGATTTCTTCACCAAAGTTCATGTCCATAGTTGTTAGTGAAGAGTTTGAAGAAGTGGATGCAACAGATGTTGCGCTGGAAGAAGAAGAGGATGAAGAGGATGAAAAGCTTGATGGAAAGTAATATTTGTGACTGAAATCACCAGTGAAGTTCGATCTAATGGTGGATGATGACAGTCTCTCGTGTTTACAATTAGAGGTCTGCGAATGCGTAGAAGTTTTAATGTTATTAGATGAAGTAGAAGGTGTGCTGACATATGATGAAGATGGCTTTGTGATCGTTAATTGATAGTTTTCATTGAAGTTGTTGTCGTAATAAGTTTCATTGTTGACACAATAAATTAAGCATATCTGTAGTAAATTGTTGTCGTTGTAATCCTTAGACTTGATCAAATTCTTGAAGTTGATTTTAAATTGAAACTCATCAACTTTGTTGTCGATTGATCTATGGTAATTAGCAAAATTGATGAAGTTGGATTTCCAGTTATCAACAGAATACTTGATTTCAACCTTCTTTTCAAACGAAACATTTTCAACATGAATAACACCAAATAACTCAAAACTATTGATGGAGTCGATCTTCAATTCAATAAGCTTGATCTTATCTGTAGATCTCAGCATATTTGGAGTTTTGAAGTTATGCAGTTTTAAGTATGGCTTACCATTACCGCCATCCTTTCGGGTTTGAACTTTCCAATCACTTGATTGTCTTTTTGGAGAAGAGCTTGCTTTCAATCTAAAAAAAGTCTCATCTTCAGAACTGGTTTCTTCTTCAGTATCAGAGGAGTAACAATCAAACATTGCACTTGAACTGTCTTTAGCCAGAAAAACAGGTTCATGTTGATCAGAGCATATTGAAGAAGGTTTGGATAATATCGTAAACGTTTTAACTCTTGCTAAGTTGTTCGAAAACCTGACTTGTTTGGTGCCGCTGTTTCCCACACCTTGTGGTAGGGAATTTGATCTTTTTAAACCTGGTAGTTTGAGCGATGATTTGAGCTTCTTTGGTAAACATGGTCTTTCTAAAGTTGATGCAGTGGAAGGGACTGATATGCTAGAGTCTAACTCAGCTGGTGGTTTTAAGCTCGGGGTTAAAACATCGTTGAATAATGAAGGAGGTAGCGTTGATGCAGAAAGCGGTGGCGATTCAACAGCGGAAATAGAATGTTGTAGATTATAGGATGAGAAGTCAGGCGAAGGTGACCTGAGCATAGGAAGTGTAAAATATCCTGAAAAAGGTTCTGCAGATTCAGAGCTGATATTATGCAAATATGATGGACGCTTGGAAAGGTTCTGTGAACAAGGAGATTCTGGGCGGAAATCATCCTCTGTCTTATTCATCAAATTTATCGTTGAACTTGAAGAAGAGTGGATATGGCCCATCAATGTGACAAGTGACGAGTTATCATTGATATAGAATCCTTCATTGTTTCTGAAACTGGCAGTTTGTGGTGAGTAGTTATCTAGTGGCTTTGTTTCAATGGAGGACAACGAAGACGAGCTTGTTGAATTTGAGAGTGTAGGAAGACCGAGCTCCCTAATATCTAGCAGCTGCATAGAAGCAGATAATGTTGACATATGTACAATTTTATGTGTGAAAGAAAGAATGTCCTTGACGGAGGGTGTGTTATCTTTGTTGAACAAATGGTTTGTATTTGCTTTTCAATATTAAATGCTACAGGTTTGGTGGGAAAGGGGACGTATTTATTCGCATTAATCTGTTGATTTTGGGTTTATATAAAAATGCCCAGATGCAGTCTGGTGAACGTAATTTCAAGCGCCAATTCACAAAAGTTCTGCGCGCAAAATGCACTCCAGTCAACATCTCGCTGCGTTCAAACTTCTAAGCCCATTATTGAAACACGGACAATAATATCAGAACAGTGACCCAGAGCAGGAAAAAGAGCCCCAAAAGACAGTCACAGTCTCCCTGATTTTGTCCTAAATTTTATCTTACGTTCTTGTTCTATCTTCATGGTTTCTTTCAAGAAAATCCTTCTGTTCCTCAATATTTTAAACCCATATCATAATGTTTGCTGTCTCGAAGAATCTTCCGCTTAAAGGGTTTTTAACCGGGGTGGCAAGATTTTGCGATAAAAGGTTGCAGGTGGCCCACTTTCGCGCAAAAATAAAGTTTAAATTCCTGTCCAGGTCCCAGCACTTTGCTATATATGGTTTGGGAACCCGCACTGGAACGAATATCTGTTGGGCATTTGTCATAAGGGCTATAAACTGTACAGTGTATGGTGACCAAAAAACACTGATATATGGATGCCCTTCTTTCATTGTTTGGATGCTTGGTTTTAAAAATAATTATGGGAATATTAAACTACCAAGTTTCACCTCATCGGCAATAGCCATTTTCCATCTAATATTGAAGAAAAGATGCGTGATTATGTCTACGTTTTGTATGGGCGTTGTGAGTCTCGCCATCGGCCGATTTTTGTTTTTTTTTTAATTTTCCCACTTCATTCCTTTTTCTCTGCAAGTATGTGAGCGGGGTAAAATGACGAATGCCTTCAAGTGCATAAACAATTATTGACTGTCAGGCCCTATTGTCGTGACAGCTTATTGTAAACTCAAACTCAAGGTCCAAGATTCAAAGCAACTTATCCTACTTTTAATAAACAAAAACTTCAACAATCGAATTATTAACAAAACATGTAAAAGAACTTTATAAAAAAAAGCATGGGCACTGGAGCTCTGTTTGAAACTTAGAAGTACTACTGAGTTTGGGACATGAATTTTTTCTCTTGAATGTATTTGATAATTTCGTCTTCATCTAAGTGCAATAAGTCCTTCACATCGTCGATCAATTCAACCATTTCCTTGACATCATTGTTGAAATTGGTATTTAGGGACTTGAATAGCACATCGTACTTGTTAGTCAAGTCGTTAACAATTTTTCTGTTAATTTCAGAATTTATAACTCTAATCTTGGAAATCAACCCATTGGAAAAGTTTGTGATCGATTCGAAAATCTGGTTTTGTAACTGATTGGTATATGCTTCCGATAAAATAGAGTTTCCGGGGTATACAGATATATTGTTAGATCTCGATTCTGTAGCTTTATCTTTCAGCCTAGCTGCGGGGGCTATGGTACTCTTTGTGGTGATTATCGTGGTGGATTTAATAAATTGATTGTCGCGCGCACTTGCTGATCTAACTTTATTTCTCGATTGAGTATCAACATTCAAAGGGGTTTTAACCTTGGGCAACACTTCAGCCTTTTCATCACGGCAGATAACTCCACAGATATCATCATCTAAAACATTGATACCCCTCTTACCTGTCAAAGTGACGGGTTCATTCTCAGTGAGACACGGTCTAACCGAGCTTCCATCGGTTGAAGGTAACGCGACTTTCTGATGGGGAACTTGTTGATATTGTTCGGTCAATCTAATGTTATCATTTTCATCTAACGACCCTTGTTCGCTTACTTCTGTAGATTTCTGGTTTACAATGTCAATATCAGTTGTTTTCTTTTTTCCGCTGATCAGTCTGGAAATTTTCCCATTTGTGGAAACATTCTTCTGTGATTGTTTGGCTTTTGGAGCCCTGTTTGAACCGGTAGGAAATGATTTTGTATTTTTTTTCAGGGATTGAACTTTTGGGGCAAATATCTCGTTCAAGGTTTCTGAGGTTGCGTTCTTCTTTTTCGTTGAATTAGATGGTGCCAGTTTAGAGACTGTTGATTTTTTAGATTCTTTCTGCTCAAGTCTTTCCTTCACTGTGGCAATCAGAACTTTCTTAAGTGGTCTCTTCTCCAATTCACTCAATTCATCTTCGCTTACTTCGGTCACAACACTTCTCAACTTCCTTTTAGCTTTGGTGTAAGTCTTGGTTGTGGTAATTGATGGATTAAAAGATGGTTGATAAGAAGCGTCGGAATGAAGGGGATCGTCATCTGAATCTTCCTGATCTGTGTCAGATGTAATTTGAGCTGGTCTTTTCTTTATTTTGGCTCTTGTGTTTGCTCTGGACTGAGCTTTAAGGACTGGAGAAGTTTGTCCTTCGACCTCATAAATCTGATCATAAATATTTCCCAGGGAAGATCCGATATTGAGCTTCTTTATCGTATTTGTAACATCAATTTGTGGGTGCTCGATGATAACCTTTGGTATTGTGTCTTTCATCTGTTTCAGGACCTGTGACTTGCTTGGGCTATTCCGGTATTTTGGAGATCTTGTATTCGAATTCAGTGGCTCCTCAGATAAAAAATCCCAAATATCGTCTTCAGCCGCACGTTCAGGTCTGTGGAGTTTTTCTACTATTTCTTTGTCATTTTCAACTTCAAGCAGTGGATTGTGGTTATTTCCTGTTGAAAATGAGCTGTGAATCATCATCTCCGAGCTCGATCTTTCGGTTGAATCATATTGTCTTTTATATCCACTAATATTGTTGCCGATTTCATTCTGTGAAGAATCTTGAGTGTCACCGATTGGAACAAATGCCGGTGATTTGATGTCAGATAGTACAGCAGTCTTACGGTCCTCATTTGATTTTGTAATTTGCAAACTTTTCTGGTGAGTCGATGTCATGTCTCCACTGACTTGAACATGAGCACCTTTTACTGTGGTCCCACCCGTCTCATCACTTGCTGTGGAGAACATGGAATAGTTTGGATTGTTCTGTTTGTCCATTTGTTGATCTTTGGTAGTAGCTTCTTCCTCGGATGAAAAAGTCTCATTGTCGCATAATTCCATTAGGTGTTCTGTGACACTAATCTTTCTTGGTGTCGACACTGTAATTTCATGACAACCAATTTCTAGAGACTTTTTAAATTGAGCACAGATTGTTTTCGTTCGAAAAACCATGGTAACAATGGTTAGTTTTGGAAATTTTAAGTCTTCCTCAAACGTATGATTTGGTTGTTTGACCAAATGAAACCTGAGATCACAATTATTTTGCTGTATCATTCTTATTGACGACATTTCGAACTCAATAAGGAATGGGATTCCTTCACCATGAACAACTAGATTAAGATGAAACTGTGTTATTTGTGCAAACTTCAAATGATTCTGTGGTATTCTAAGAGACTCTTCAATTAAGACGTCATCCAAATTGACTATTGATTTGGTTTTTCTAAGGTGTGACTTTAATATTGAGCTCCAATACGCACCAAATCCGGTTAGCCCTGTAGGTGTTTGCAATGTTGGGAAGGCTCCTTTCAAAATTTCTTCGTTCATATTAGAATCGTTTAGCTCGGATAAAAGTTCGATGATGAAAGTACAACATGCAAGATCTGGCTCCTTAACCGCAAAGAAAGTAGACAATAAAGATGGCGCAAGATCAACACTCACATTAGACCTTAGTAACTCAACTTTTCTAATCAAAATCCTAATTAAGTTAATTACCTTCCATGCATTTGGCTTCTTCGGGCTTATTTCACTTAAAATTAATGGGATCCAGGGGATTCTTGTTATTGGTTCAGTGAACTCCTTAATTCTCAAAATCTTAAACCAGAAATCATCTTTCAGACTTGGAAGGAGCTTCACTCCAATAATAATGACGATTTCAAAAACATACGGATGTATCTTTTCTTTCATAAAGTGGCACAATTCATTAAAGCATGAATGAAACATTAAGTCGTTCTCAACTTGTTCCACTGTTGAATGTCTCAACAACTCTAATAACATTTCTCTTTTTGGTTCGGATATACTTTGTTATTCGGTTAGTATCATCATTCAAGATCTATAGCTTTGATTACTTTTGTCCGATTTTAGATTTCTAATAAGTGGTGGTGTGGCTTACATATCCTGAAAGGAATTCCAATCTTTGGTTGTTTCACAAAACTGATGGATTTCCTTCAATGCTCTAATACCTTCTTGAAAAGAAAAGGAGTTGTGTGCTTTGAGGATGTATCCTTTGTTGGACTGGGTTCTTGACATGATTGTATATATCTCTGTTATGGCTGTGCCTGCGATTTGGGTGATGATAAGTTGTTGTAATTTAATGGGAACACTGAAGAAAGAGTCCTAAAATTGTTAATGATAAGTATTGGTGAGGAATGTTTTGAAAACAATTCGTCGTATATGATCCTTTTTCTGTATTTTTTTAAAGAAATCTGTTATATTTGTATTTATCTGTCGCGGCTAATTTTTTTATGCTTAATTGTAAACCTGCTTCTTTCAAGTTCCCACGAAGTTTTCAAGATCCGCAAGCTGTCAGGTTGAAATTCTCCTCTCCATTAGACATCCGAATTAAGAAGATTTGTGGGCCGTATAAAGAGCTAATGACACAGGTACATTGAAAATTCTGATCAATTTTGGAATAAAATCATATAATTCCTGAATTTCCTATGGGGTCAAGTAGTGGTTTTAAGGGATTCCAGTCATGAAGCATCAGTAATTACAGTTGGTTGACGCATTATTTCACGTGTGCCTGCCAAATGTTTAAGGTTATATTCTAAGGGTCGCGAATTGGCTCTAGAAAGCAAGCTGGATGGGCACTGAATTGTGAGCGCTTAGGCAATTAAGAAAAAAAATTGAAAACCATTAAGGTTGGTCAGAGATTAGTTTGAGAATGTTTAAAGGGTTTATACAACAAACATTTTATCATGTCTGTCGAAGATTTAACTGCCCAATTTGAAAAGATTGGTCTTGAACCAGTCAAGATTAAGGAAGTTTTGAAGAATAAGAAGGTTTCTACTTCTTTTGAACAAATCCTAAACGAATTACCATCCACCGTTGACTTTCCTATCGAATCAAAGAGAAGACAACTGCTTCACCAATTGGCCATCCTATGCAAGGGTGAAAATGTTCCAAAAAGAGATTTAGTCATCAATGCTATTTTATCAGACGAGTTGAAGTCATCTCAACAAATTGATGAAGCTTTCAAGTACATCAAGGAAAAAGGTGATGCAGCTGCCAAGGATGAATTCGATGTCGCCTCCGGTGTCGGTATCGTTGTCACCGAAAACGAAGTCAGATCCTCTATTTTGAACTACATTCAAGAAAACAAGGAAGAAATTGAAACCAAGAGATACCAAGCTTTACCAGCTATCTTAGGTAACGTTAGAAAGTTGCCAGAATTAAAGTGGGCTTCCCCATCCTCATTCAAACCAATCATTGATGGTGAATTACTAAAATTATTAGGTCCAAAGGATGAACGTGATGTTATTAAGAAGGAAAAGAAAAAGCCAGCTAAGGCTACTGAATCCAAGGATTCCAAGAAGGAAGAAAAGGTTAGATCTATGTTCACTGAAGGTTTCTTAGGTGATCTTCACAAGGTTGGTGAAAACCCACAAGCTTACCCAGAATTAATCAAGGCTCACTTAGAAGCTACCAAGGGTAAGGTCCACACTCGTTTCCCACCAGAACCAAACGGCTACTTACACATTGGTCACTCCAAGGCTATTTTAGTCAACTTTGGTTTCGCCAAGCACCACGATGGTGTTTGTTACTTGCGTTACGACGACACCAATCCAGAAGCTGAGGAAGATGTCTACTTCAAGAGTATATTGAAGATGGTCAAGTGGTTAGGTTTTGAACCCTTCAAGATTACTTACTCCTCTGACTACTTTGATCAATTGTACGACTTGGCGGAAGACTTGATCAGAAGAGACAAGGCCTACGTTTGTCACGACACTGCCGAAGAAATTAAGAGATCCAGAGGTATCAAGGAAGACGGTACCCCCGGTGGTGAACGTGTTCCATCCAAGGACCGTAACAGACCAATTGAACAATCCTTAGAAGAATTCAGAAAAATGAAGAACGGTTTCTATAAGCCAGGTGAAGCCACTTTAAGAATGAAGCAAGACTTGACCTCTCCAAACCCACAAATGTGGGATTTGATCGCCTACAGAGTCTTAGACGCACCACATCCACGTACCGGTGACAAGTGGAAGATCTATCCAACTTACGATTTCACTCACTGTTTGGTCGATTCTTTCGAAAACATCACCCACTCCTTATGTACCACTGAGTTCTACTTGTCCAGAGAATCTTACGAATGGTTATGTGATGCTTTGCATGTTTTCAGACCAGCCCAAAGGGAATACGGTCGTTTGAGTATTGAAGGTACCGTCTTATCCAAGAGAAAGATTGCCAAATTAGTTAACGAAAAGTTCGTCCGTGGTTGGGATGATCCTAGATTATTCACTTTGGAAGCCATCAAGAGACGTGGTGTTCCACCAGGTGCCATTTTGAACTTCATCAACACTCTAGGTGTTACCACATCCACTACCAACATCCAAGCTTCTAGATTCGAAAACTCAATCAGAAAGTTCCTTGAAGACTCTGTTCCAAGATTGATGTTGCTTTTGGACCCAGTTGAAGTTATCGTTGACAATGTTGCTGATGACTTCGAATTAGATGTTGAAATCCCATACAGACCAGGTGATGATAAGTTCGGTTCCAGAAAGGTCAAATTCGGTAAGAAGTTATACATCGACAGATCTGATTTCTCCGAAAACGCTGAAGATAAGGAATTTTTCAGATTGACTCCAAACCAACCAGTTGGTTTATTGAAGGTTCCACATAACATTTCCTTCAAGTCTCTTGAAAAGGATAGCAACGGTAAAATCACCACCATCCATGTCAATTATGACAATGAAATCACCGCTAAGCCAAAGACATACATCCAATGGGTTTCCAAGTTCAACGCTGTCCCAATCAAGGAAACCAGAATCTACAACACCTTGTTCAAGTCTGAAAACCCATCTTCTCACCCAGATGGTTTCTTGAACGATATCAACCCAGAGAGTGAAGAAGTCATCAACACCTCTATTGTTGAAGACAACATCAAGGAAGTTATCACCAAGTCTCCTTGGAACGTTGTCAACAAGGCCAATGATGAATTCAACGTTGTCGAAGATAAGGAAACTTCTGGTAATGAAATCGTTAGATTCCAAGCTTTAAGAGTTGGTTATTTCACCTTGGACAAGGATTCCAAGGACGGTGAAATCGTCCTGAACAGAATTGTCTCTTTGAAGGCCTGAGCATAAATATTTATTATAAGAGCTATAGTAGATTTCTGATTTGATGGCATAATTTCAGGTATCTAGCGTAACAACGAGAAAATTAACATTTTACCATCCTCATGGGACCGTAGATGACTGGAGGCTTGGAGAAACCTCAATGACTTATCTTAGGACGCATGAATTGTGGTTACTAGCTACTGATAACCTCGGAGGATCTTCGATGATCCATGTTAGGGGACGCATTTTAGGCCTCAGCTCGCGAATTGCTTTTTGTATGGTGTTCGGGTGTCGTCGTCCTTTCTCGCGTTTTTGCTTGGAATTCAAAAAAGATTTTTCATGATTTTTTCTTTCACAGACGAGATACCCTTAGTTATACTGTTTAAAGTTACCACGTACATTAGTATAATATATCAAAATGGTATGTTAACCGTTATAACTGAAGTCCCCAGAACACCAAGCACGCCACCCATATTCAAATTTTGTTTTTTCCCACTTAATCCTTCACTATTATTGTCTTCATTTTCCTTCCTGAACAACGGAATTTTTATTAGCTCTGAAGCCTCACGAAACCAAGATTTAGAATGTCATTACAGAGAATTATCGAATCAAGTACTACTTTGGAATAGACAATATCGAATGAAAGAAGCAACTACAATTGCTGCGAATCTAGTGGAATTAAAGATATGTCTACTTCGTCATGGTCGACATTTACACTACAATGTTCAGACGAACCACAGGTATTGAACAGCTGTGTGGACTGGGACTTCAACTGTAAGATCTCAACGTAAAATACTAACATGTTCATGCTTCAGGATTCTAAGACCCAAGTCACTTTAGCCAGAGTTAAGAAAGTTTTAGGTAGAACCGGTTCCAGAGGTGGTGTTACCCAAGTCAGAGTTGAATTCATTGACGACTCTTCCAGAACCATTGTCAGAAACGTCAAGGGTCCAGTCAGAGAAAACGATATCTTATCCTTAATGGAATCCGAACGTGAAGCTAGAAGATTACGTTAAGTTGCTTTGTTATGCTATTTATTGAAAATCAATTTACCATATTAAGAAACTCTAATCAAAAAAGCCGTCAAAAATTCCAAAACCTACAATCACCACTCATATAAAACATAATCAATTAATTTAGGTATTATTTTAATGAATTGATTGCATCTTTTACGTAAATTAAGGCTAACTTGTAGCTCCGCCTGTCATTAACCCCCTTGTATGCATACATGGTAATCGAACTTGTAAGACGGAAGGCCCTGAAAAAAGCAGTCACATTGGCATTTTAACCAGAACACCACTTAATCATCCCAACACCACTCGTACAATTTTCGCGAAAAATCTATTTAAAGTGTTCTCTCATCATGTGATTAAATTATAGGGTAGTCTAGAGGTGCTAGTCTTGTTGGAAGCTACAGCTTGGTCCAATCATTATTCGTGGAATGACACATATAATTATTATTATTGAAAGCAGTGTAAACGTTTCCCCACTTCAGAATATACAAATTTGGAAATATTGAGACTAGATTCCTGCGGAAATGATAATGTAAACTTTTGTAGTTACTCGGTATTTTCATTAATCTGCTGACCTTTGGGTTCTTCACCTGCTAATGTTTATAGCCGGATCCAACTGTTGGACTTGGAAGTTGGAACACGTGCAGGAACTGCTGGGGGCTTCCTAGAAATCTACACCTGGATTGAAAACATTAACGCGTATCAGCCGTCAAGGTCTATAGTGAAACAACAAAGAATAGTACCATCATTCAATCCATATACGAAAGAAATCATAGGATGTCCGTCGAACTTATATCAACAGCCAGAGTTGGGCGTAAAAATCAATTGTTCAATGAAGTGGGTGCTCGTCTTGTTGGTGGTTGTGTGGTATTGAATTCAACTCGTGATAAGGTTCTTTTGATATCATCGAGTGCTAAGAAGAACAAATGGGTACTACCCAAGGGTGGGATAGAATTGGATGAGAGGGATGATTATAAACTAACTGCTATCAGAGAAACATGGGAAGAATCAGGTGCTACTGGCGAAATTACAGCTACGTTGCCTGTTGTTGAAGACCAAAGACCTCCAAAGGAATGGGGTAAAATGACAGAGGATAAGATCCTGACGCATCCTCCAAGATCACAGTTTCACTTCTTTGAAATGCTTTGTGATAAACTTCATGATGTCTATCCAGAATCCAGGGAAAGAAAAAGACAATGGTTTGATTACAAGACCGCCATTGCTGAATTGGATGGTAACAAAAGACCAGAATTGGTGAGAGTTCTTGAGAGCTCAAGTATCCAAAAGTAACAGAAGGAATAACCTAAAGTGTGGATTTGTTTCAACATAGTTTAACTAGTGTAGAAGGCGATATATCATGTATTAGCATCTCTCTTCACCTTGCGTCGTTTACTAACAAACCCTCGCCTTATAGGTTGTACATCTTGATGTGTAGGTTCAGCACCTGAACTAGATAGCGTTGTTTCTTGATCGGCTGGTATGACGGTTGTTTCATTTTCAGTCTTTGTATGAACATTGGATTCATGTTGTTCTTGAGCTTGAGGCACAAATTCAAAATCAGTGGTTGAATTGGAGATCTGTGAATTCACTTCTTCTTTGGGTTCAATTTCGATATCTTCTATTTCTGGCCCATAGAAACTCTGAAATTCATCTTTCATAACAACTAATTCGTTAAGATTGTCCTTTTCTTCCTTCTTGATATCCTTTTCTTCTTTGATTTCCCTTTTCTGTTTGTTAAACTTAACATTGAAATCCCAAATATCACAGCTTTCATTGGCTTCCATAAGTGATACCGTGTTTTCATAATTTAATCCCCTGTTATGTGCCTTTTCTATCCAAGATCTTCTGAATGATTCTTGATCAAACGGTTGTAAGTTACCACCGTACCTTTTGATAATACCGTCACCATTTCTCATGCCTTTTAGTGACTCGTGAAAATAACGTATGGTGCTATCTTTTTTCTCTATCTGCTTCAGTAGATCGACTTGATAACTATTTTGGTTGGCTATCACTGATGACAGTTGGAATATTATATGGCTTAATAACTTGATGTTTTCTTGAAGTGGCAGTTTATGCAAGGAAAACGACCAATTTAACTTGACTTGGTCGAAATCTTGAACAACATTCATTACAGCGGTGTCATTATCCAAGAACTTCAATTTTGTTCGTATTGGGAATTCTTCGTTCGAAAATTGGCTTCTAAATAAATCAGAGACTGTATCAAATATAATATCAGTTGGATTGGCACCTAACTCAGAAGTAGAAGCTTTGTTCTTGAATTGATCGGATGTAACACACTCATACCACACATTTGAAAGATCTGTGATGTATAATTCATAGCTCAACGATTCTTTTGAATATGTAACACCAAGAAGTAGGCTCTTTATTGGGACACTTTCTGGTGATATTGATTGATACTTCAAAATTCTCCATTCAGATGGTAATTGTGAATCTGATAGTCGATCTTGCGAAAACCCCTGAGATAATACTGACGGCAGATTATGGGATGGTATTTCTGTTCCTGGTGTTGGATTGACTGAGCTCGATACCTTTCTTTTTCTTTTCCTAGATATAAACGCATCCATTGCTAGCGATGTTTCAGTGTACCAACTCGTGATTCTTTGATTTTCTATTAAGGTCGAATGGTAGATGGCTAGAGCCTCTTCAACCTCAAGAAATCTTCCAAATATTGAACGGACAAATTTTATCAGGACATGTCTTAATTTTTAATCTTTGTGCCTCGCGGAAACTTGTCTCGTCATAGGCTGAGGTTACATTAATATACTAATACGATAGACTGAAGTACCGGTACTCTGTATAGTTCTATATGCCATGTCAATTCAGCACCTAAACAATTATGTCACACAAAAGGTCTCAAGGCACCAACCCACCTCTCAATACATCTTTCCAATGCATCATTCTGGTTTTTATCACGCTTGAAATAGAGACATCTTAGGACCTCACACCAATACTTAACAAACTGCACCACTTCCAAAACCTCATCATCTGCATAGATATGTGTGAATTGTGGTACTTTCTTTCCCTTTGTTGGGAAAGGTTTGAACGTTGATTGTCTGAAATATTCGGTGAAAACGGAGACATAGTATTGGATCAAGGTGTCGGAGGCAGAACGTAAATCGTCAACTTTGGAAGGGTCATATCCTACGAGATCCAACTCATCGCCATATTCTTCAACCATACAGAAGTCAATCGCACCTAATACGACTTTGGTTATTTCAGGAAAAATGATTCTAACAGCTTGTGGTAAGGTGTCAACAGAGAGTAAATGCGAAACTCCTGAGTTCTGTTGGTGATTTGCCGGCGATCTTTGCTCGTCCATACTTTGCATTTCAACATCTTCATCGGCTATATTGATATCTTGTATATCAGTTTGACACTCACGTTGACTGTATTGCCCAATAATGTCATCCTCTAGATCACCATTGCTTGTGCTGTTCTGTGGTGAAGAGTCTCCCATGCGTTGAGAACACGGTTGGTTCAGATGATATGAAATGTTACCATCAGTTAAATATTGATGGTTGATAGCTGGAGATGGTGCTGATTTTCTACTGTTTGAGCTGTTGGTGTTTTCTCGATGGATCGTCTGTGCGATCAATTCTGCTGTCATGTCCTTTCTGTATGATACTGTCAATATCTCATTACCCAAAGCCTTCATGCACAAGTTTTTATCATTGGAAAGAAGAATCACAATTGATGCTTTCTCCTTATGTTTGAAATACAAACAACAATCCAGAATTGAATCGTCCTTGAGCGTAGATTTATCAAGGCATTCGTATAATTTTTGAGATCTGACAGATGGATTAGAATTTGCAAGTTGTTTATAAATCCAATCATTTGCCCATCTGGCCAAGAGACCAATTGTCTTTCCTCCACTTCCATCGTCTTGTGATACTCTGGTTGATCCTTTGAGCCCATCTAGTTCCTTGAATACAGTAGTGGGTATGACTATCTTGTGTTGGTAAGTTGTATTGAGCTTGGACAAGGAATCAACAATATCCAAATGGGAAATCATGAAATTGGTGTCAACAACCAAGTGTGAAGCGCCTGTACCCTCACTTGGCTGACTGTTGTCATATCTGGTGATTTTTTTCAACATTTCTGTAGAATAACTGACATCTTTTCTTGTCCTTGTGACAAAATCTGTAACCACCTCAACATCATCTTCGTCATTCATCCCGATCATTGGAATATCACCGTCGGCATCATATGCCCCATTATCCACATGTTCACCATAGGTGCTTGAGTTATGAGCGAAAGCTTCGTTGACTCTGACAGTAAGCTTGTAAGAAACTGCTTTCTTGTTGTCACCGCCTGGTCTTGGTGTTGTTATCGTCTTCTTTTGGTCTGATTTGCTCATCCCCACAGACGAGTATCTTGACGGAAGTTCAACCATGATGCTCTCAATTTATTTCAATGACGTGCCTGATTTGGAAACCAGTTTCTGTGAATTCGCCTCTTTGATTCAATTAATTCGAAATCGAACTGCGTAGAATCTTGATGGATGGTCGTTCGTTCGAGATGTGAATATTAAATATTACGTCTGCCCGGTTAAATAATAGTAATTAGCCGCGCCGCCACCTTCAACAGTTCGTAATCGATCGTGGTATGTGTATTATTAAGAATGACTGCTTAAATGTTATTGTTTGGATCTAAATATTAGAGGCTCAATTATTTGAAGAAACCGCTCATCAAATTCTGTAAAACATTGGTTTGCTTTGGAGCAACAATTCCAAAGTAAAGTTCACCAATAGCTTCCAAGGTACCTTCTAACTCATTCAAGTATTTGAAATAACGGCCAACTAATCTTTTGAAGTTTTCCTTATCTTCAGCTTGAATCGTCACTAAAAGCAACTGAAGAAAGTTCAACACAGGGTATTCTTCAAAAATAAATAATGGGGTACCATTTTGTTCCAACTTGGTGAATTTGGAAGATACGCTTCTTTCGATAAATCTTGAGATCAAAGTGTTCAAAGAATCACGGGAACTCTTGAAGTTTTGAACGCACAAATAGTTCAAAACAATTCTTCTAATGTATAATTCAATGTCTTTCGGTTCAGAGTCATCCAAGTACCACGACCAGATGAGTTCTAAGTATAACGGATAACTATCAGATGTCCCCAAAAGAAGGTGTTTTTCAGCTTCATATGCCAACTCGTGGTTCTGCACAAACTTAGAACCAACGATGTGGTGTAAATCTGGATCACCAAGCGGATGCTCGCCAAACTTGATGGACCAGTTGATAACTTCAATTGCAACTGTCTTCAATGTTGGTTCAGAAGGATCAAATAGAGAGAGTAGTTCAATCAACTTGGATTTGGATTCATTGTTAACGGTAGTTTCACTATCAATGTAGACTTCAATCAAGTAACTTGTTAGATCCGAGCCGGTCGCAGGTTGAGAAGACTTGAGAAGGATTTGTGCAGCGTAGTATAATAAGGAAATTGCATCTTGGAAGGCTTTGGAACGAACGTTTCTGTTGGCGATGGTTCTTAAGGTTTGATGGGCTTCGTAGAAATCACCAGCAGCGATCTTTTGCTGGAATCTCACTAGTGTTTTTTTTAGTTTTGGGTTGACGTTGAATTCTGAAGATTCTGACATTTGTGGAATTGGATTGAAGCTCTGAATTGTGTCTCTAAGAAAGGTTAGATCTCCTGAGATCTTGATCTTCTCCTTTGCCTAAGTCCTTTGCCTTCTCCCAAAGGGTCAACACGCCCGTTGACGAATATTTTGGTGGTGGCCCGGCCCGCCCGCCCCATGCTAACTTTCGCGCTTTTATTGGAAAAACACAAAAAGCCGTCGTTGCCCAAGAAGAATCGATTGCCTTAACTCCAGCTGGGATCAAAGCAGAAACGCACTGATTGACTGTTACCATCAAATCGCCGTAGCTCTTTTTTGAATTGAGCTGCTTCCAAGATGTCAGAAACAGTGGAGAATGTCTCAGTCCAAGTGATCGACGAAGAGAAACAATTCCAGTAAGTTGATTTGCTATCATTTTCCGCTTGATCCCCAGATTTCAAGTAGGAAGACCAATGTGAGATACATAACTAATCGGGTTTCAGAAAATTGTATGCTAACAAGAACTTCATTCCAACAGAAAATCTCAGATCGAGAAATATATCAAAGATACCGTCCATGAAGATTTAGGGTTAGATTACCACGTTATCTCTGTCTTTGGTTCCCAATCCACTGGTAAGTCCACTTTGTTGAACAATCTCTTCCATACAACATTCGATGTCATGAACGAAACCCAAAGACAACAAACCACCAAGGGTATTTGGCTAGGTTTCTCTCCAAAGATCCAATCCAGCACTGAGGTCAAAGAAAATATTTTCGTTATGGATGTTGAAGGTTCAGATGGTAGAGAAAGAGGTGAGGACCAAGATTTTGAACGTAAGGCTGCGTTGTTCGCTTTATCCACTTCCCAAGTCTTGATTGTTAATATTTGGGAACATCAAGTTGGTTTATATCAAGGTGCCAACATGGGATTATTGAAGACCGTCTTTGAAGTCAACTTGTCTTTGTTTGGTAACTCCAACCATAAGGTTCTTCTTTTATTCGTCATTAGAGATCATATTGGTAACACTCCACTTGCAAACCTATCCAACACTTTGACTCAGGATTTGAACAAGATGTGGGAGTCTATCACCAAGCCAAAGACCGTTTCTACTGAAGTTCAATTGTCGGATTATTTCGATTTGCAATTCGTAACCTTATCTCATAAAGTTTTACAACCAGACCAATTCCAAGAAGATATCAAAAAGTTAGGTGACAAGTTCACCAAAGAAGATTTGTTAAAAATTGATTACAAACAAAATTTCCCAGTGGATGGTTGGACTCTATACGCTGAAAACTGTTGGGATCAGATTCAAGCAAACAAAGATTTGGATTTGCCTACTCAACAGACTTTGGTTGCAAGATTTAGATGTGACGCCATTGTCAATGAATCTTTGGATTTGTTCAATGAAGAATTCGAAAAGACCTTCAAAAATATCACATATGAGGACAAGAAGTCTGATACATTGGCTTCAACATTTGCTAGTCTTTCCAAATTGGCCCTAGACGCATATGATAGCCAAGCTTCCCACTATAACAAATCTGTTTACGTTGCCAAGAGGGAAGTTTTGGAAAAGGAGATTAATTTGAGACTTAAGGCTATCTTTGATGGCTTTGTTAAGTCTTCAAAGAAATTATTATTTGAACAATTCAAGGCTGTTTTCAAAGACAAGTCCAATAAGGCTTCATTCCTTGAAAAGTCCAAATCTAAAGATCAAATCACACTCCAATTCAAGGAAATTTTGTCTCACTTCTCACAAGTTAATGAATATTTCATTTCTGAGGAATTCTTGAAGGATTTCGAATCTGACTTGAGCATAGAGCTGGAGAAGATTTTGAACGAAGAAATTTCTGCTCTTAAGTCCAAGTTCGTCAAGAGAATTGCTCCTACAATCAAGAATCAATCTTTGGAATTGTTTGCTGTTCCAGATAAACAGTTATGGGACAACGTTCTTGAAAACTTCAAGGATGTGGTAACTTCTGCTTTGAGTAAGTTCAAATCTGAAGATGGCTATGATTTCCAATTAGGCTTGAAAGCAGAACAAAATAAGGACATTTCTGAAGAATTGAAAAAATCTGCTTGGGTTTCATTTGATCAATTTATCCATGACTACTTGAACGAGGATAATGTTGCAGGTATTTTAAAGCATAGATTCGAAGAAGCCTTCCAATATGATGAACATAACGTTCCAAGAGTCTGGAAGACCGAAGTTGAAGTTGCTAAAAATTACAAGGAATCTAGTGATTATGCTTTATCTTTATTACCATTGTTTGCTATTGCCAAAACCTCCAACAACTTGGAAATTATTCCAGATTACAACCTATATGACGATGAAGACGAAGAAGATAGTCACTTTTTTGCTCACATTTTAACAGGCCCACAACAATCCAGAATCAAATCCAAGCTCATGAAACAAGTCGAAATCAACTACAGAGACGCTACTCGCTCGATTGTCAGTAATATCTCTAAGATCCCACCATTCATCTATATCATAATATTGGTCTTAGGTTGGAACGAATTCATGGCTATCTTAAGAAATCCATTATACCTAATCTTGACCATTTTGATCGGTACTGGTGTTTTCTTCATCCACACTTTGAACTTATGGGGTCCTTTCAATGCAGCCTTGAATATCTTCTTGGAACAAGCAAAGGCCTACCTTGCTTCTATTCTGGTTCCAGAACATCAACATCGTCAACCTATCAGAGCTGTGAAGGTTGAAGAATATGAAATGGATGATTTGTCTGAGAAGAAACAAGAATAATGATGCTATCTGAGTGTCCCTCTATCCATTTTGTGTATACGTTAATTCAATTATGTTTTTTTATGATGAGATTGTGCCCTGAACAAGCTTTGGGTTTGGGAATTGAATTTCTATGAGTTTTTTGTAAAGGTTGCTGGTGGGAATCTACGGGATCTGGATGATTTGGACATGCAATGGAATGCGCACTAAATGTGTAGCCTGGAAAAAATGACAGCATTAATCAGGAACATCAATCGAAGCACTGTGGTGGCTCTTTTAGTTGTGTTTTAATATTTTTCCTAATGATTAACCATCTGCTACATATATAAGATCAATAGTGACAAGTACTAAACTAAAAAAAACATTCGATTCGACTTGGAGATTGATAAGACATTTCTAACGGTAGCAGTTTCAGATGGAAATGTATGTGTTAGAAATACTTGAATTTTAGATATTAGCTTTAAAACAAATAAGTTCCGCTAATGGCGCATAGTATCCTGATATTGTGTTTAAAATAAATTATATGATAAATGAAAATGCTGAATTTAACTTTTATTTTTATTATAATCTGTCGAAATTTATAATAAATAATTTACTTGGAACTAGAATAAACTAAATAATTTAAATAATCATTATTGGTACTATATATATATTAATAAGGAATTCGTGAAAACAAATTTCGAGTTTTTAGTACCATTCTGCTCGCCTTGATTTAAAACTCAGAAAAACCCAACATTGGGGTGTAAATATTTTTAGTTTTTAAGTTATCCTCTTTTAAAGTTTAGGAATGTTGTCCTTTTTTTGTAAATTTTCGCTTTTCTTTACTGAGAATGGCCGAAAAATGCCCTCTTTGCCCGACCTTGAAACAAAGATTGCTCTTCCTACAGAAATGATTACTCTAATCCAAAAACAGCATGATCATCTCCTCGATCTCTTTCTGATGACACCAAAATCGTACTGTTTCATTTCATACAGAGATTACTCTTCTTAGAGAAATGGTAACTCAAAGTTTGGACCAAGATGACCTGCTCCTCGATCTGCTCTTTCTAATGATCCCTACATTTTACTGTTTCGCCCCATTTTGAAATATCCTTATACATTTTAGTTTCCCCTCGTTAGGTTTGTGCTCTTTCTAGCCTTTCTTTTTTGATTTTTAAACTAAATTCTAAGATTTTCCGCGACTGTTTCCATTTTTGGTTTTTCGCGTTGTTTTGATTAATTGCTTAGCAGTAGTACACGTCTCACAACTTAACTCTACACTTTATATGCCAAGACTCCGGCATCGATCAAACAATCCTACCGGTCTTTCATTCTATCACCGCCCTCAGAAATGTCCTCCTCCTCCATCTCCTATTGCTAGCCGCCTTCGAGTGAGGAATCAGGTTTCTGCAATTGAGGCTCTGCCACCTCATAACAATACAGCTCCTATTGCTAGCCGCCTTCGAGTAAGAGCACCTCCCCCCTACACCTCCTCCAGCCCGTGTGGCCCAACATGCTTTGGCAGCTATTATGAGAGAGAACCTTCTTGGGGATCCGTTGATTAATCTTCAAGATGCTCAGGAGATCATGGAATTTGAGGAAAATGAATTGATTGATTTGGAAGAAGATTC